>MEIZ01000013.1:643307-672961 GCA_001723225.1 Globodera ellingtonae | reverse complement strand
CGTCTCTGCCCGGCATGGACATGAACTTTGCTCTGATGGCACATCAGGTGGCAAAAAACAAATTCAAATTTAAATTTTTATATTTACCACTAACCCGCGCTTCAATTTTTTGATGTGAAAGTTATAATGAGGTGCTGTTGTTTGGATTATTAAAAAACAAATTGTTAATGAACATATTTTTATAAAAAATTGGTAGAACAAACAATGTTGGATTATTAAAAACAAATTATTAATTTGGTAGAACAAACAATGTTTGGATTATTAAAAACAAAATTGTTAATTTGGTAGAACAAACAATGTTTGGATTATTAAAAACAAATTGTTAATGAACATATTTTTATAAACAATTCAAACAATGTTTGGATTATTAAAAACAAATTGTTAATGAACATATTTTTATAAACAATTCAAACAATTTGGATTATTAAAAACAAATTATTAATTTGGTAGAACAAACAATGTTTGGATTATTAAAAACAAATTGTTAATGAACATATTTTTATAAACAATTCAAACAATGTTTGGATTATTAAAAACAAATTGTTAATGAACATATTTTTATAAACAATTCAAACAATTTGGATTATTAAAAACAAATTGTTAATTTGGTAGAACAAACAATGTTTGGATTATTAAAAACAAATTGTTAATTTGGTAGAACAAACAATGTTTGGATTATTAAAAACAAATTGTTAATGAACATATTTTTATAAACAATTCAAACAATGTTTGGATTATTAAAAACAAATTGTTAATGAACATATTTTTATAAACAATTCAAACAATGTTTGGATTATTAAAAACAAATTGTTAATGAACATATTTTTATAAACAATTCAAACAATGTTTGTTATTAAAAACAAATTGTTTAATGAACATATTTTATAAACAATTGTTAGAACAAACAATGTTTGGATTATTAAAAACAAATTATTTAATGAACATATTTTTATAAACAATTGTTAGAACAAACAATGGTTTGGATAAACATTGTTTATTTTAAACAATAGTTTGAACGAACTTTGTTTAGACTTTTAATAACAAATGTTTCAAAGAAACATAAACAAATGGTTTTGCGCGCATAATATCGTTGTTTTTAAACCAAACATTTGTTTTGAGAGAAACACTTTGGCAACAAAATATCCAAAACAACAATGTTTTTATGCAATTTTTGAAACAAACCTTTGTTTGGACAAAAACATTGTTGTGTTTGTTGTTGCTGAAAGTTAAAACCCTTACAATTTGTGGTTGCTTAAAGCAACAACAACAGCACGAACGTCGACACTCTTTGCATCCCCAACAATGTTTCCAACATCATCGTCAACAACATTTTGTGCCATCTCCACAAAAAACATTGATGAACAACAAAAACATAAACAACAACAACAAAAACAATAACAGCGGAAGCAACAACAACAACAATAATGAAGACGACAACAACAACAACAACACAAACAATGTTTTGAACAAAACGCGGTTGAGCAACAAACAGGTGGCCGTCGATTTTGTAGACGAAGCGGCGGCGGCGGCATCATTAGGGCGTAAAATTTTGTTGAAAGGCGGATTCTGAGTCTCCGTTAAGCTTAGGATTCTGAGTCTCCGTTAAGCCTAGGATTCTAAGTCTCTGTTAAGCTTAGGATTCTGAGTCTCCGTTAAGCCTAGGATTCTGAGTCTCCGTTAAGCCTAGGATTCTGAGTCTCCGTTAAGCCAAGAAAACTAAGATTTGGTACTGTGAAAGTAGAGACCGGTCAAACCCCATTTCAGAAATGGACGGAAATAAAAAAACGGAAAGATTTATTTTTAACGGAAAACGGAAATCCACCCATCCCGAGTCGGGATCCCAGCTAAATGCGGATCCCGAGAATCTCGCACCAAAATGATGGGTCGTACTTTGGTTGCTCGAAATCCCACAAATCCCGAACAATTCAATTACAGACTCGGTCGGTCCGGTCTCTACTAAATAATAAATTTTCATTTATTTCTGGAGCTTTTTTAAACAAATTAACAAATAGAAAATTGTGGCGCCCCAATTGAATAGGGGGCTCATCCGTCGCCGGCCTTTTTGACGCCGTCCGCGCCAACGAAGCAGCCATCGCGCGGCGGCGCCAGTCCGTGCTGTGGCTGCGCATGCGACGCGGCGGCGACTCGCTGTCATCGGCCGCCAGCGGCGGTGGCGGCGATGCTGCGCCCGCACCGACGACGACGGCGACGGCTTCTTCGTTTGGTGGCCAAACGTCGCCGTCGGTGATGACGCCAAATTCAAATCGAAAACCACCACCGACGRCGGCGGCTGTGGACACCGCACGTCGAGTGTCAACCGGCTCTTCTGCCGGAAGCAGTGTCTTTCCCGGAATTTCTGAAAACGCGTTTTCAAAGCGCGCAAGTCTGCAGGCTCATCAGGTGCCTCCGCATTTGCATATTTCCCCCATTTTTTACGTCCTTTTGGTCTTTACGTGCCCTCAGGCTTTTTCAATTTTGCGCACGCCTTTAGGCGTTTTTTAATTGCTTTTTGAACTTTTTGCGGTTTATATTTTGCTTTAGCTTAACTAACAAATCAAACCAATTTTCATAAAACTTTTGATTCAAATTTTCAAAAAATCTTAAGTTTTCATTTCAATTTTGTACATTTTTTTCTCAATTTTCCACTGCCAGGAGCCTCTGTTGTCGGCAAGTTCTAAGAGTTCAACGCCGGCACCAACATTCGTACAAATTCAGCCTCCCTCGGGTACAAAAATGATTTTTTTTTTAATTAGGTTTTCATTGTTTGTTTAGCCAACAGCGGACTGATTCGGCTAGGTCCAACCGGCATTTCTCCAACATGCCCAAGGCATGGACGCGCTGCACAATTGCTGTTGGCGAAGGCGTCCGCCGTGAACAGTTAGTTTTGGGAAATTTATATACCTAAAATGTTTAAAATCCATTTAAGCAATTTAATTTAGGGGGTTGGCTCCTTTAAATTCAATATTTAGATGAGACCATTCTTTCAGGCCAAGGAGCTGAAGGGRCGGCAACCGGCCAACAACAACAACAGCTGGACGAAATCCAGGTTTAACGACGAAAACATCGACAACGAGTTTTGAATAAAATAATAAATGTGATTTTTTGTTGTATAAAAATTCATTTTTCGTTTGTTTCGAATGAACGGCATTAAATATAAATTTTGTGCATTTATTTTAGGGAATTTTTTGGCCAGGCGTTTTTGCAATTTGTCTTTACAGATTCCAGTAAAAGCACAATTTTGTCATTTTGCAAAAAAAAATTTATTAGAAACCTGGTCCTGGCGTAAGTAGCTTTCAAAAATGTTACAGACTACTGATCACGAAATTGCATTTTTGAAAATCGGCAAATTTTCGAAAATCCATGGGAGCAATTTCCAACTCGGAATTGTTGAGAAAAATTGTTGGTGAGAGAAATAACACATTTCATGCAAAAACTAAAGATTTACTATATTTTGAGCCATTTTTTAAAATGTACTGATTTTTGACCCTAAAATCTGATATTTTGATTCAAATATACTGATTTTTAAAAATTTTTGTTGGCCCCTGATCTATTACATAAGTACAGCAAAAACCGCGTAACTCGAGTCATACGTAATTAATTTTACCAGCATCCGTGACTCAAATGGACTGAAAATTTTTTTCATTTATTCTTAAGAAAAGATGCAAAAGCCCAAAGGCGCAGTCCAAAAGATCAAATTTTTCATTTAAAAAAATGAAGATGCAAAAGACGCGAATAATTTAATTATATATTTTACAAATCTAAGCCAGAAATTGGCTGAATTTTGTGACTTTTTGGGTTTTTTAATTACTACTTTTACCATTTTAGTGCCTAAATCGCTCCCTATTGATTTGTATTAACATTGAATAGAGACCGGACCAAATACAAATATTTGGAAAAATATTTGGAATATTTGTACAAATAGTAAACCAAATATTTGGTCCAAATATTTGTTTGGTCAAATTTTCGAAAAACCAAATATTACCAAATACCAAATAATGAACCAAATATTTGGACAAATATTTGTTTGGTCAAATTTTTGAAACCCCAAATAGTACCCAAATACCAAATACCAAATAAGGTCATTGAAAATTTTAAAAAAGCATCAAAAAATTACGGTATTTTTTAAATTTTGGTCGCAAATCTCTTGACAAATTGAGTCAAAAATTTCAAAATTTTCTCGGCGGCGCCTATCGGCACCGCCAACGCCCCACCTCCAAGCCTAAAAAGTAGTTGAAAAAAGTGCACGAAAAAAAACACGAAACTCGGATACTATTTTTCTCAAAAAGTGCGTATTTTACATTTGATACGTCGTCGTATTTCCAAAAGGTCGACCACAAATTTCCTTAATAATTTTGAACAACATATTGAAGAAAATTAGTCCAAAATTTTCAACTTTTTTCTCAAGTTTCGGAAACCGGAATTCCGCCCAAAAATGTCCGAAATCGGAACTCCAACTAGCTTGTATTTTTTTTAATGGCCCCTTTTCTGGGAAGTCATAAGTTTTTTTACTAGTTTTATGACTAAAAAAGTCTGAAGAATCCGATTCTGAACTCAGTTTGCTGATGAAATAGGCGATGTTTAGATCCCAAAATTCAAATTGAAAAAATTCAGGGAACTTTTTAGCCATTCTGTAGCTAGGAAAAATCAGCATTATTTGGTATTTGTACAAATATTTGGGTTGGAGTTGACCAAATAGTACCAAATACAAATAATGACCAAATATTTGGTCCAAATATTTGTTTGGGTCAAATTTTCGGAAAACAAATATTACCAAATACCAAATAATGACCAAATATTTGGACCAAATATTTGTTTGGTCTGGTTTTTCGGTCTCTAACATTGAATAGTTAATGGACACAATTAAATCCTTCAAAATGACAGAATAAATATATTTAAATAAATAAAAGTTGAATAATATTTAAAAACAAAAACAACAAAAAAAAACAGAATCATCACTACATTTTTCTATCTTCTATCTGTTTTCAACACATTTCATGGACACTCAATGTATGTGATTGTTGCTTCTGTATATGTAATTGAAAAATGAAATTTAAACTTTAAATTGTTCTGTTACCGGTCGCCACCCCAACCGATGTGTCCGACTCCAACCACGCGAATGCCTCTTCGGAAAGGTCGACATGGTCAATTGCGCACTCCGAGCATTTGTTGTTGATCGGCACGGTGAGGCTGTGCAAAATTGGCAAAAAATGATTTTTACGCGCGTTCCAATTGAGTCCGGTGGTCTAAGCGACCGGTGCCGGGTAAAACACCGAATTTTGCAGCAAAAAAAGAGGAAAAACTTTTGACAAAAAAACGAAAACTTCCTTCTTACGGCGGCACGGCACGCACTTTTAATAGAATTACGTTTTTTGTTTGTATTGAATTTTGACACATTTGTTGATGCACACAAGGTCGTCGAGCAGGTATCTTTCGTCCGGCAAACACGAGGGCACCCAAACGGCGCTGGAGTTGAAAAGTGTTCCTGAGCCGGCCGCAGATTTTGTGGGCTTCAATAAATACATATTTACATTATGTATTACTAGGATAGCACGGGGCCGGGACCAGTACTAAAGTGTCCACCCTGGGACTGAAATGTTCCGGTTTTTCAAAATTCCTTCAAAACCTTTTTTGGTCCAGCCTCATATCGTATCAATGCCCGGGCCCATACCGTATACCGTGTCAATTTCCAACAGTGCAACCTTACCATACAGTGTCCTACGCATACTGTATACCGTATCAATTTTCTTTTTTATAACTCTACCGTATCAATGTCCAATCCGCAGGCGCCGCGACCGCCGATGCCGTAGTGGGTGAATTTGCCTCCTTTTTGCGCTTTCTTAAGTTGCGCACTGATCGGGCCGGTGGCGGACGCTTCGGAAAGGCACGTTTGCTTGGTACTGTAAGCAGGCGACACAACCAGCGAAGAGTCGGCACAAAATGCCAATGAAATGAATGACGGAATGATGGGGAGAAGCAGCAGAGAATTGGCGGCCAACATTTTTGCCAAATTTAAATCACTTTTGCTGGTAAAACCTTTGATTTAATGTTGGTGGCACCCCGACGTCGGGGGTAAAATTTTCGATGTTTTTCAATAAAAATCTCAAATTCGACACTTGGGGCGAAAACCCCGACCAAAGCTCGAGGGAAGTAATTCTCGAAAATGCTTTTTTTAAAAATAAATTTCGATTATTTTAATGAAAATTGAATGAACCTTTTTGGTCAATTTGAGTCTCTTTTCTCCGCACTTTTATGCCAAACATTTCCAAAGGTCGAAAACCAAAAAGTGTTCACGACGATAAAACCCTGCCGAGTGAAGTGATTGGTGTACATTTTGTTGCTGAAATTGCATTTTTAAACTTTTAAAGAATTTCCATACACTTTTTGTGATAAAAAGAAAAGAAAAGCTAAGCACTTTTGCCCATTGAAAATTGGAGAAAGCATTTTTAAAGAGTTTTGCTGGTCGTTGTTCTTTTTTAGWATCAAAGACTCAAATTGATAAGAGCAAAGTTTACTCTTTGATTTTGGGGCCGGATTTTGATACCAAATTGAAATTTTAGAGAAATTTCAAATTTAAATGGGAAAAGGCACAAACAAAGCGAAAAATATTTTGCGGATTTTTTCCTCCGTCCAAATTAAAATTCAGCCAAAATATGCAAATCTTTGTTTTATTCCGGCAATTGATGAAGTGCAGAAAAAGCAGTGGAATTTATTTATTATTGTGGGGACCCTTTTTTGTTTTGCAAAATTAATCCTTTTTTGGCCAACTTTCTTAACAAATTCCATCAAAAAATTAGTTAGTTTTTTGTTTGTTTCGAATGACACAACGCCATTAAATATAAATTTTGTGCATTTATTTTAGGGAATTTTTTGGCCAGGCGTTTTTGCAATTTGTCTTTCACGTTTTCGGTTTTTGGACCAAAACATTTGCTTATTTTAGTGAATTCGTTCTTTTCATTTTTTTATAAATTTGTTGTTTTATGGCACTAAACTGCGATTAAAATGCTTTCAAGACAAAAAGGCTTTTGTCAAACGTTTTTTATTAGAAAGAAATGTAAATGCCCACAAACAAAAACTGTAAATAAAATACAAATAAATTAAAATGATTTCAAAATTCTAAAATTATTCGAATATGACTTTCCCATGACAAGAGACCAAAGCAGGGCTTCTATTTGGCCACGGAAACGTGGAAATTTCCACGTTTTGGAGTTCTTTTCAACGGTTTAGCCTCGAATGACTTTCTCTCAAATTTATTTTTAAAAATTTGTAAAATTTCGCCAATATTTGGACCAATTTTCTTAACCAATTTGGCGGCGGGACCTCTCCCATTCTTAAAGGCTTCAAAAATGGCCATTTTTTTTGTTGCAATTTTGGGCCGATAGAAGCCCTGGACCAAAGACCAGTAATTGTCCGACGAGCAAAAGAAATAAATTATTCAATCATTAATTAAAGCGTCACATTATACAATTATTCGGCGCCGCGCCTTTGCTGCTGTACTTGAACGGTTGTAAGCGATCTGAAACTCAAAAAATATTCAAATAAACAAAAATTGATTGGCCACCAGGTTATCGTGTCGATAAATATGTTTTTGGACCATATCTCCTGTACCATAGGGAAACGTTGGGTTGGGGAAAATGAATTAATCCCGCGAGCAAATCATCGACAACCAAAATGCAAAAAGTAACACAAAACTCACTCCGACGATCTTTTTGCCGTGCTTTTAAGCGGAGCAGTTTTGATGGCCAACATAATTTTGTTATGGCGCGCAGAGTCCGCAACTTTCAGCATTTTCTGCACAATGTTCTTGCCGAACGGATGCTTCATCATTTTCAACAAAGGCGGGCTGCCAAAGCCGTTGCTGAACAGAAAACAGCAAAAATGAACGGTTTGGGGTTCTCGGGAAACAACTCACTCCGCACAAAACTCGTCGATCAGCGCATTTTTCTGTTCCTTCGTCCCAAAAATGAAACACTTGTCGATTACGTTGCAGAAGCCTTTGTCATGTCCGTTATTCATAATATCGCCCTGAAGACTGCGCACAATGAGCTCCCGGTCTTCGGGCAGTCCATGCACAATCAGATGTTCGATCACGAAGCAGCCATACTGATCCATGACCAAAGTGAGAACATTCTCGTGCAGATTGCGCACAATTCGCTCCCGGTCTTTGGGCAGTCCATGCTCAATCACATGTTCGATCACGAAGCAGCCATACTGATCCGTGACCAAAGTGAAAACATTCTCGTGCAGACTGCGCACAATTCGCTCCCGGTCTTCGGGTAGTCCATGCTCAATCACATGTCTGATCATGTGGCTGCCATACTTATTCGTGACCAAAGTGAGAACATTCTCGTGCAGACTGCGCACAATTCGCTCCCAGTCTTCGGGCAGTCCATGCTCAATCACATGTCTGATCACGTGGTTACCATGCTGATCCCTGACCAAAGTGGGAATATTGCCATGCAGTTGTTCCAATATGGGACGCTTTTGTTGCTTCGTGCAGTGTTCAAGCAGACGTTCGATCACCTGACTACCGCATTCATGGAGAGACAGGGAGGTAATCTTTTAAGGGGCAAAAGTTTAAATATATATATGTAATTTTATATTTGAGAATTTATATTGGGACAATGGCCTTCTGTGTGTGATATGTACAATTGGAGAGAAGAGAAAGAAGAATGGGAAGAACGGCGGATAGACTCTCGAGTAAGGAATAACGCTCACGGACGTTATCGCAAGCTGCCATCGCCCCATTTTCCCCACACGATTGCTTGTCCTTCCCCTCGAGAAAGACCTCCCCCTCCGGCGAAGACAAATTGCCGAGAAGTCCAACTGAGGGGGCTCAGTCGGTGCCCTGCCTTTGGCCCCCAAAGGCATGGCCCCAGGCGGGGGACTCTGTGATGGGAAGGACGACCCTCAATCTTCATACTGTGCATTTGGAACATTCGGATGTCGACTCTTTTGATCAATAAACATTTCGGAGACCAGAGTGATCGGAGAACGGAATCAGGGAAGAAATGGGAACATCCGGGAAGGGTCCTTACACCAACCGAATCCCCGAGAAGGGTACTCCCTCCTGCTCTCGAAAGAACCCCGGAAGTCTGACCCCATGGAAGAAAGGACCCTACCCTTTCACAAAAGCCTTTCACATGTGGTTAGGAATGGAGAGGTCCGACGGCGCCGCTAAGTGCCAAAGGGAAAATTTGGTTGAGGATTTTAAAATTGAGCACATTATCGTGCAGACTTTGTACAATGCGCTGCCGGTCCTCGGGCAGTCCATGCTCAATCACATGTTCGATCACGTAGCTGCCGTACTTGAACAAAAATGGTTATGAATCAATTTTCGAAAAAGGTTTCGGTAAATTCAAGTGCTTAAGCCCTTCAACCACCTGATCCATGGCCAAAGAGAACACATTGCCAAGCAGTTGTTCCAGCACGGAACGCTTTTGTTGCTTCGTGCAGTGTTCAAGCACACGTTGGATCACCCGACAGCCGTATTTATTGAGGGACAGGGGAATGACTTGCGCCGATAACTCATTACTTATCTAAATAAATTATATTTTTTTGATGGGGGGGGGGGATATCGTAATGATTTTGCCTCAATCTGTGACATTTTGTTCAACGATTCCAACGCCGCTTCGATAACGTGACAGCCGCACATGTGCATGGCCAATGTCAACACGTGGCCACGCAATGCGTCCATCAGATGAGCCTCCTCCGTCGGACTGGCACGCCCCAACTTTTGCTTGATGAACCTGGCGAAATGCTTTTTTTCAACCAAATACCGGTTGGATCAATGCATAAAAAATGATCGTTTTTGATTTGGCTACTGTAAGAAAGCGAGTTAGGCCAAAAAATCGGACTTTTCACACATTTTTCAGGCCATAACATTTAATGTTTTGTTCAATCGCTTAGCTTCGCCGGCTCGGGCTGTTCAAATCGTTCACCCAGCAATTCCCACCTTGAACCGCGCGGGTCCTGCGCAAACTCCAGGACGTCATTGCCCAAATCGGCGAGTTGAAGATTGCCACTAATACGGTTGTTGCGGTAATCGTTCAACAGCTTGGAGCTGTGGCTGGGCCAACCTGAAATTTCGAACTCTGAAAAAAACAAACTCGAGCAGACTGCCAGCAGAAGTAAAATTTGTAATATTTTCAGGGGGTTAATTTTTTGCGAGAAAAAATTTCCAAAATTTACTGGACGACGTCGACGCGATGCGCGTGTCCCATGAAAGAACGGCCGGGCACTCATTTTTGATGCATTTATGCAAAAACGTCAGACGAACAGCTTGAACGTGTCGAATCTAAAATATTTGCATACGAATGGAGAGGTTACGCCATCACTTTTTCTACAATTAAAAAAAACCGAACCCCTCCAACTACTTGTAACTTCGCTTTCAACCATTCCAAACTCAAGACCAACAAGTCGATTTTGGAAAATTTGGATTTGAAAAATTGTTCGAATTCGGGTCCGGAATCGGATTCTACGCACCGAAACCCCTAGAAACACCTTTTTGGCGACTGAAAACAATTTGTTTTTTTTCAAGAAATAATAATCTTTTGAATGGCATTTTGTTTGTTTGACACGGCCCTGCCAGTTTTTCCTAATAATGCAAAAAAATAAAGCGCTAAAAACGCTTTTGCAAAACGCGTTGTCCCAACAATTTCTCGAGAACGAAAATCAGACGCTTTTCCTCAAATTTTATACTTTTTCATAATGACTGCCCCCACCAAACCCAAAGCTAACTCATTGCAAACCTTGTGAATGATTTGCTGGCCGTTCAGAAATTTGCGAATCAATCGGTCGATCATTTTGAGCGATTGCGTTAATTTCTAATTGCTGAAAAGTGCCAATTGAAAACATTTTGAATAATCCTTTGTATAAAAAGGAGAAGGAACAGAGAAAGAGAGAAAATGAATGGAAGATAGGGTAGAGATTGAGAGTTGGTAAAGAGAAAATGTTTACTTTCCATTGGAGTCCATGGTGTAGTGGGTAAGAACTTAAGCTTGCTTGGTTAATGTGTGAGTTCAATTCCCAAATGCAAAACTATTTTTTCAATTAAAATTTTAAAGCAAAATTATTTTTATCAGAAAACTTTTTAACAAGTTCAAAGGGAAAACCAGTGCGAAAATAAGAAATCAACGGAAGGGAAGAAAGGAAATGGAAGGGGGGGGGGGAGGAAAAAAAGACAAGAACTGAGGGAGGAAAAGGGAAGGGAAGAAAGGAATGGGGAACGAAGAAGGGAAGGGAGAAAGGAAGAGAGGAAATGGGAGGTGGGGGAAGAGAGAGGAAGAATAGCGGAAAGGAGTGGAGGAGAGGGGGGGGAGGAAAGGAAGATGAATGGAGGAGAAGAAAGGAAGAGATGAACGTGAGGAAGGAGAAGAAATGAAAAGAAGGGAGGAAGAGAAGAACGAAAAAAGGGAAGTGAGGAATGGAATGGAGGCTGGGGGCGGAGGAATGAATGGAGTTGGAAGAAAGGAAGTGAGACCCTCCTTTCCTCTCTTCTTTCCTCCATTCCCTTCCTTTCCTCCCTTTAGTTCTCCTCTTCCTTTCATACCTACCCTTTTCTCTCTTCTTTTCCTCCCTTCGGTTCGTCTTTTTTTTCCTCCACCCCACTCCCCTCCTTTGCCCTCTTCCTTTCCACCCCCACTCTTTTCCTCTCTTCTTTCCTCCATTCCCTTCCTTTCCTCCCTTTAGTTCTCCTCTTCCTTTCATACCTACCCTTTTCTCTCTTCTTTTCCTCCCTTCGGTTCGTCTTTTTTTTCCTCCACCCCACTCCCCTCCTTTGCCCTCTTCCTTTCCACCCCCACTCTTTTCCTCTTTTCTTTCCTCCATTCCCTTCCTTTCCTCCCTTTAGTTCTCCTCTTCCTTTCATACCTTCCCTTTTCTCTCTTCTTTTCCTCCCTTCGGTTCGTCTTTTTTTTCCTCCACCCCACTCCCCTCCTTTGCCCTCTTCCTTTCCACCCCCACTCCTTTCCTCTCTTCTTTCCTCCATTCCCTTCCTTTCCGTTCTTCCCTTTCGTTCATTCTTATTTTCGCACTGGTCTTTGAACTTGTTAAAAAGTTTTTTGATAAAAATCTTGCCAAACTTTTTGGTATTTTGTTAAAAAAATTTTAATAGAAAAATATTTAGTTTAAATTTGGGAATTGAACCCACACTATAGATCGAGATTTTCAAATGACACGGGCAAGGGCTACACGGGCTAAAACCCCGTGTCGGCCCAAAATAACACGGGCTACGGGGTCCGTGAAAACCCGTATGGACGGATGGCCAGTGCTCGATCTCTAACCCACACATTCACAAATGCAAGCTGAAGYTCTTATCCATTACACCCATGGACTCCATTACAGGGATCACTACTACCCCYAATCTCTGCCTGGCACATTAAGTAGGGGTCATTACCGTCCCAGGCCACTACCGTCCCAGGCAATTAGCGTCCCGACCAATTTTTTTTAAACCGCAAAATTTGAGTAAATAAACCAAAGTTAAATTTTCGCATACAATTGATATTTTTTCTTTTTAAACTTTAATACCATTTGAATCGTTTTTTTTTTCTTTGTCTATGTTTATAAAAGTGACATTATTCAGTTTACACTACTTTTTTCAAATAGATTTTAGCGTCAACAATGGAAAAAACAAGAAATAAATAGCAGGAAAAATGAGAAAAAAAACTTGAAAATGAGGTGCTTGTAGAGTGTGGGTATCGTTTCGTTCCCAAACATTTTTCATATAAACAAATGATGTCAGACAAATCTGGACCGTCAAAAACGGTATTTTTCACTGTTGAGCATGCTTTATCGATAAATCGTGTAAATTTTTAAGCTACGAAACCAATTTYWWTTTWAAMMWTYMAAAAMCCCSRAAAWYMWTTWWTKRAWWRRAWAAAAARGGAGTTCAAGGTGTTAATGACATTTTTAAGGCAGTTTAYGGTAGGATGAGCGAATGCGAAATTCTGGGTTCAGATTCAAATCACCAGTTATGATAGCTTAGCACGGCTCTCTTCGCTCGCCACGTGCTTCGCGCAATACAACCAAAACTTTAAATAATATTCTTTTTCTGAAAACTAAAAGGTGTGATCCTTTAGCAAACTTATAAGCTGTTGTATAATATTGTTAGCAATAGATTTGTCTGACATTGTACACTCCTAATGATGGGGCATCATCGAGTGAGACAAACTCTTCCCCCCTTAATCAAATATTTTTTTAATAATTTTCAAATATTTTGTAATTAAAATGCGTGCAAAAAAAAGAATTTTTGGAAATAAATTCCTCACATTTTTCTGAATTTTTGCTTCAGTTACTTAACAAAGATTGCCAATTTTTGTGAAATTTCCCCGGCGAATGACTTTTTACAAATGAAGGACAGAGGTTGGAGGAGATGCCTTTTATTTGGGCGGGAAGGTCACTCGAAAAGGCAAAAATGGCGATATTGATCAGCAGAAGTTGGGRGTTATGGGAGAGAGAGTGTCTTCGAAGCAGCGGTCTCACAATTTGCAAAAAGAATTTGGAGTTAAAACATAATTAATTATTTTCCCCCTATCAAAAKGCAAAAAAAAGATCACAAAATGCTAAAATAAGCAAAACAAAAACAAAAATATGCACAGCAAATTCTGCTTTTTACTCAGTTGCTGTTAACATAAACCTCGTAAAATATTCCATAACCTTAAATTTTGGAATTCTTAATAAATTTGCGAATTTGGGCTATATACACCAGGGACCGATTTCCGACTTTTTTGGGGTCGGAATTTCGATTTCCGAAATTTTTTGAGCTCGTCGGCTCCCATCCCTGGTATACATTACAATAGGCTTGATTCAATTGAGTTTTGATTACCTAACTTTTGTATTACCTCTTTGGACTTAAAAGTCATTTTTTTTTCCTTAACTTTCAAAAATTTCAACCAATTCAAAAACCGCTTAAACAAAAATTTCTATTTTCTATTGACGAATTCGTAATCCGTGCACCAAATAATATATTTTGCAGACAATTTTTCGACAAAAATATTTTCAATAAATTGACCAAAACGTCCTCCGTACCCACATGGTTTTGTCAACTTTGAGGGGCTGTATCTCGGCTTTAGACTGTTTGAGTAAAGACATTTTTTTGGCACTGTTTATTTTTCAATTTTTATAATTATTTTTAGCGATGGAAGTTTTCAAAAATTCTCATAAAATGAATAAAATTCGAATTTTTCTTGTCATTTTTTCTAGAACCCGAGTTTTATTTTATTTTTATAAAATAAACGGATTTAATATATTTATAAACATTTTGCTTAGCCTTTCCATTTTCATATAAAATGCAATAATTTAACTGATCAAATGCCGAAATTAGTTTCCGCATCGTTTTTTCTCTTTTTCTGTTGCATTSGCATTGAAAATAAGGCTGATTTACATATTAGCCGCTTTGGCGTTGGATAACTAATTGCACAAAAAAACAACACTAATTTGTTTCATAATTGCCGGTTTTATATTTTTAAGGTAGCTTGATAAATCCGCATGCATAAAAATTTGAGTCATTTTTAATTTTGGGTGAAGCTCGTGCATATTCAGTTTTTTTGTTGCTCATAAAATGATAATTTATTAACATTTATATTATTTTATTTCTCAAAATATTAATACCATTTAAATGTTTTTTATTTTGAATTCGTATAAACAATTTACATATTTATATATAGTCTATCAGATTGTGAAGCTCTGGTTAAGCATCATGCAGATGAACATCAAAGGACTAATTTATTTGGCTTTTATGACAGCGTTCAGTGTATTTGTATATGTAACTGACCTCTCTCAACTCTACCGATTGGGGGGCTATGCAAATGAATTGGTAAGTGCCGTCGTCAACCCAACAACAAATGGCATTATTACGCTTGGTCGGAAAACGGCATATGCAAGGCGTACAAAGATGGGCGAATGTGTGCCCACATTTGGTCGTATTATGGTGCTTGTGGTTGTGGATAGTCAATCAAATCAAAAAGGGTTCGCTTCACATTCATTTAAACCATCAAAAAACTTGTTTGTCAGCTAATGGTACCATTCTAAAGGGTGCTACTCTACTGTAGGTCGTTTCTTAAATTCCGTCACATATATTTATTTATGAAGTTGTTTTAGACATGATAACTTTATAAGTTTTATACCAATGGAAAGCTCTAAATGAATAGAAACTATTTGTAAAACTAAACTAAGCAGCAAATCAACGTTTAAAAARGAACTTGGCGCCGCCGCCCACATTTGCGCCAACAATTTTAAACTATCAAAGCTTTTTTGTTAGCTACCAAATCAATTAAATTGGTACATTTAAAAATACTAGACTTTAGCTCAGCGCGCCTTTAATTGCTTAGCTAATGACTAAGTTATGAATGAAGGCGCCAGGGAATAATCGAATTTAATGATTTTAAACAACGAAAATGTGCACATAAATATACTTTTTAGTCATTATGCAGTTGCTCAACGCTCATTGGACTGTTATTTGAGCAGTACCAACTACACCTTCAAAAGAGTTTCATTTAATGAAAACGAACGTATCAAAAAATTATGCATGAAATACAAAAAAGTGAGGAAAAAATGTAATATAAATATAAAACAAATAACCCTTTATTAATTATATATATATATATATATATTTATAGGTTTATAATTTTATAATATATATTTATAGGTTTATAATTTTATAATATATATTTATAGGTTTATAATTTTATAATATATATTTATAGGTTTATAATATATATTTATAGGTTTATAATTTAATATATATTTATAGGTTTATATTTTATAATATATATTTATAGGTTTATAATTTTATAATATATATTTATAGGTTTATAATTTTATAATATATATTTATAGGTTTATAATATAATATTATAGATTCACTTCCAAAAACATTGTATTGCATCGGCTTATTTGCCGGACACGGACTGGATGCTTGTATTGGACGCGGACACTGGTGTGGTGAATCCAAATCATTGCATTGAACAGGTTTTATTCACATTGTAATTATAAAATATATTAAAATTTTTTAATCTTAAAATATATTAAATAAATAAAGTTTTATTTCCTTTTTAAGTGGATTGACGACCGTGTCGATTTGATATTTTATGAACGGTTTTTCAATTGGGAAATTGCGTCCGGAAATTATTTGGTATGTTTAATATCATTAAAATTTAAACATTAAATTTTTAAAATATTTAAATAATTAAAAATATTTGAACAAAACAATTTACAAGTTTAGGTAAAAAATACACCATTTGCGCGTAAATTTTTGCTCGACTTTGCTGATTGGGAATTTAACCCAATAAAATGGCCTCTCGATAATGGCCCATTGCAAGTGCTAATAATTTATTATTAATTTGAGTTTATATTATTAAACTTTTCTCTAATTTAGTTATTAATTCTGAAAACGGTGCTGCCAAACGCTAAAATTGAGATTAAAGTAAATATTTYTTTTAGAAATATTCGAAAMCCAATGAATGGTTTTAGGCATGCACAAATTATTGGAATAAATCGTTGGAATATGCGCCGTTGATGGCATACACAACTTGTGTCCGTGCAGCATTAGGTGCGTTAATTTTAACACATTTAGCTATTATTTTCTGCAATTTTTAAATATTTAAATTAAAGTTTAACATTTTTGGACATTTTGTTAGGTGCACAACGCATTTGGCCCCAAAAATTGCGAATTCTGAGACGGGCACACGGTTTTTGCCGCGATGGATGGTTAACTGATGATGCTTTTGCTGACATTGATTTTATGTTTCATGGTTTGTTTGTTGTGGCATTTAGAGCCCGGATTTTTAAAAAGTCCCGGAAAGCAGGCTTTACCAGGATTAAAATCCTGCTTTCCGGGATATCCTGATCCTGGTGCCCTGACGAAACCACCAGGATTCCGGATCAGGAGTCCTGGATGTCCGGGCTCTATTAGCATCAATCATTTTTCTCCGTCAGGTTGGAAAGCGCTCAATTTGGGCGGGCCGTGGAAATCGCCGTTTGAAAAAATGCCAAATGTTTCAGAGTGTAGGGCGGGAGACTTTTCTGGTTGGACTTGGCGTAAAGAAAAGGTACATTTTGTTGCAATTATTACAAAAAATATATTTTTTATTAAAATTTMAAAACATTTCAGCAAATTTCCGTTGAAGAGGTCGGAAAACGGCTGTCAGAAATGGAGAAAAAATGTGCCAAGGATTTTCCGCAGGCGGCCCGGATCCATGCACATTTATCAGAGCCCGATGTTGCCGAATGTTACCCAAATTGTGATGAACATATTTAACAACAGTATCCAACCAATTYGAATAAATACAGTAGGATGTTATTGTAATTCTTGTACTGTAGTTAGTTAGTTATTTAAATTTTATAAATTGAATAGAATCGACCGATTTGTTACGTTTGTCCATTTAATACGTCGATTTGATCAAAAATTAATGCATTTATTTTAATTAACAGAATATTTGATATAAATAATATTACAAAAATATCAGAGATCAAATTCAAATTTCTGGCTTTTCAGACAATTTATACTGTATAAATAAATATTGATGGCTTAAAATCTTATGTAAATTAAATATTTAATTTAAATAATATATATTTTATTTATTTAATTGTACATAAATACAATAAACTGAAAATTATTTGACATATCTAAACAAAATTTGAATGTTAGAAMAACTAGATTTTATAAGAAGAAAAAAAATAATTTAAATATACCTATATTACAAAAGTCTTACTAATTTTTTTTTGAAAATCTTATGTAAAAACATTTTATCCAATCATAATTTAAACTCGTTAAACTAATAAATGTTGAAAATGTTTAGGAATTTCCTAAAATTATTATTTATCGTTATATAAAATCATTAAAAGCAGTACCAGATATTTTTTATAAAAGTCGATCAGTAAACGCTGATYAGCATGATCAGTAGCAAAACGACGAGTTGGAAATGTGATCCGCTCAAAATCGAGCTGCAATTGACGATGATCGATTGTCCATCGTCGTTGATGATCGATTGTCCATCGTCGTTGATGATCGATTGTCCTTCGTCGTTTTGTCCATCGTCGTTGATGATCGATTGTCCTTCGTCGTTTTGTCCATCGTCATTGATGATCGATTGCCCATCGTCGTTGATGATCAATTGTCCATCGTCATTGATGATCGATTGTCCACCGTCGTTGATGACCAATTGTCCATTGTTGTTGATGACCAATTGTCCATTGTCGTTGATGATCGATTGTCCACCGTCGTTGATGCCGTCAGCATCGTCATGATCATCATCATCAACGCGTTCATTTTCCTTTTCATTGCACAGATCAGCAACACACGCAAAACATCGGCCGTTGCCGCTGTACTCCTCGCAAAGTTTGGCGGTCCGACTGCAATTTGTCTCAGTCTCATCGGCACAGTCGCGGAAAATGAACGCCACTCCAAAGCAAAAATGAAAAATATTATTTAAAAAACATCTTTATGAAATAATAACACTGATTCCGATAAGCTTCTATTTTAATTGATTAGGTTTAGAAAAAATATGCAAAGAATATTTTTCGAATGGTTTGTTTAAAAATGGCATTTTGAAACACTAAGTCCATGTTTGAAGCAAAAAAAAAGAGTAAAAAGAGTACAACGTGTTAAAAAAAAAATAAACTATTATGTACAGGGAGGGGACACATACATATTCATAAATTAGGCATGTTCGAGACTTCAAATTTACCGACGAGACTTGACACCAAACCAAGATTTGTCCTTCGAGACAAGACTCTCGAACATCCCCAAATACATGGGATGAGCAACTTTGGACACCGGGCTAAAATTGTCTCTGAAACTTCCCAATTTCGAGATTTTGTGCAACGCCAAATTGAATTGAGAGGATCAAAATGGCACATAAAGAAAATTGCCAAAAATCGCCCATGTCCGACAAACATTCAAAAAAGACACAAAACGCCAAGAGAGATTAATGCAAATTTAAACACGTTCGATCAAGTCTTCTGCGAGTACAGTACTCCAACAAAACATAATTACGAATTGCACAAATCGCCTTCACATCGATCGCACGAACCTTTGCCGCCTTTAGGAAGAAGATCGGAGTTTGAATAAATTGCCAAATTGGGCGGGAATTTTGAAATTTACCAGAAAATTTGCAAATTCGTGAGCCGGCCATGCATCCCATCGATTTCATTGCACACGTCCGCAAAACAAACGGTGCTTAATTGGGGAAGCACAAAATGTGGGGGCAAAATCAATTGTTTCCGACTCACTGATCAGAAACAAATAAAAAATGTTTCTGATCAAAGCAAAGATCTGTTAAATGTGAATATTAATTAGTGGGGATGGCATTTTTGGTCACAAAAATCAGCAAATATTTATTAAAAAATTCAATTTAGGGGTGTAAGTTTAACAGAAAATTTTTATTTCATTTTTAATAACAACAAAATTTGTCATTCCCTCCCATCAATACATAAAGTTCATGGCATTAAAAAGTCTTTCAGAATTTTCATTAATTTTTAGTTTTAATAGTCACTAAAAAGCGATGGAAAAGGCCTCAAAAGACCTAAAAATTTCATTTTTGTCCATTTCACAGAGCCCGGGGGGACCCCTAATTATTATTTCTTTAACTCTTTATCGGACAAATCGCATCACTTAATAAGCTGCGCGCTGTTAACATCACAACAAACAAATAATGTTAAATAAATAATAATAATTGGGAGTAAAAATAAAATTTATTTAAATTAAACATAAAAGTTTTAATTGTCTCTAAATTTAAATTTAATTATAACAAAAAAAAAGAAACACTTACATCTGCCACCTCCGCACGTGTATTTTTGGCACACATAATTGACGTCTGAAAATGGCATTTTATTTAATTAATTTTTTTAAATATTTTTGATTAATTTGATTTTTATTCTTACCAAAGCTTCCACTGCTGCAATGCTTCGGGGCAAATCTGCTGTTTTGGCCAGAGTAACAGTATTTGGCAGAATCTTTATTTTAATTTAATTTTAAATGTATCAAAGGCATAAATAATATTTAATTTTATTTAGGTTTTGTCACATTTATATTTAAATAATGTTTAAAATTAACATTTATTATGAAATTTTTAATATGTTTAAGCTTGGTACCCCGACGTTCGGGGAGGGAATTAGGGATCGGGGTAACTTAACAAATTGCCATCAAAAATCAAAAAAATGTTTTGCTTTTTTGAAAATTCCTTAAAATAAATACCTTGGCGCTCAAATGGGAAAGCCATTTGAGCGCCGCGCTCAGATGGTTCAAATTCCCCCTCCCAAATTTTTTTCTGGCTACGGCCCTGTCGGGGGCGGTACTGTCGGGGATTGATGTAAAATCGTCGGGGTGCCAACCCTATTCCAAAGAACATAATGAATATAAATAATAATAAAATAAATATATACCGCAAAGTCCAAGCAGTAGCAGGAAGCAAAAGAATGCCGTAAAAACGAATAATCTTTGCAGCATTTGAATTTGCGCTACAGCTGTATAAAAAAGTTTGTTGTTTTTTAATTGTTGAAACGAGAAAAGGTTGATTAATCCGCGATCGATCGGAAGGATTCAGGAACATTGATGATCAGAAATCCAAATTAAATGATTTTTTTGAAAGTTTAAATACAAAAAACAAAATTTTCAATAAATAAAATGGGAATTTGTGATGAAACATTGCAAACAAGTTTTTGTTTTGTGTTCGTCCCGTTGCGGGGACCACCAATAAAATTTCCGTTCCATCGATTGGGCGGACGGACGGACGGGCAATCAACATTTTAACGACTTCACATTCCACACGAATTGGGCACGGGTTTTATGCCAGACAAAAGATAATAAATTGGAAATAATGGATAAGCAACGAAATTTTGACAAAATAAGCAAATTACAATAAAAAACAAAATATAAGTTTAATGAATGAATGATTTATCAAAGCCCATAAATCGGACGTTTTGTATGCTCAAAATAGAGCCTAGACGGCTCAAGACCTTGTTGAACCAATCGAAATGGCGATCGATCTCTTAAATTCGAGCTCTATTCAAAAACTAAATGTTTAGAAAAAGATAAAGCCCGGAAGTTTGTAATACATACCTGTGGTTTACTTTAAAACAAAAAGCTTTTTCGAATGCATATAATCAAAAATTGGATGAAGCAGCTTATGACGAAGCAATTGATTTTAGTGAAAATGAACAAATAAATGCATTTTTTCCGCCGCTCGCCGTCCGTCCTCCGTCCGTCGCCCACGGCGTAAAACCAAAAACTAATGATGAAACGTCATCATTATGTAATTCTCGACGATTCTTTGAACATTTGTCGAAAATATTGGGGAGAAAATTGTCGGGAAGTATTTGAAGGGCGGCATTTGTTTGCATTTGCCCCATTATTTTCCTTTTTTCCGGTCAAATTTGTCATTCATCAAGCGTCAAATTTCCCGTCACAAACATTTTGAATAGGTAAATAATGCCGAAACGAAAGGAACAAATTAAAACAATGCAATTATAAACAAATATTTAATCCTTTTTGTTTTGCTTATGCCTTGCGCAATATTTTTGCATGAATTAGAAATCTATAAAAATAAAAAATTTTGAATTATATTAGAGCCTGGTCTTGAGAACCGATCAAGATTTCGATCGAGAATCTTGAGTGCTCCAAATTATATATTGTATAAATTCAAAAATAACGTTTAAGCGATTTTTACGGGGTCAGCATACCGTAGGCCTTGCCTTTGCCAAGCGGATCCATTTGAGCTGGCTATGTCGCTCCCAAGTGAAAAACTCCAAAAATGGCCATTTTTGGAGGTATTCTGGCCATAACTTTTTTCATAATTATCAGATCGCTTAGTTTTTGCTTATTAATTGCTTTTCCTCATCGAGAGCTTTCATTTGGTATAATGTTCGACCTAATGGGTTTAGGTTGTAGAAAGTTATAAAGCATTCGGCACTCAAACCCCTTTCGACCTTCGGACCGGTAGCCAAGGGAAAAGGAGGGAGACACTTTTCACATTCAAACCA
The DNA here is from genome assembly GCA_001723225.1 of Globodera ellingtonae. NCBI lineage: Eukaryota > Metazoa > Nematoda > Chromadorea > Rhabditida > Heteroderidae > Globodera > Globodera ellingtonae. The sequence goes on along the minus strand of MEIZ01000013.1, from coordinate 650,986 downwards.
TCAACCAGCTTCTTTTATTATCTGTTACAAAACAGCAACCATGATTGTTGTATATCGAGGTTAAGTGACCATGATGAGCTCATGGTTTTTGTATCAAAACTGGCCGTATTCATTTTTTCATCCAAAACCAAAAAATCCGCAACACCAAAAAGGCAGCACAATTGCGGGCAGCCCTGGTTTGTATTTACCCTCCTCGAAGAGTCTCGAGAATCTCGTCGAGCCTAAATTTCTTTGATCGAGATTTCGATCTCGAATCTCGCAAAATCTCGTATCATTATAAATTCATTTGTGTTTATGTTGTTTAATGGCCTTGGATTTTTTCATGTTTTAGTCGTTAAAATTTGGAAGATACAATAATTGTCCGACGAACAACAGAAATAAATTATTCAATCATTAAAAGCGCCATATTATCCGTTATTCGCCGCGCCTTTGTTGCTGTGCTTGACCGGTGTTAAACGATCTGAAACTCAAAGAATATTCAAATAAACAAATCAACACAAAAATTGATTGGCCACTAATGTGTTTTTTGGRCCRTATCTCGTGTACCGTAGGGAAACATATCGTACACTTTTGGCATATGCCATAAATAYCGTGTCGTATTCTGAGACGCTACCGACAGCCCTGGCGCTTACACCGAATTTTCCAATGGCCATGGGTTAGGCAAAATGAATTATTCCCCCAAACAAAATCATCGACAACCAAATGCAAAAAAGCTAACACAAAACTCACTTCGACGATCTTTTTGCCGTGTTTTTAAGCGGAGCATTTTGATGGCCAACATAATTTTCTGACGACGCGCAGAGTCCGCAACGTCCATCATTTTCTGCACAACTTTGTTGCCGAACGGATGCTTTATCATTTCCAACAACGGCGGGCTGCCAGAGCCGTTGCTGAACAGAAAGCAACAAAAATTGACGGTTTGGGGTTCCCGGGAAACAACTCACTCCGCACAAAACTCGTCAATCAGCGCATTTCTCTGCTCCATCGTCGCAAAGTCTAAACACTTGTGGATTACGCTGCAGAAGGAGTGGAGATGTCCGTTATTCATAATGTCGCCCTGCAGACTGCGCACAATGCGCTCCCGGTCTTCGGGCAGTCCATGTTCAATCACATGTTCGATCACGAAGCAGCCATATTGATCCGTGGCCAAAGAGAGCACATTGCCAAGCAGTTGTTCCAACACCGGACGCTTTTGCTGCTCCGTGCAATGTTCAAGCAGATGTTCGATCACCCGACTACCGCATTCATGGCAGGACATGGAGGTGATCTTTTGGGGTAGAAAAGTTTAATAGTTAATTAATTTTAGAAGATGTTTAGAATTAATATTGGAGCCTTCAGTGGGTTTATTTACAGTAATTCACTCTATGTTCTTAACTAGGGTTGTCACCCCAACCCCGTCCCCGCAAATTTAAGCCGTTTTCGGGGATATCCCCGTTCTCCACACTTCTAACCCCGACCCCCATCCCCGACTCGGGGTTAACAATAGAGCCCGAATTCTCGAAAAATATCGTTTCGAATAAAACTGAACTTCACGAGATTCTCGATCTCGAGCCCAAAAATTTTTCATGAAAACAGTGCTTTTCTTAACAAAGATTGCCAATTTTTGTAAACAATTTTCCCTGCGGCGCCTGTCGGCACCGCCGACCCCCTCCACCTCAAAAGTGAAAAAGTTTCCAAAATTCCAAAGCAAAATGCTTAATTTTTAAAATTTCTTAGTGTTTTGATAAAAGAAAAATTTTTCTCCCTTGAAAAGTCCCGGTTTTTCCCAAAAGTCCCGGTCCCGTACAACCCTACTTCTTACCCTTACCAAAATTTAGTGGAGTTTGGAGAATTTTGAAAAAAAATTAATAGTTTCATCAAAAACCTCAAATCTCGACTGTTCCGGCTCGAGATTTTTTAGAATTCGAGATTTTTCGAGAATCTCGTCCGGAAAAAAGCTTCAAAATTATCTATATTTAAAAAAGTGCGTTAAATTATTTGCTAATTATTTTCAAAATCGGACATTTTTTTGGCACCCGGTTACATCGATATTCCGACTGAACCCCGACAGCCCACCCTCGAAAAACTCCGACCCCGCAATTCCTAACTCCGACGTCGGGATGTCAACTCTATTCTTAACAAATAAACGATGGGCATAGGGAAATTTTTTTGAAGATTTTAAAAGAGCACATTCTCGAGCAGACTGCGCACAATGCTCTCCCGGTCCTCGGGCAGTCCATGTTCAATCACATGTTCGATCACATGGCTGCCAAACTGAGCCGTGGCCAAAATGGGCACATTATCATGCAAACTGCGCACAATGCGCTCCCGGTCTTCGGGCAGTCCATGCTCAATCACATGTTCGATCAAATGACTGCCATACTTATCCGTGACCAAAGTGAGCACATTGGCAAGCAGTTGTTCCAACACGGGACGTTTTTGATGCTCCGTACAGTGATCAAGCACACATTCGATCACCCGACAGCCGCATTCATGGACGGACATGGAGGTAATCTTTTGGGGGAGAAAAGTTTTCGACGAATTTTGCGTAGGTTTTCTTTGCAAAAACGGAGGTGTTTGACGAGAAAATCAATTCGTATCCAACCATTTTTCAAATATATAATTAGGGCCACGATTAGCAATTTTTTTAAAATTTTAAAACTTTTTGTTTAAAAAATTACGTAAAATCGATCTTTGCCGATTTTCGAATTTCATTTCGGGGAGGAGGAATTCCCCTGATTCCCCCTCCCCCCTGGATACGCCCCTGGGAATTTTCAAAATTTACATAAATTGTGGATAGTTAGTGCTGCACGAGAGTCTCGATATCGAGTATCGACTCGAGAAAAGTCTCGAGTTTTTTGGGTCTCGGGCTCGAGTATAGTCTCGCGTATTTAGTCTCGATTTTCGAGACTTTTTTACACTGGTAAAGATGGCATTTTTGGTGAAAATTCATTACAGAATTCTGAGCTTAATATTTAAAAAATGCATAATTAATATCTTTTGCACAACGTTTTCCTTGAATCTCTTGTGGCTTAGTGGTTAAACTCTTGTTTCTTATTTTCCATAGCAGAGGTTCAATCCCCGAGTGGAACAACGCTTTTTATTATTTTAATTAAATACTTAATTAGTCTTTTTTACAGATTTATAGTCAAAAAATCTAATATGGTTTTTTTAAGCAATCCCTCCTTCCTACACCTAAAAACAAAAATTACCGCATTTTTAAAATTTTTGCTTAAAATCTCTTAACAAATCGAGTCAAAAATTCAAAATTTTCTCGGCGGCGCCTATCGGCACCACCGACATCCCACCCTCCCAGAAGTAAAGCAGAATTCTCAAAAAAAATTGCATCTTGGGAAATTTCTTAATCAAAAAACGCATAAAAATGGAAAAATACATCCCTAAAAACAAAAATTTTCGGAAAAACTTGCTTAGGAAAAATGTAATAAAACCCTAAAATACACGCCTAAAAATCGACTTTTTCCGGTACCCCTCCCCAAAGCAAAAATCCTAAATACGTGCCTGGGCACACCATCTTTACTTTTAAACCGATATTTTTAGTCAAAATCAAGATAAAAATCATTAGATTTGGTCTAAAATTGACGTTATCTTAGCAAATTATGATATTTTTGAAGTAATTAAAAATTTTACGAAAAAAAGTCTCGATATCGAGTATCGACTCGAGAAAAGTCTCGGGTTTTTTGGGTCTCGGGCTCGAGTCTTGAGGTAAAGTATCGGGCTCGGGCTCGAGTCTCGAGGTAAAGTATCGGGCTCGGGCTCGGGCTCGAGGTAAAGTATCGGGCTCGGGCTCGAGTCTTGAGGTAAAGTATCGGGCTCGGGCTCGAGTCTCGAGGTAAAGTATCGGGCTCGGGCTCGAGGTAAAGTATCGGGCTCGGGCTCGAGTATCGAGAAATTTTGGGTCTCGTGCAGCACTAGTGGGAGGTGCCAAAGGGAAAATTTTTTTGAAGATTTTAAAAGAGCACATTCTCGTGCAGACTTTGTACAATGCGCTCCCGGTCTTCGGGCAGTCCATGCTCTATCAGATGTTCGATCACGAAGCAGCCATGCTTGAACAAAAATGGTTATGAATCAATTTTCGAAAAAGGTTTCGATAAATTCAAGTGCTTAAGCCCTTCAACCACCTGATCCATGGCCAAAGTGGACACATTCGCGTGCAGACTGCGCAGAATGCGCACCCGATCTTCGGGCAGTCCATGCTCAATCACATGTCTGATCACGTGGCTGCCATATGTATCCGTGGCCAAAGAGAGCACATTGCCAAGCAGTTGTTCCAACACGGGACGTTTTTGATGCTCCGTGCAGTTGTCAAGCACACATCGAATCACCCAATTACCGTATTTATGGCGGGACAGGGGAAGGACTTGCGCCGATAACTCATTGCTTATCTAAATAAATTAAATTTAACATATATTTAATCAGTGTCTATTTTGCCTCAATCTGTGACATTCTATCCACCGATTTCAACGCTTTTCGGATCACGTGAGAGCCGTACATTTGCTTGGCCAATGTCAACACGTGGCCACGCAATGCGTCCATCAGATGAGCCGTCTCCGTCGGATTGGCACGCCCCAATTTTTTTTGGATGAACCTGGCAAAATGTTTGTTAATGCAAATTCTTTAATTGGGTAATTAACAATTGCTTTCTTTGTTTGGGCTAAACTTTGTATTGATTCACCCCCTACTCGGCGGCGCTGCCCAATCCGACGTTTTTTTCTTCAACCGAAACAACAACAAATTTGTGACTGACAAAGAGCAGAAGTTTTTAGCTTTTCGACTTGGATTAGCTTGTCTGATTTGGTGGAAGTTGAAGAAAGTTACACGCCATGAAATGAATAAACTGGCTGGGGCCAGCTCGGGCTGTTCAAATCGTTCACCCAGCAATTCCCACCTTGAACCGCGCGAATCCAGCGCAAACTCCAGGACGTGGTCGCCCAAATCGGTGAGTTGAAGATTGGCAATACGGTTGTTGCGGTAATCGTCCAACAGCTTGGAACGTTGGCTTAAGAATTAAGCAATAGAAGTTGAAGAAAATGAGAATTTTTAATAATAATAATAAAAAAATTTGTCTTACCATCGACCATAAAAAAAAAATTTCGTTGTTGTCAATCCCGATCTCGATTTTTACCAAAAATCCCGATCCCGATTCAACACCCGATCCCGGTTTTTACCAAAAATCCCGATCCCGATTCAACACCCGATCCCGGTTTTTACCAAAAATCCCGATCCCGGTTTTTACCAAAAATCCGGATCCCGGCCTACTCTACTTTTGGCTGGGGGGAGGAGGGGGTCGGCGGTGATCCCATTCTTAGGGTACTTCATTTGTGTAATTTGTGGCATCGAGTCTTTTAGTTTAAAAATTTGGCAAAAAGTCAATGCTAATTTTGAATAAACTGGCATTATTCAGTAACAACTTTACAATTGCAGGATCCGCACCCAAGTTGCGGATAATTTTCTAAAGAACCACAAAGATAGGCAAAAAGTCCATAAAGGTCCAAAAAAAAGCAGCATCGGACCTTCCAAAACCCACAAAAAGCATCAGATATCACAGCCTTGATTATAAGGGTAAAAACCCGACTCGTTCCCTTTTACCCAACTCGTTCCCTTTACCCCGACTTTAAAAAAATAATTTGTTTTCCAAAGTCGATAAAAAGGTCTTTCTTGGGGTATACCGGGGCGTAGAATCCGATTCTGACCCCGATTTCGACCAATTTCGAACCCCGGACCCGGATTCGAACAATTGGTCGTTTTTTGTTTGTTTTTAGATCGTTAAAATATACAAAATGGATGTAAGGATAATCGGGAGAGTACGTATTGAACATTTTTGTTACAGAAAATCGATTTTGAAAACAAAAATTTTTTTCGAAATTTTTCGATTTCGGGCTTCGGGTTCGGAACCCAATCAAAATAGTAACCCTAGGAGCCCAAAAACCCCTAGCAATAACTTTAACGACTATATAAAAAAAATTCCCGAAAAAAATGTTTTTTTTCGAAAAAAAGTTTTTTTCCGACCAAATGTTCGAATTTGGGTCCGGGGTTCGACATACGCAAAAAAGGCCCGAATCCATGTTTTTCGCTTGAGTTTTGCACGATTTTTGGGTTTCTTGTCTTTTTTATAGAGGTGAACGAATTGGGTAAAAGTGAACGAGTTGGGGTAGGTGAACGAGTTCGCCCTGAACGAGTTGGGTTCCGTTCATTATAAGTATCATAAAGCATAAGTTTTTATTGAGAAAAGCCAACAGATTGGTCAGAGTTTTGAATGGAATTAGGTAGCTTGTTTGTTGGTGGAAGTTGAAGAAAGTTGCGCCAGCTCGGGCTGTTCAAATCGTTCACCCAGCAATTCCCACCTTGAACCGCGCGGGTCCTGCGCAAACTCCAGGACGTCATTGCCCATACGGTTGTTGCGGTAATCGTTCAACAGCTTGGAGCTGTGGCTGGGCCAACCTGAAATTTCGAAAACTCTGAAAAAAACAAACTCGAGCAGACTGCCAGCAGAAGTAAAATTTGTAATATTTTATTAGGGGGTTAATTTTTTGCGAGAAAAAATTTCCAAAATTTACTGGACGACGTCGACGCCATGCGCGTGTCCAATGAAAGAACGGCCGGGCACTCATTTTTGATGCATTTATGCAAAAATGTCAGCCGAACAGCTTGAACGTGTCGAATCTAAAACAATTTTTGGGATTAATATTTAGTCAATGAAACTCTACAAATACATATTTTTGTAATGAAAACCCCCAAAAAAGTGGGTTTTGAATCGGTTTAAATTTTTGAAAAAATAAAGGGCCTCCCTTCCATAAAAATCGCCTTTTTTGAAGATTTTTAGGAATGGGGGCCCCCGGAAATTTTTTTGATTTTTGATGGCAATTTGTTAAGAAAATTGGTCAAAAATTATACAAGAGAAGCCCCCCCCCCTATGGCTTTTTTCTCAAATTTCATTTCGGAGATACGCCCCCGGGACCAGCTTTATTATTACCAAAAAAACCGTGCAAACCTCGTGAAAGATGTGCGGGACGTTCAGAAAATTGCGAATGAAACGCATTTTGAGCGATTGCGTTACTTTTTAATTGCTGAAAAGTGCCAATTGAAAATTGAATAAATGAAACAAAAGGCTAAATAAAAATGAAAAGACAAATGAAACATTTGTTCAGGCAAAAAAAATTGCCAAAAAAACTCCAAATTTTACATAAAACCGAAGCAAAGAAAGCTTTTGGTGAACTGCTGGATCCAGGCTCTTTGGTTGCTTTAACTTTGAAGTAGAGTGCGGCGCAGGACCGGATCCTGCAAGTATTAAATTTAATAAAGGTTAATGCCAACTTTCATACAATAATGTTGTGGTGTAGTGGTTAGTCCTATGGGTGGACAAAGGTTTTGGTTAGGGTTCAAACTCCCGCCCATGTATGTAAATTATTTTCTACAACTTTCAAGTGAGCATCTACGATGGAGGAAACAATTTCTAAAAATAATAAAAAATATTTCTTCTTTTGTAAAATCAAGTCAAACATTATGAAAACCCACAATATTTTTTTTCACAAATTACTAAATCACCACTACTCTTATGTAAGGTGTTTGAAGATGATAAATGGATTGCTTTCCCTTCATTAAAATTTCCAAAATTTTCTCCGGCGGCGCCTATCGGCACCGCCGACCACCCAAATCGAGCATTTTGCGCAAAAATTGCTTAA
>MEIZ01000013.1:555617-569183 GCA_001723225.1 Globodera ellingtonae | reverse complement strand
CAGACTCGGGACATTTTTATGCTATCGGTTACATTCCACGATACACACACATTCAATGGTTTAATTGCTAGTAAAATGCCCTAAACATAATAGACAATCCACCTCCACATTGTAAAAGAAGAGGCCGGACAGTGCCAGGAACAGCGTGTGCAATGCAAATGGCACCAACGAGCGCCGGTCGCACAGAATGTCGGGCACGGGCCGTAGATCGGTGGCCAACAGGCCGATGGTGTGCCTGCTCATCAAAATGATCACGATCAGAAACAAAGCAACATTTTTTGCGCTTTAACGATAGACGAAGAAAAGCATTTTGGAATTGAATGCCAAACACACAGCACCTGAACACGCCGTACAGCGCCACACACAGCGTCGGCCCAGCAATCAAGAACAACGGGAGCTTGCGCAGCTGCCAATAGGCGAACAGACCGACCTTGATGGTTTTTAGGAAATTTGATTAAAAACAAAAAACAAAGATTTGGTTGGACAACTAATTGCTTAAACCCACCAAATGTTGATAAACAATTTTAAAACTGTGTCCGGCGAGCCGTCATTTGCCGTCCCGGGTTTTTTTATGTTACTGGAGGTGTTGTTGGTTAACACACCGACCTCCCAGTATTTCTGCTGCACATGAGCGTAGAAGGCAGGCAACAGCAGAGAAGTGGAAAATGGGGAAATGCTGAAAATGGAAATGTTGAAGCATTTTGGCCAACATCAGAATTGTTTTTATCAAATTACAGTTTATTTTTATAAATTGTGCCTAAAAAATCCGATTCTAATCATCACTACTATAATAGGTCTGGCTTAATGGTTCATCACCCACCTTTCATTGCACCACGGCAACTTGGCCAACTCGCCAGGCAGCACCAAACCCATCGCTGTGGCGTTGCGCAAATGGCGCCCAATGCGATCGTCCGCCCAATGCCATGCGTCGTCCACCGACGGCGCTGGGAAACTCATCGCGCAGAATTTGTCGCGCACAGCGAACTCAAAAACGCGCACCGGCAACGTCATCAAAGAGAGACAGAGCAGGAAGAAGATTGCGTTTCGGCACAACTATTATATTGTAGCATATTTTAAACAAAAACTCATTGGACAAACACAATAGAGACCGGAATTTTGAAAAATCCAGGCCCGGGTACCCAGACTTTCTCCGAAACGGGCCAACTCCGTCTGAGGAACGTTTAGCAGCTCATAACTTTTTTCAAGCCTGACCAATCTTCATAATCTATATATCATTCGAAAGGCCGTAATAAGAAGAAGCTATGTGTAGGCATTCAAAAAGAATTGGATAAAATTGAACAAAGTTATGACCAGAAAATAATGAAAAAGTCCGATTTTTACACTTTTGCATTTATAACTTTTTAATAGAGCTTAGAACCGGCTCGATGTTGCTGATACATATCTTCTAATCATTTAGAGCTTTCGAATGATAAATAGATTATGAAGATTGGTCAGTCTTACAATAAGATATGAGCTGCTAAACGTTCCTCAGACGGAGTTGGCCAGACGGAGTTGACCCCTACTCGACCTTCTCAGCTCTATCAGACCCGGACCAGATCAAAAATTTCAGGGAATCCTCAAAACCTGGTAGTCCGGGTTTCATAAAATCCGGGGAATCCTCAAAACCTGGTAGTCCGGGTTTCATAAAATCCGGGGAATCCTCAAAACCTGGTAGTCCGGGTTTCACAAAACCCGGGGAATCCTCAAAACCTGGTAGTCCGGGTTTCATAAAATCCGGGGAAAAAAGTGTGCCCGAACATTTGCACAAACCCGTTTGGCTAAATTCCAGGAACACTCCCGAAACTCGGGCTGTCCGTCTGGCGGCGACGGGCACAGAATGGTGTCCAGCAAGAGTTGGAAGCCAACAAAGCCGATGTTAGCAAGTCCGTTGGAACGCGTGAGGAAGGCAAAAGCAAAAATGAGGGAAGCAATCAGCTGGTTGAGACGAGAAGCGGGCGCCGAGCAGAGGAAAATCAGACCAAGCTGCGTGAACATGACGTATACCGACTCGGAGTAGAGGGCGGAATAGAAAATGCTGGCCGGACACCTATAAAATGAGAAAAAAATTTCAATAGCAAAAAAAATCGTGCAAAAACAAAAATTGATATAATGCTCTCGGGAAGGTTTTTGCTGCAAGCCCCGGGTGATTAGAGCCCGGACCAATCGATATATCAATTTTGGTGAAATTTTAACGCGAATCGTGATTCAAAACGCGGATTCTAGGACGCCATCCTTGGTTCTTGTACCCAACGAGATTTACAAGTGCCTAAATTGTGTCGTTTTTCCGTTGAAAAACGTTTCAAAAATGCAGAAAAATCTAATTTCCTTGTTGCTTACGTACCAGCAATGCATGTACACCGTCACAATTGCCTCCTTTTGATTGCCGCCATTCAGCAAYAGTGCAAGCCGAAGCAGCAACAGTCCGTTCAGCACAAACAGCACCTGGAAATTTTACAATTTTAAGAAATGGCCAAGCGTTTCGCAAAAACTTTTTTAAACCCTTCTAAAACTGGAAGAAACACACAAACATTGTTCAGCGCAATTCCGGCAACAAGCATGGCGGAGAAGAGACTCATTGCCGAGCCGACCAACTGCTGTAACAGTTGGCCAAGAATGCGTAGCAGGGCGGGAAACAGAGGGAAGAATGCCAAATTGCTCTCCCACTGGTAGCCAAACTCGGCAATATGCAGAAAATGCCGCGCGTCCCAGCAACTCATGCCGCTTAGCGTGCCTTCGACAAGCCGATCAAGCAGTGTGGAGTCTATAAAAGAATTTTGTTGGCACCAAAGCTTGACAAAGAAGTCCAAAATGGTCAAAAATTGTGATTTTTCAACTTGCAATAGAATTTGATTTTTTATATATATAATTTCTTTTTCAAAATAATAAAACCCTAAATGTGTGTTGTGTATACAGGCCGTAATTTTTTGTTAAAACCCAATAAGGGGAAACCTTTTTTTTGTAGTGATTCTTTGAGCATTTTCTTAGCAAATTTTCATCAAAAAATTGGGAATTTTCCCGGCCGGCTGCATAACCCAAAAATGTCTTTTTGGCTTGCCTAGCCTCCTCCCCAAAATGTTTTCTGGCTACGCCCCCCCCCCTCCAATTTGTATAAACCGTTTATTGACGGAATGCCTTTGAACGCGTCGGTTGGTGCATCGACCATAATCCAATTAATGCAGCATTGGAAGACGAGCAGAAAAATGCGGCTGGCAATCAGTTGAAAGAGCAGAAAATTCACAATTTTCGGTGCCATGCAAATGTATCGCGAACTATTTGCATTTTCGCTCTAAAAATGTAATCAAACCAACAAATCCGGTAATAGTTCGGGCTGGTCCCACTCCCCCCATTTTTTGAATAAAAAACTGTTCTTAAAAGTCATGCAACGCGTGTTGCTATAGGGTTTTGGAGTTGAGAAAACCGTATATGAAACTCCTTTTAGACCAATTGGTTATATAGAGGAGTACTTCGAGTGGTGCCTTCCCCCCCCCCTTTTTGAAAAACATACTTTCCTAAATGTTTCGGGGGGTTTTGGGGAGGGGGGCCGATTCTAACCTCCATTTCGACCAAAACCTATTCAAAGCAAGACTCAATCATTATTTGCCTTTTTGTTGCAATTTTGTGCTTTTTGAATGATTTTGAGTCCAAAATAATTTTTGGAATTTCGAAAACATTGTTCGTCGCATTCGTTGGAATTTGTCGTAATGGAGGTCAGAATCGGCTGCTACGTCCCCGAATAGTCCTAGAAACACTTTTTTATCGTTTTGGAAAAAATTTTTATTTTTTCAAAAAGGCAGGGGGACACCCTCTAAAGTATTACCGACCAAATTCGAATTCGTACCCGGTTTAAATTTTAAGGCCAAAATTGAAGTTGGAAAATTATGGGGGGGGGGGCATTCTCGATTGTTAGCACAATCCTTTTAATAAAAGTTGCCATTTTCTTTATTATTGAGTTTGGTTACCGTCGTGGCGAAAAATTCAACGCCAAATTGTTCTTGGAATTGTTGTTGCAACGGTTGATGATTGTGTGATGAATTGACGTCATTTTTGTCGCTAAAAGCCGACTGATGCTGGTGCGTGTGATGGCCATGGATTTGTTGCGTCTCCGACTGGCGGTTTCCTCGGTGCCGATATCGCGTCATCTGCCACTTTTAGCTCGCTCGATAAATAATACTTAAATATACACGCCGAAAAAAACAAATATCAAAAAAAAATGTTAACAAAAATTATTTTCAAAAGCGACACATGTTGCTGCAAATTAAGTTGGAAAAAGTAATTAATTTTAGTTTTTTTTATTGTTTAAAGATTCTTTTTTGAAATCTCAATACTTTTCACTCGAGATTTTGGCAATGTATGGAATTTCGGTCCCGACGAAAAAAATTCTTAGCAATCCAGAATGCATTTTTTCTAGGGTGAAAAAATGCGTAGAACACGAATCCGAGCTCGGATTTTGCGAATGACCCGAATTCGAACATTTTTCGAAATTTCTGACGCCGCCGGGACAAGAATTAACGACATTTGTAAAGAAAAATTGTCAGAATTTTTACAATTTTTGGGTTCTGAGAGGGAGGTCGGCGGTGCCGATAGGCGCCGCCGAGAAATTTTTTTGGAATTTTGACTCAATTTGTAATGAAAATTGGTCCAATTCGCTTCGAAATTTTCTAATTTTAAAAATTGGATCCAAATAGGTATTATGAAAATCTTCACAAAATTCGAAAAATAAGAACAAAATAAGGACGGAGCCTCAAATAAGGACAAATCTTATAAATAAGGACATTTAAAATTTATAAGATTGGCACCCCTCAAATAAGGACAAATCTTATAAATAAGGACAGTTACGAACCCTGGTTAAAACCTTCAAAAATGCGTGAAAACGTTTGTATTAATGAGAAAACACAATTCAATTGTTTACGGGGTAGGAAAGTGCAATATAAAAATTTAGTCAGCCCAAAAAAGGTTGCATTTGAAATTTCGAAAAATGTTCGAATTCGGGTTTGGGGTTCGACATTCGCAAAATCTGAGTTTGGATTCGTGTTCTACGCATTTTTTCATTTCGGTAAAATACCGATACCGAAAAATACCGGTCAAAAAATTCGGTATACCGGACGGTATTCGGTATTTTTTAGATTTTTGAACTTCATTTAAAATGAGCAAACCAATTTTTTAACTTATGCTTACAAATAAGTTCTACTCATCATGAGCTTTCAATTGATACCGACTTTGTTTGATTGGGTGGGTATGAAGCAATTTACGGAATTTGGCTCTTCCCAATTAAATGAAAATTGATTAAATTCAGCGAAAATTAGCGATTATATGGAGGGGATTCGAACCCTCAACCGTTTTTTGATGAAAATCACACAGGCCACGAGGCCAAAATTTAAATCTTTTTTGAAGTAGAGGCCTAAAATCGAATCACCGTTTACATCATTCCCCAAAAATTTGCAAGCGCATGTCGCGGCGCACATGTCCCGTTTACCCCTACGGCGCAAATGTCCGCGGCGCAAATGTCTATTTTGCTTACGGCGCAAATGTCCGCAGTGCAAATGTCCGAGGCGCAAATGTCTATTTTGGCTTGCGGCGCAAATGTCCTGCCACGGATGCATGCGATGGAGAGGATGGCCGAGTTTGTGTATTTGAATCGATTTTGAGGCAAATGTGAATTTTCAAAAAATGCGGGTCCTGGGTTCGGAATTGGACGAAACGGAGATCAAATTCGGATTCTAAGCCCCCGACAGTGGGTGATTTCGACAGTGAGTGATTTCGACAGCGTGTTTCAAATTTGTTTAGACATTTCTAACTTTCAACTGCTAAATGCTTTTTAGACCTGTACTTTATCCGTTTTGCTAAAAAAAATATGCATTTTTAGGCTTGCCTCGAAAACTACCGACTTTTTRAACTGTTCAAATTTTTTACTTTTTTTTCATGTATTTTATATCATTACGCTGGTCGAAATGCTTTAAAAATAAGAATTTTGACTTTTTGGAAAATTATAAAATTTTTAACAGGAGAGCTGTCGAGGGTACACATCGGTTCAGTGCCCACGGTTCAGTGCCGGACGGTTCAGTGCCNGACTTTTTGGAAAATTATAAAATTTTTAACAGGAGAGCTGTCGAGGGTACACATCGGTTCAGTGCCCACGGTTCAGTGCCGGACGGTTCAGTGCCAGCGATTGAAAGGCTATAACTTTTTTTTAAACTGAACCAAATCAAACAAACAAAACGTTATGAAAGCTCTAAGCTTTTAAAAGCTATTGTTAAGGCAAAGCTAATCAATTAGAAAATTCGTGAAAAAGTTGTTTCAATAAAACTAAGATAATCCCTTGATTTTGCGTCTCTTAACAAAAAACAAAAAGCATGATAACAAAAATATGTTCTTTGACCAGCAAAGGCTTTATTTTTTTATATCTAGTCCTTTACTTTGAACAATCGGACCCCTGTATTTTGCCCTTTAAAAAAGTTCTTAACCGCACCAAGTGGAAGGTGTCCACGTTGTTGGGGTCGAGGAGAAGAGCCAATGTGTGGCACACTTCGTGGACCGTGACCCTCGCCCTGTTCAGGACGTTTAAGCGAATCGCATCGTTGATTCCCTTCTTAAACGCACGACGCCGTTCAGCTGCTCTTGCCGCCGCTGCTTTGCCGCTTTTTGTTGGCGAAGGATCACCATTTTTTAAAAATTCAAGTTGAACGCAAGCTAAAGGTGGGTTTTTTACTAAATTTTAGGTCTTGAGCGGGCTGTCTCGAGTTAACTAAGCTAATTTTAAAATTTGAGACAATTTGTCGCATTTTTGGTTAATAAAAAAATGCGAATGAAAAAGTTCTAGAAATTCGAAGATTATATTGTAAGGATAGAGAGATTAATTCAAATGAATTGCTATAGCAAAAGGGGCGCTATAACATAATGTCAAAGCCACAGAATAACTCTAGTTCGAATTAGGTAGTACCATTCGAAAGCTCTTGATTCGTAGAAGCTATTTGTAAGCAGAGCTAATTTGTAAGCGATGGTTTCTCAAGAAGGATATGCACCAGGTGTGCTCGTAATTACGAGTTACTTACTTTTACGGCGTTTTGGTTGTTACGAATTACGGATTACTTTTTACGAATTTTTTTTTGCCTTTTACGAATTACGGATTACTTTTTACGAATTTTGCAAAAAATTCGTTTTTTTCGTAATTTTCTGTTTTTTGGGGCGGAGGGAGGGTCGGCGGTGCCGATAGGCGCCGCCGAGAAAATTTTGAATTTTGACTCAATTTGTTAACCGATTTAACGGTATTTGTCAAGAAATTGGGGTCCCACCCAACTCATCCATACCCATCTCATCCATGTCCAACTCATCCATGGAGCATAACTTACTTCAACCTTAACTGATTTAGAAAGTCTTAACGCCATTCGAAAGATCTCGAAGAGTTGAAGCTAAAATTAAGTTAAAGCTTTGCGATTGGACAATTGGCAAAAAAATATGGCCTTAACACTTGAGAAAGTTTAAAAATTCTAATTTTTGGGAGTTTTCTGGCCATAACTTTTTTGCGAATTGTCCAATTGCAAAGCTTTAACTTGATGTTAGCTTCAACTCTTCGAGATCTATCGAATGGCGTTAATACTTTCAAAATCGGTTAATGTTGAAGCAAGTTATGCTCCATGGAGTTGGACATGGATGAGTTGGGTTTACTCCAGAAATTTGTCAGGATTTTTTAATGGAAAAATTCCCAAAATATAAGATGCCAAATTTCACACCGCCGACCCCTCCCATCTGACTGCGGATTATTGATGGTTACCGATCTGAGAAGAAATTTTGAGATTCGATGTATTAGAAAAAATTAGAAAATTACGAATTACTTACTTTTACGGCGTTTTGGCTGTTACAAATTACGGATTACTTATTACGAATTTTTTTGACTTTTACGAATTACTTATTACGAATTTTTTTGACGGTTACGAGCACCCCTATATGCACAGAAATGGTAAATCGACTTCGCTTCTCTCACTTCCCATTTCCTTCCGTTCCCTCACAATTAGGGTAGGTCCCGGGGGGGGGGATCCCCGGTCAAACCGGGGACGGGGATACCGGGGACGGACAAACCGGGGATCCCCGTTTTCGGGGATGAGCAAACCGGGGAACGGGGATCCCCGTACGGGGATGGGCAAAATCCATTTTTAGGGGTGCATTTTTGAAAAAATGCAATTTTTTGGGGGACTTTTTTTTTAAATCGAAATTTCTTCAAATTAAAGTGCACCCCTAAGAAAAGGTTTTTCTTATAGCAAATATGCGCTACAAAGATTTAATTTTTCGGGGAGGAGAGCCCGACGGTGCCCGACAGACGCCGTCGGGAAAAATTTGGATTTTTGACTCAATTTGTTAGGAGATTTGCAACTTAAGTCGGTAATTAATGATATTAACTAGGGTGGCACGGGAAGATCCCGGTTGAAAATCTTGGTCCCGGTCCCGGTTTTTCTGGTCCCGGAAAGTCCCGGTCCCGGTTTTTCCCAAAAGTCCCGGTCCCGTGCCACCCTAATATTAACTAAGGAAATTGTCAAGATTTTTTTGCAAAGAGCGTAAATATAAGGGCAAGTACTTTGGCTGCTATTTTCCACCTTACTGTCTAAATTAGGCTTAATTTTAGTTCCCGGTACTGAAGTGTCCATTTTACATTGGGACTCAGTCGGCCGGTATTTAAATGGCGTCTGATCGTGTCCCATCATCTATAACCCATATTCTTTGGCAAATAATAGCTGATATTCTATCTTCTATTTTAGTGGTGTCCATACTCGCTATTTTTTTTATTTTGGTCAAAAATCTCCATTTTTAGATTTTTTAGGCGGAGCGACAAAAAAAAATTTGGATTGTTTTATCGGTTTCAGCACCTAGGAAACCCTATAAAAGTGGTTTTGAGTTCTTTCGAGTCTGGGCCCTATGATCCATATGTTCCTATGTGGAGCTCTGACAGGTCGTATTCGGATACACATCCATTCCCATTTTTTGTTTGGAGAGTTGGGAGATTTTCGGAGGCGAAAAAGCTTGACAACATTTTTCGGGGTTTGCGCGCGAGTCGGGGGGATCCCCGTTTTTTCCGATCCCGATTATTTTAACTCACTTTTTTATTTAGTTATTAAGGAACACAAATTTTGTGAAATGCCAAAACCAAACTCTTTGGTCGGCCGTATTAAGCATTTGCTAAGCACTGGCGATGATGCGGACATTCAATTTCTGGTGGGGGAAGGAGACCAAAAGGAGGCGAGTTCAGAAAATGGTCAACTCAACTTATCGTTCAAACTTTTTGAAGATTCTGTCAGCACATAAACTGATTCTGAAGACGGCCTCCGACGTATTCGAGACAATGTTCCGTTTCGATGCCCGAAATGCAAAAGCCGCCGCCGCCGCTGGGAGGGGTGCGAAAATTTTTTTGTTTAAAAATATTTAATCCCTTCGGAAGAGATTAAGCCCGTCGAGGTGCCCGACGTGGAGGTGGGCGCGTTCAAGGTGATGCTCAGCTTCATTTACGCCGATGATTTAAGTGGACTGAATGGAGACAACGCAATTTCTGTTCTTTATGCCGGTGAATTTTAAGAATTTGAACCGTTAATTTCTTTTTCGCAATTTTATAATTATGGAAGTTTGGGTACACTTATGCAGTTAATGTCCGTCCGCCTTTTGTGTTTTTTTTCTTTTCTTTGTTAGTTATTATCTCTTATTTGTTAGAAGTGTTATAAACAGGGCTGCTACTTTTAGGCACAAAAAATTGCAAAATAGGCGCCTAAAATAGGCACAAAAAATTCTAAAATAGGCATTAAATAGGCACAAGAAATCCTCAAATAGGCACAAAAATAGGCAAATAAAATTTTTTACATAAGGTTTTAAAAAAAAAGAAAAAATAAGCGATCATTTCTGCTTATTGCAGTTACAAATCAAAAATTTTTCTCCAGCGTAAAGCGCATCCGATTGTCTGCCAAAATGTTTTTGTATGCCGAAAACTACGCTCTCAAATTTTTGCCACACGTGATGGTGCTTTTGAAAAATTTTTTCGTGCTTGCTATTTTTGCCTTTATTTTTGGCATTTTTTGCAAAATATCTCTAAATCTTGAAAAAAGTCGCCAAAAATGCCGAAATAGGCACGAAATAGGCACAAAAATGTCGAAATAGGCACAAATAGGCATTAGGCACAAAAACCCCAAAATAGGCATAAATAGGCATTATAAAGTCCACTCTAGAAGCTCCAAATAAAGCTAAAAACATGTTTTTCGTGCTTAACTCACTGTGCCAAGTTAGCAGAAAAAATAGGCATTTGCCTAAAAGTAGCAGCCCTGGTTATAAATAAGAAAAAAAGGACCCAAAGCCAGAGACAAACTGCATAAGAACCGCGAGGTTTGTTGCAAAACGTGCAAATTTTTCAAAAATAAAAATATATTCACGGATTAACTGTTTTTAGCCAAAAAGTATGACGTTGCCGGGTTGACCAAAGCGTGCGTGGCCGTTGCCATACCGAAGCTTCGTAATGTTTTCGTTGCATTTGACCAGGCTCGACTTCTTGAAGAAAAGGTGGGGAATTTTCCGTACGTGGACAAAAGGTCCGGTCGCACAAATCGGACAAAATGTCCGCTTAATTCAGAAATAATATTTAATTTTGGCATTCGGTCGCCGCCGTTTGCATTTCATCGATTTTTTAAATGTTAAATATTATTTACATTTTCTATTTTATTTTAGGACTTCTCTCTCCGTTGTTTGGCTTACATCGATAAGAATGCGGACACATTGCTCCTCTCAAAAGAATTTTTGCAAATTGAACAAAAATTGTTATGCGAAATTCTGGGCCGTGACGAGCTGTTGATCAGCAAAGAAATTGCACTTTGGAATGCCGTAAATTAATAAAAAAATCAATTTTTATTATTCAACGGATTTAAAATTTCTTTTATTAAATATTAAGGCACTTCGCTGGGCGATCGAAAAATGCCGTCAAAATAGCAAAAAGTGTTCGGTGGAGAATAGACGCGCAATGCTCGGCCCGGCACTTTTCAAAATTCGTTTTTCGCTCATCCCGCAAAAGGATTTTTCGGAGAAGATTGGTTGGAACCTTTTTTGATTTTAAAACCCCCGGTTGAACTCCCACTTTTGACAGTTCCGTCTGGACTGTTGACGGACGCCGAGCTGGTCAGCGTGTATCGGCACTATTCTCAGCCGGATGTCACTCCGCCCGGACTGTACCCGCGGCAATTGCCAACTAAGCGACAATTGCCGGCCAAATCACACAAAGATGGTGGGGACTAATTAATTTAAATGCCAATCTGACCAAAAACGCACTCAGATCCGTATAAAGCCAATGGGAAAATTATGCTGAGAATCGAAAAAGTGTCTGAATTTGCGTGCCAGGATGAGAACAGCCGCCGACTCAGCAAGGCCGTGTACATTAAGGGCCGTCCTTGGCACATATTGGCGCAGCCATCGCGGAAAGGAAAATCTTTGGGGTTTTTCCTCCAGTGCAGCGCAGGTAACACTTTTGTGGGCGGGGGGGGGGCAGCATCAAGGAAACACAACAGACGGAAATACGTTTTGAAAAAACGGATCTTGGTGAAGGAAGGCCTGAAGCCATACTTAATTCTCGAGAAAGAGACCGTAATTAGCGCCGTGATTCGGGGTCGAGACTGTGAGACTTGACCTCGAGCCCGAGGACAGAGACTGGGAGACAAAAAAGTCGTCGAGAATTTTCTTGAGGCAAGAGTCGGGACCGATCTCAACAACGTTTCTTGTTAGTACTCATTTATGCTTTTAATGATGACGGCTCGGGGTGCCTAAAGGCACTGCCGAGAAATTTTTGACCTATTTTAACGAGATTTTTGATCAAATACTATTTAAAAATATGTAATTAAGAATCCAAATGGAGCTGTGCCTGTTCGGCAACTCTGCGAATTGTTTCGCAAAAGGCGGGAAAAGAGGATTTCACTGAGGAGATCGGTCACATTTTTCACTCGAAGGCGAGGGATTGGGGATTTGAACAGTTCATGCCGTTTCAGGTGTCCATACGATCAAAATATCTGACTTATAACAAAAAATAGAAAATTTAGCAATTGATGGGCTCGAAAAATGGATGGTATGACGCGAAGAATGACACGGTGATTTTGGAAGCCGATGTAACTGCGTACAAATCTCTTGGAGCCAAATGATGCGAAAAGGAACAAATTGTTGCGTCGTTCTCTTTGCAATACGCACGCTTTTATTTATTAGCAATTAAAGCATTTCCTCTGATTTTCCGGTTTCGATTGAAATCTTTGCGATAAAACTCTTTTCCAAAAATCCGAATGCACGTTTAGCCACCAGGTCAAAAATTACAAATGTTGCAAATCAAAAGGGCCCCTATGGTTCGAAACAAATTTTTATTAAACGATGGTCAAATTCTTTCAATTTTCGAAATCTTATTAATAAAATTCATTAAATATTTTTTCTTGCAAATTCCTTAACAGAAATAGGCCAAAATTTGGTAAGAACATTGGTCCCGATTTTTTTTCGTTTTAGATGGATTTTATGCAATTCTAAGAAGTACTCGGGGGTTATCGAGGTCGCGATCACGAATATGATATTAGATTTATCATATGACATCGTCTAATACATGATTTCAACATCTATGATTTTTGAAAATTTTTTCAAAAATTACTTTTAGCCTCAAAAACATTTAAAAACCACAATTCGAAGCATTCATACAAAAAATTTTAGAATTAGAGCGACTTTTAAATCAATATAAATAAATATTTTGGCTTTTTGAGAATATCAATATTTCGCCATTTTTCATAAAAAATCAATATTTTAGGCATTTTTCCCAAAAATTCTTATTTCAGGCACTTTTTCACAATATTTCTTATGAAAAATTCAATAAAAACGAAAAATGTACCTTAAAAGCCAAAAAAWTTTTTAAGCCAAAAATGCACCCCTAAAAATTTTCTTTGACCAAAAATCCACCCCCCAAAGATCGACATTTTCCCTAAAAAATTTTATTAATATTTTTTTATAAAATTTTCAAAAAATGTAAAAAATAATACATTTACATTTGTGATAGGAAAATTAATAAAGATTGCCTTTTGAAGGATTTTACGCATAAAATGACCAAGGTTAATTTTTAATCAATATTTTGGCATTTTTGGGGGGTTTTGGTCAATATTTTAAGTCAATATTTCACGTTTTTAGTCAATATAAACTAGGGTAGGCCGGGACCGGCCGGGAAATTCCCGGTTTTCGGAATCCCGGTCCCGGTTTTTATAGTGTCTGACCGTGTGCTGTCTGCCGCATGGTTATTTTTTTGAAAAATTTAAGAAGTGTTAGCCAAATTCGTCAATTTTGAAGCAATTTTTCTTAACAACATTGTTAAAATCCTAAAATTTTCCTGACGGCGCTTACAAATTAGCGGCACGCCGACTCCTCCCTTTCATAAAAGCTTCTACTCAAGAGAGTGAAGGGAATTTTGTAATTTGTGAAAAAAAAAAATTCGGGGATATGTCGTCATGTTTGACTTGGCCCAACGACTCAGAATAATAGAAAATATCAAAAACTTTTAGAAAGGGGAAAAATTCTCCAAAAATCTTGGTGGCCAAT
>MEIZ01000013.1:544941-555546 GCA_001723225.1 Globodera ellingtonae | reverse complement strand
TGTTTGCATTGCAATCAAAAGTTAAAAATAATGGCGCTTTATTTTTGAGGAATGTTGATTTCTTGATTTTAGACCAAAATGTCATAAATTACGGACTCTCTTCAACAATTTTGAAATTTCACTCAAAACGGCAGCCTAAAATATGAAACGTAAAAGCAATTCCGGCGCAACTGATCAGCATCAACAAAATGCGCAGCACAAAAATGTTCGTCGAAGCGTTTTTGTGGAGGGCATCCGGCCGCAGACGAACCTTTTCAGTGGGACGACGTACAGGTTTTATTTTTTRCGYTTTTAAAATATTTGGTATGAAAATGTGACGACGACGTCGTAAAATGCTCCGCTATAAATCGATCTTTTTTAATGGATTTCACCTTTTTCCGGAAACCCAAAGGGTCTGGCCGGATAGACGCGAGTCCCGTCCGGCCGGCTTCCGGCGAGGACGGGATTTTTTGGGAAGATATCCGAGAGTGGGGGGATTGCCCGAAAACGTCTCGCGGCCGAAATTCCGCTAAAATGGGGACTCGAGCCGGTTTATCTCTCTTTTTTCTCCTTTATTTTAATTTTAGATGGGACTCATTTTTGGACGAATTGCGACACATCGCCGACCCGTCTGAGCGAGTGCTTCCGGTGTCGGCGTTTGGAAATCCGGCATTGGGCGACTTTTTTAGGGTGATGCCACCGAGCGGACTTAGGGTTAGGCATTTTTTTTTGTTGTTTCAATTACTAAATTCTGCTGAAAATATTGGACAAAAAATTTTTTTGAAAATTCAGCTGGAAATTGGCCACGACGACTACAAACAAACTCTGCCGGACAGCCGGACCTATTGGCTTGCTGAAATTAAAAAGGTTCTTGCTTTTTTTTAATTCGATGGAATGCGATTTTTTAACAAAAAATTAGCAATTTGTTTTTGATGTTTTTCTAAAAGTTTTTGAGGGCTAAGGCTTGCCTTCAATATTTCGGCCTGTAGGTCTGGTGCAGCAGCAATTTTTTTCCGGTTCCGATTTTTTTTGCGGTTCCGCGGGGGAAACACTTTTGCTGGTTGGTGGTGGTGCCTGGGTAGACGCCGCCGGGAATAAAATAGCCCCATATTGTTGATTTCTTTTTAAAATTTCACCACCATTTTTTTGTGCAGATTGTTGGCTTCTATCTGTTGATGCGTTACGAGGGCATGGACAATGAGGGGGATGAGAAGCACGATTTTTGGATCAACATCGGCTCTGACGATGTCAAACATGTCGGATACTGGTGAATATGAATCTCTCTTTGTTTTTGTTTTTCGTGGTTGGGACACTAATTTTGGATATTCAAGAGTATAATAATGTTTTTTGTACATTTTTGAAGCGCGGAGCAGGAGAATTGCGAGCTGGTGCCACCGCGTAAGATTTGCGGCCGCAAGACGGAGTGGCGCCAGTACATCGTGACCAAGCTGCACGCCTGCAAAACATTGACGAACAATTGGGTGCGCGAGAGGCAACTGTCGCTGCTCGAAGGACGCTTCAAAGTGTGTGGGGGTGGGGGAGGACGGGCCATTTTCTCAAATTATTTTTGTTGGTAGTCAAGGTGAAGAATTTTGGTGGGTTCAGACCAGTGGCGTATCCAGGGGGGGGGGGAATCAGGGGAATTCCCCCCCCCCCGAAATGAAATTTGAGAAAAAAAAAACCATAGGGGGGACCCTATTGTTTTGCACTTTTACAATTTTTTGACCAATTTTCTTAACAAATTGCCATCAAAAATCAAAAAATTTTTCCCGGCGGCGCCTATCGGCACCGCCGGGCCGCTCCTGGCGCTCAAATGGGATTGCCATCTGAGCTCCGCGCTCAGATGGATCAATTCCTCCCTCCGAAATTTTTTTCTGGCTACGCCCCTGGTTCAGACGGAAGGGTATTTTCTTGTTCCCTACCCATTTTTTACACCATAAATTCTCGTGACAAATTTTTCCCCCAGAATATCGGTCCCATAAAGTTTCCGGAAACTGGAATCCTGTTACGTCCTTGTTTTCTATAGGGTTTTTGATCTAAAACAAAAAAACTTCTCCGGTCGAGCGAAACACTAAATTTAAAAAAAACAAAATTTTCTCGCCAGATCGGCACACGTCTTGAACTGCTCGATCGCCTCGACTCTTCCCGAGTGCGACCGGCACGCGTCATTGAACAGTTGGGGCGGCGAATTTGTGTCCAAATCAGCCAGGAGGACGTGGACAAGCAGCACTGGGACGAGGCAAAGCGGGCAACTGACGTGCAGGTTGACACAACAAAAAATGGAATTAAGTTGTGCAAAAATTCATTTTTTTACATCATTGGAAAAATGAAAAAAAGTTCCATTTTTTACGCGCAGGTTCGCACTGGCATCTGGTGTGATGAGAGCTACGAGTTGATCTTCCCGGTGGGCTGGGCAGTTGCCAATGGGTACGGGCTGTGCGCGAACGACGCCTACATGGCGCACTGTGCTGCGATTGCGCAAGCACTTCACCGTGGTGAGCAGGTACAGAGTGAGAGATGCCAAATTTTCGTAGAAAATTTTTTCGTTGAGTTGGTTGCAAAATATTCGGGGTTGATTCAAATAAACAAATATATTCATCTGTCCAATTTTCAACGCGCAGGCACAATACGACGAGTTGGACGCGTCCCCGGACATTTTTTACGATTGGAAGGAGAATGTGCCGACAGAAGGCAGCAGCAACAATGACACAATCCATTGGCAAGGTCAGTGCGAAAGCGATGAAGGATGTGTGTGACATTGGATTTTGTAATTAATGCTAATTTTGGAACAAAAAATGATTGATTGGCCTCCGAACGCTTTGGCAGTTTTAACTAAAATTTTGTTTTTTTTTTGTTGTAAAATCGATTCATTTGATCGAAACTCCGTTCTCCGATACTTTATTTACCTTGAATTTTAGTTGGCATGAAATTCGAGTGTCTGGACCCGCTCAATCAGTCCTTTCTGGAGATGAAGGTGGCCACCTGTTTGGCACTGCTGAGGGACGGCTACCTGAAGGTCGGCTTTGATGGGCCCGACATGGAGGAGGAGGTAAGCGATCTGTTGCCCTTTAAAATAGTTTTTGTCCGCAAAACTGAAAAGCTGACATCGGTTTTCAGTTTCTGGCTAGCCGAAAAAATGTTTTTTTCTTTAATATAATGTTTAGGCCACTCCCATTCATTGTACCTCCCCGTACTTGTTCCCGATCAACTACGCTTCTGAGAATGGGATTGCGCTGCGCGGTCCAGCGGGTTAGTTGCTGATTATTTATTTTATTTTTAAAGTTTTGTGAATTTTGATTAAATTCTTTGCCCCAAAATTTGATTATTTTTTTTGCTTTTGATGAGGTGGGATTTTTGGAAATGATTTTCAGACACCGAAAGTGCGTTCTCGTGGAAGGAATACCTGCGTCAGAGCCAGGCGAGCGCGGCCCCGCACGTGCTCTTTGTGAGCCCTTTTGCSCAYTTTTWRAWWAWTTKSMAWWAAATTGGTTCAGTTTTTTAAATAAACAAAAACATAGTGCCCGGAGATTCGTGGACCCCGGGGTTTTTGATATTGACATTGAAAAGTCGACAAATCTCGGCGATGTCTCGTCTCGTCTCAGTCCTTCATATTTTGTGCTTTGTTTTTAGGATAGTCTTCCTCCAAGCACAAAGTTGGCGCAATTCAAGGTAAATTTCATATTTTACTAGTAATGTATATCTTTTAACATTGTTTTGAATAAAATATAATAATCTTTTATTTGTCAATTTTGAACATTATTTTATTTGCGTGTAAAGGTCGGCACGAAGCTGGAGGCCACCGATCAGTGCGAGTCCAACCTCGTCTGTCCGGCCACCGTTTGCGCAGTTCGGGGTCGGCTCTTGCAAATCCATTTTGACGGGTGGGACGACGACTATGACCAGCTGTTTGACTGCAGGTGCGGTGTGCATGCACAGTGTGGACAGGCAGGGAGGGAGGGGCGAGGGGATTACTGTATCCAGAAAATTGATTCCATAAAAATTTCGAAAGTATTTTTGCAGTGAATTGGAGAAATCAAAAAAAAGAAGAAAATCTTTCCCGGTGTCTGCTGGAAAACAATTTTTTGAACATATTTTATGTGCAGGTCTCGTGATCTGTTCC
Organism: Globodera ellingtonae; assembly: GCA_001723225.1. NCBI lineage: Eukaryota > Metazoa > Nematoda > Chromadorea > Rhabditida > Heteroderidae > Globodera > Globodera ellingtonae. The sequence goes on along the minus strand of MEIZ01000013.1, from coordinate 551,447 downwards.
CGCTTGGTTGGTGCGAGATGTACGGGTACAGGTACGCCGCGCTGTTCTTTTCTTTCTTTTTTTTAAAAATTTTTAGTCCGAAAAGTTTAAAAAAAATGTTTTTTTGCTCAGATTGGAAACGCCGCGGGGGTACGACGCGACCCGGAAGCGGAGGAGGACGACCATCGAATGAGGCAGAAAGAAATATTTGTTTTCGTAAAAGCCGCAATAAAACTGCCCCATTTATCGACCATTTGCAATTTCTCACCGATTAAAACGTATGGAACAGTAAAATCCGTTAAAATAAAAATATTGTGCATAATTTTTGTATACATATTTTTTGTTTTTGATTTCAGAATTTATACATATTTTTGTTTATGATTTCCGTAATTTGCCATTTTTTTTTTATTCTTTTCAATTTGACGAATGGACAAACCGCCATTACTTTTGGCATTGGATGTTGGCACAACGAATTTGAAGGTGGGGATGAAACGCATTCATTGCCTTCCTTATGAAACGGTTTTTGTCGCCATTTTACACATTATGTCGCAATTCCTGCGAGTCCGGGGGTAATAGTTAAGTTTATACCCCCCCCCCCTTTTTTTTGAAAAAATAATTTTGTTGTTTCAAAGTCGAGAAAATGATATTTCTAGGGATATTCAGAGGCGTAAAATGCGATTCTAACATCCGTTTCGACCCATTTTGAACCCCGGAATTGGAACAATTTTTGAAAATTTAAATTTTCTAAAAATTAATTTTGGCCTCAAAATCATTTAAAGAGCATGAATTCAATTATTATTTGCTTTTTTATAGTAATTTAATGCTTTTTGAATGGTTTTGAGGTTAGAGAATTGCGATCAGACGAGGCGAATGAATGAATTTGGGACAAAAATGCCAAAATTGTCGGCATCTTTTTTTGCTTGCCCCGCCGATCCCCACTGATTTCGACGGCATTTTCATTGTTTATTTATTTATTTATGGTTTAAAAACTAATTAGGTTTGCGTTTTTGATGCCTCCCCATCGGCCGGCTGTGCCCTCATCCACGGCCATGAGGAGGCCATCCAATTGCTGTGCTCGTCGGATGGCCAACGCGTGGAGATGGAGCCGGAAAAGTTGTGGACACAAATTGTGCACGGAATGCGAAGAGCGGGTGCATTTTTGGGGAGGAAATAATGATTTAAATAATTTTCATTAAAAATGCATTAAAAATTCATATTTAAAAACAGAAATTAAGTTGCCGACACCGAATCCAAAGGCTCTGTGGTTGGCATCGGGCTGAGCTGTCAACGAAATACATTTCTTTCGTGGAATCGGTGAATCACAAAAAAAAAATTTTGGAAAAAACATTTCATTTTTTTTAATTTGGCAGGCAAAACTTTCGCTCGTGCCATCGGCTGATCACCTGGAAGGACGTACGGGCACGGCACTTTTGCAACGAATGGAACGGGTCGATGAGACGGAAAGTGAGTCGCCAATTCGTTTGCCCCCCTCCGTGGAGAGTTCGTCCACCCGTTCTGACAAAAACAAATTTTCTACAAAAAAAAATGCCCCAAAAATGTCGATATTTGGTATTGTGAACAGCTTGAGCATTTCAATTTTTATAAATGGAATTTTTACTTTTCTATTTTTTTGTTGCTATTCGATGCGCGGAGAAATTTTCATTAACTCCCCACCCATCATTTTCTAGCTGCTCAACATGGCCGGCGCCGCGGCGTACTTCTTCACGCGTGACCAACACTATCGGGCGGCCCGGATGTTCCGGCTGGTGTCCGCAATGGTGCCGCCGCGCTTTTTGGCCATGCTTGAGGAGGTGTAAACGTTGGGGAAACGCCGGTGAAATCCCTTGGCCCTGTTGTTGCAGAAAAAAACTCATTTTCCATGTCTTCTACCCCCCCCCCCTAATTATTAAAAAAAAATGTTTACATGGGAATAAAAGAGAAACATTCCAAAAGAGTGCCGAAATGCGTGGTCTGCTGGCCGCTGGTCATCTGGCGATTGGTTGCCTGGACACCTGGCTGATGCTCAAACTCAGCGGTCGGGAAGGACGGCGGCAACAGCATCCCCAGCAACAGCAGCAATGCTTCATCACCGAGCCGTCCAGCGCCTCTTCCACCGGAATGTTTGACCCGTTCACGGTAGGTATTCTAGGCGTCGGTTTTTTGTACTTCTCCAAATTGTAGTCCGATTGGGGCCGTCCCATTCTGCGCCTGCTCGGCTTCCCCGACCCGTGCGCTGTGCTTCCTGCACTCGCTGAGACAACACGGCTCGGCCTGCACACGGACCCGGAGCTGTTCGGACGTGCCATACCCATTTGTGCATCCGTAAATAATTTGGGGAAATTATTGTTTTTATATTTTAAACGTTTAGCTCGGCGACTCGCAAGCGGCCGCATTTGGTGCCGGATGCATTCGGCGGGGCGACCTGAAAATTTCGTTAGGCACCGGCACACTTTTAGACTACGTGAGCGGGCCGGACATTCACAGCTCAATGAAAGGTGTGGTGATACGCGCATTTAAAAACATATTTTTAATTAATTAAATATTATTAACAAACAAACAAAAAATTGTCGTCAAATCGGTCGGACCAATGAAATTTTTATTTGTAAGGAATGTATCCGCTTGTGGCCTGGCGCTTGGACGGACGGTCCACCCATTTGCTTGAGGTGCGCTGGAATTATTTACATTTTTAAATAATTAATTAATTTTAATTATGTATCAATATTGATTTTTGGAATTTTTAGTTCGAATTCAGGTCAGCTTCGGATTTTACACCTCCAAAACTCCTTAAAAAACTTTTTTTTTTGCAACAACTTTATTTAAATTGGGGTTTTAATAAAAAAAAAGGTTTTTAGTAAATTGCAATCAAATAAAAACATTGCTTTTTTTAGGGTCGTTCCAACGACGTGGCATCCGCCATCCATTGGGCTCAATCGATTGGAGTGATGCCCGCCCACGATGCAGCGGCGCCGGAGGGGGACTTAGACGGCGCCACGGATGACGACGACGACGGCAGCTTATGCTTTGTGCCCGCTTTTGGCGGCCTCCAAACGCCCGTCGGCGACGATTTTGCGTGTGCCGCACTGATGGGGTGGGTGAGCGTGTCGGCGGGGCCTTGTTTTTTGTATTTTCCAATTTTCTTTTTTACAGAATCCGCTCCATCACAACGCGTCGGCACATTGTGCACGCGGTGCTCGACTCGGTGGCATTCAGTGTCTACCAGATTTGGCTGTGCTTGGTTGAGGAAGTGCCGACGGCACGCAACGGCTGTTGCCGCATTCGGTARGTGGCGGGGKGAGAAGCGCCGCCGGGCAAATTATTGGGCTCCAAAATTCCTTGCATTTTTTGCGTCCAGCTGTTGTGGCGGTGTGTCGCGCAACGCGCGCATTTGCGAACGCATCGCAACGCTCATTGGTCGTCCGGTGGAGCGTGCGCGGGAGCCACAATTTTGCTCGGCACGCGGTGCCGCACTGTTGGCCGGCATCGGCGCCGGTTGGTGTCTCAAATTTATTGTTTTCAATGTTTATTTATTATAATAAATAAATCAACAAATTTTGCAAACAATCATCCCCCCCCCACCCCCAAAGGCCTGTGGACACTGGACCAGGTGGACAGCACCGCAGGCGACCAAAGTCTGGTGCATGTTGAGCGCGTTTTCCATCCACAAACGGGCGCTGCCGCTGCGGCACTTCAGCTCCGGTTCCATCGCTGGAGGGAGGCCCAGCGGCGATGTCTTCACTACTATAAGCACAAATAAACGAATTGATGCCGGGGGGGGGGAAGAGCAGTAGATTCTGTCTAATGGAAAAAAACGATTTCAATTTTTCTGAATTCTTTCATTCAGCATTGCCATATTTGTTAAATTTCGTTCATTCCTATTCACTTAACTATCTTCTGCAATTTATTCTATTCACACATTTTTGTAACACTTTTTTGTTGCTCAAAAAACATTTTATTCAGTAAAAAATAATAAACAAACAATTTTTTTTATTATGGCGCGCGCAATGATTTAAACACAATAATTGCTATATATAAACATATTAAAATTTTGGCCGGTTTCCAAGTAAGTCGGCTCCAGCCCGATTTTTTTTTGACCGGGACATTTTTTGGTCCCGGTGCGATTTTCCCCAAAATTCCGGTCCCGCAACCCACCCCATGTAGCAAGCAATGCATGCGCATCAGTGATGTAACCGGACGCCAAAAAATGTGTCCCCCAAAACCGGAATTCCGGACCCCAAAATGTCCGGATAAATTCGGGATTTTTTTTGGCAAAAAGTTGAATCCGGCATTCCGGTTACATTCTCGGCATGCCATGGATGTGAGAAGTCGAACGATTTCTACATATTATTCTTTTTGGTCTGCTGAAGACTTCCTTCTCCGGAACAGTGTGCAACATCCCCAGATGCCCCAAACGCAAAAGCCGACGATGAGAAGGCTGAAAACAAAAAACGATCATTTGATAATGATCGATCAGATTGTTTTAACACACTGATCCGATCTGACAAGTCCTCCAAAAAAGCTTTAGTGGGTAAGAGATAGGCAAAATGGTAGCCCCGGGGGCATTGACACCCTCCGGGCGCGGCGATCGATCAGCGTCACACCTAAACCAGTGTGCCCTTTCCTCTCTGAGCTAGAGACCGGATCAACAATCTTGGACCGTGTCGAAATTTCGATCGATCCTTAAGTCCGGTCTTTAGTTCTGAGCTACCGGGGCGGTCCTCCAGCGCCCCGTCACTCTTTTGTTGGGATCTGATCAATCCATTGGGTCTTGCCTGATCTGATCGCAAATACAGATCAAATTATGATGCTTCAAAAGCTGTCTCTGATCTGATCTCTAACAATCTTCTCTAATTTCAGGATCCTTAAAGGATCAATCTAAAAAAACATTGCTTCCGATTGCTCACCACCATCCGATCGACAAAACAATGGCACTTGTGGTGGTACTTATGCCGGACAGTGGACAACATTCTGTGCCACAACAATATTCAGCCCATTTGCACGTCCAAACAATCTGAAACGATTTTGTGCGTTGTCATTATTTTATTGGACGATTTGTCCTACGACAAAGTGTCAATTTGGGTAAACAACAAAGTGTCCAATTCTCGATCCGAGGTCTCGATCGGTCTGGGTTCTACTGCTAATCTGACTAGTAATTTTCACGCCAAATAAGAGTGAGAATTTGTCCCACGACAAAGTCTTACTATAGTAACCATTTGTCCACGACAGAGTGTCAAATTTCACTGATAATTTACATGACAAATCGCTATTATGACGGCACTGCACGACAAAGTGTGAAATTTTATACTCAAATAACCCACATTTCTACAACAAATGTCAAAATAGCTAAATTCACCTCTTTTGGACGCGTTTCATTGGCGAAGATTGCCTAAATTTGGGAGAAGCGGGTAAAATGTCAAGTTCGAGAGTCGCTGTGGATTATATTAAAAAATTCGGGATTTTTGGGCCTCGTCATTTTCAAAAAAAAAAAATTTTTTGTCCATCTCGAGTAACGCAAAAAGGTCGTCGACGGAATGGAAAATGCTTTTTATGTGAGCAGAGAAACGTGCCACCCTTACAAGTAGTGCCTGTTCAACAAAAGTGCCATTTGACTCTGCGGACTTGTTGGCAGAAGCGGGGGCAGTATGCTTGAACAGCTTGTCGTCGTCGTCCACTGGCATTTTACACTGAAATAAGAAATATAAATTATTCAATTATAGGGTCTTTCAGGGGGCGCAGAATGCGARKCTGACCTCTATTTTAACCAATTTCCGAACTCCGAACCCGAATCGAACAATTTCGAAAAATCAAAAAATTTCAGAAATCAATTTTGGTCTCAAAATCGTTCTCAAAAAGCACGACTTCGGGTCCAGGATTCAGGATTGGGCGAAATGGAGATCAGATTCGGATCAGGGATGGGCGGAAATTTATTTAAAAACAAATTGTTTTAACGGAAAACGGAAAAAGGCCGAAACGGAATTCCTCCCATCCCTGATTCGGATTTCTACTCCTCCGAATAAATTTTTTTAAACATTTCGTGGTTTTTGGCTGAGTCGACATTCGTGGCTTCAACATTATGTTGGCGCGCCGGATAATGTTTGGATTAGAGCTCGGATGCTGAGATTTTAATCGAGAATCTCGATCGTCGAGCTCTAGTTTGGGTGTTCAGCCCCCCCCCCTTTTTTTGAAAAATTGGGGAGGAGGACCAACCCAAAACACCTTTTTCTTGGGACAATTTTTGGGTTTGCCAACTCAAAGGGAAAAAAACAAAAAAACAGCGCCTGAATGGTCCGCCCTTCGCGCAATTCGTCCTTCGCGTACTGCGCATCCCAATAGTAATCGCGGCCATCGTGCTGGAAAGGTCGATCAATGTGCAGAATGGGCCGCATCGCATTGCCTCAAAAGTTAATTGGTTATTTACAAATTAGCTTCGTGTCTTTGGAATACGGTATGTAGTGTTAAATTTTACCGTATATACTCTTGTAATCCCACCGGCGGGATCATTTTTCAACCCCCTCTGAGGGGGCGGGATT
>MEIZ01000013.1:520993-535400 GCA_001723225.1 Globodera ellingtonae | reverse complement strand
GTCGGGATTTAGCCGGGATCCCGTTAGTCGGGATTTAGCCGGGTCCCGGCTAAATCCCGACCAACGGGATCCCGGCTAAATCCCGACCAACGGGATCCCGGCTAAATCCCGACTAACGGGATCCCGGCTAAATCCCGATGTTCATTGCCTGAGGCGATGTCGTGAATTAAACTTTGCACGCGATTGTTACGAGATTTGCAAACCAAAATTTTCCCTATCAATCCCAAACAAAATCAAAAAAGGGACCGATCGGCATTCAATCCCTTGGGCATGATCCCAATCCCGTCCGGTCTCGAGTTTAAAGCTGCCAACATTTTTTAAGATTCCAATTCTAAGACAACCGGATAAAAATTAAATTTTGACCCGAAAGGTCTCTGATTTGGTTGAGTTTAAAAAAAGTTATAGGGCACTTGAACGGCACTGAAATGAACTGCCCCGCCTTTTTGCGAATTTTCAAATAAATTTTTATTTTTTTAAAAAACAATTCGGGTCACCCATCCATCCCCTGCAGGATTAACCCTTAAGGGAATAGAAATTGGCCTCTTTAAAGTCAATTAAATCAAAAAATTCCCCCCCCCCCTTTTCAGTGCTACTCCAGTCTGGGCCACACTGACGCGCTGTCAACAAATTTTGCAGACAAAACGCAACTCTTTTGGCCGTCGCCGCCACCGCTCGCGCACAATCAAAAAAATGCACCAAAAACGGTGTGCCTGAAGAAAATTGCGGAAGAAAGTGCCGCACGCAGCTTAAAAATTTCACCACATTTATTGGAAGATGCAAAAGTGTAAAAACAACAAATTGATCAAAATCAAATTTGGGAAATAATTTTTAAATTTTATATTCTGTTGGGGGCTGTCGCGCGTATTTTGTGGTGCTCAATTCTTTCATAACGCCTAGGGGGAGAAAGGGCAATTTTTGGCGACGGCCGGCCACAAATTTTGCGCTGCCCTCAAATGTTCTTGCCCAACAAAGCCAAGTTGGTCCGGATGGACGGGTCAATTTTGGACAACCAATCCGAAATGTCCACCTGCTGATGAGCGGGAATTGAAAATGTAAAAAATATATTTTAAAATAAAATTTCTGTGCCTGGGTTCCGGCATCGTCGAACTTTGCCAAAAGAGTTTCAATGTATTTTTCCTTGGCCTCTTCGCTGCTCATTCCCTCCACAGCCTTCCAGGCATCCCTGTGCAAATTTGCGATAAAATTACCCGGCATTTTCCGAGAGTCCCGAAAAGCCCTGGGCCAAGACAAAAATAGCTCAATCTTTGTGCCCGATATCCGGTTCCTGGTACAGTCTAAATAGACTTGAGGACCAACTAATCGAAATTTCGATCACCGATCAAGATCTCTTATACACATCTAGATGTGTATAAGAGACAGTCCTGGTACAGTCTAAATAGACTTGAGGACCAACTAATCGAAATTTCGATCACCGATCAAGATCCGTTCGAGATCACTGAAAAATCTGGGTAAAATTTTGTCGATCGTGATCTCGGTCCGGGCTCTACTAATCTCAAGACCGTCTCCGCTTTTCAAAATGCCGTTCTCCAATTTTTTTTGAAATTGTCCAATTTTTCACCATTTTGCGCGCTCAATCGGACTCAAAATGCCCGGTCTGCCGGTGTTCACGTTGCCAATTGTCGCCTGTTTGTACAGCGAATAAAATTTGAGCTTTTGGTCGTTGGACGTTTGCAGGGGGCCTGAAAATTCGGAAAGAAAAATTAACATTTATTCTTCCACCAACCTTCTTTAGGCAATTTCTGCACAATGTCAACCGCCGCATTGAAGCGTTCGTCGGGAGAAGACGCCATTTTATAAATAAATTATTAGAAAAATTGAAATTTCCCTATAAAAACAYGGTAAAATTTCGGAATACGTGTACCTCGCCAAATTGGACGAATTAGATATCATTCGACTCCACTCTAGGCCTAGCGCACGAATCCGTAAAAATTTTTAGTCGGAAACCACGTTGAAGCAAGTTATTAGCCCGGGACTGATTTTTCAGTGGGGACTCAGTTGCCAAAGATTAAAAAATGGGTAAAATCACTCATATAGGCTTTCAAAATTACGAATTTTCGATAGAAAAATTAAAATTGAGAATTCTGCGATACGTCCTTGGATTCCAAGGACAGTCCTTGGAAATGGACCCTCGATCTTGGAAAACTGAAAATGTCCTTATTTCCAATAATGTCCTTGGAAAGATTTGGCTAGAAGTGTAAATATTTGTATTTTAAAAGAGAAATCATGATTTGGCATTGTGTAAATTTTTTATGTTTGCAATTTCTGGATGAATTTTCTAAACAAAAAATGCTTAAAGTTTCTCTAAAATTATACACATTTTTTAATGAATCTATTAAGTTTTGGAGAAAATTTGAGTCCTTGGATTTCGACAAATTTTTCTGTTATGTCTTTGGAAATCAACATGTCGTACTTGGAAATTGGCTTCGTCAGATCGCAGCCCTGATAGATTTCAAGTAAAATAGCAAAACAATTTGCTAAATTTCCAAAAATGGAAATTTGTCACACATTGAAAATGGTTCGATCCGCCAACAGAGCAACAAATTTGTGCGGTTAACTGAACAAATTAGTTGCATATATGCCCATATTTAAAGGAACCAATGAATGAATGGAATGATCGATCGATCGATGTGCCCCGCTCCACGCCCACCTCCCAAAACCCAACCGAAAGTCCACCATCAAAATACCGGTTGATAAAATGGGGGGGGGGGGAGTTATGCGCCGTCAATCAAGCAGAAAGGGTCAAAGAACCACCCAACATAATCATAATGTCTCCATTTAAAAATAGTTTTTAACAATTTGAGTAAAAAAATTACAAAAAATGCTTCGTAATGCGGCGTGCGGACAAAAATGACCTGACAAAATGGTATCTTGATCGACGGTCGGAATTTTTTTGAACTGCAAAATAAAGTAAAATAAATTTACAATAGTTGCAATGATTGTTTTTGCTAATTGGGACGTTGGGTACACATCGGGGCTGTGTATCGTATCGTATCATATCGTATTTTCGCTAAAATCAGCGTATCGTAAGGGGTCGGCGGTGCGATAGGCGCCGCCGGAGAAAATTTGAATTTTTTGTCTCAATTTGTTAAGAGATTTTCAACCAAAATTTAAAAACTTCTTTATTCCTATTTATTGAGTGTTATAAAAATTAAAAAGCCAATTTTTGTTAGTTAACCAAATCAAACAATCTTGGTATCGTTCGAAAGCACTATGTCTATCGATATTTTTCAATTTTCCCGGACAAGTTATTTGCAAGAATTATTTCAAACTCCCGTTTGGCTCCTTGTGGGAACACAGGGTCACACCGACTTTCAGGCGGGATCTGCTGCCGGCATTAAAGGACCCCTCATGAAATGAGATGCCAGGAAAATTCGACAGTGGACGATTTCGACACTGAACTATTTCACCACCTCAATAACCTCTCATACATATGTTTTGACAGTGTGGATTTTGACAGAAAAAAGAGCTAAGAATTGCAATTCTAAAGCTACTTTTAGAAGACGGGAGCTTCAAATAAACTCCTCCGGGAAAAATTGAAGAATATCAAAAACTTTTGTTATCCTATAAACTAGAGTAGGCCGGGATCGGGATCCCGGTCGGGATCGGGCTGGATTATCCCGGTTTTTGAAAAAGCGAATCCCGGTTCGAGATGCTGATCCCGATCCCGGTTTTCATGATCCCGGTCAATCCCGATCCCGGTTTTCATGATCCCGGTCAATCCCGATCCCGGTTTTTACCAAAAATCCTGATCCTGGCCTACTCTACTATATACCTATCCTATCGACTCCTCTCATCGAGACAAATTGAATCGTATCAACATTATGATTGACAAATGAGCAACAATTCTGAGACAAGTTACGCTGTTTGAAAAGTGTGTTATGATTTTCAGTCGCCAAACATTTAGTTTAGCGATTTCGTACAAATATCGTCTGCTCATCAAGAGATTTTATTGGAACAATTTTATCAGACGACCAAATATAATAGTCATCGTTTTGAAGAACAAAATTCAAATGATTTTTTGAACAACCACACATTTTTCTGTCCTTCATTCAATTAATGCCGAAAAGTTCCTTATTGCGTTTTTTCAGCTCATTTCTTTCATCGACTCCCAATTTGTCGGTCTCAGACAAATTGTTAACGTAATTCTGACCGCTAAAATCCTCTTGGGTCATCTGCTTTAAAATTTGCTTCTGAAATGGAATTAAATGCGTTAATTACCATTTTGCATATTCTGTAGTAGGGTGGCATGGGACCGGGACTTTTGGAAAACCCGGGACCAGGACTAGAAAAACCGGCACAAATATTTCAACCGGGTCTCGGGACCAACCGGGACTTTTCAAATGAGAATTTTTTCTTTTATCGAAACATGAAAAATTTAATTGTTGATACCCGAGAAATCCCGTCCCGATCCACCCTATTTTGTAGTGATGCTCGATCTGAAATTTACCGAGACAACCCCAAGATTCGAGACCGAGACTTATCCCGAGACTCGAGACCCACTAGACTTTTCTTGGGTCCAGACCCGAGACTCTCGAGCATCACAAATATTTTGGACCTTCATGGCAATGATGCCGCACTGATCTGCCAATCGGAATTTGCAAATGGCCGTCTTTTTGCTCTTTTTCAACAGAAAGTGAAAGCATCGATTCACAACGGAATCCAACAAAAAACGATTTGCCAATAGCAAAACGCCCTCCACACATTCATCTGAATTAAGATCATATGGAATTTTTTTGCAAGTCTTAGCGGCCCAAATTTTGGATCTTAAGCTCTTTTGCCCAGTCATCAAAATTCTCTATTTTACCATCCAAATCCGCGCAGTGCGAATCCATTGCGGAAATGAGTCGTTTAAAACTAGCAACGGCATCAGTAACTTCGTCAATTTGAATATTTTGTATTTCTTCCGCCTTTTCTTCAAAAAACAAAGTTCGAAAATATTTTGAGTGAGCCGCCAACAGCTGAAAATGAAAAAGGATTTTCAAATTTTAATTTAAACTCACATATTTGTTCACATATATCATTTTTCCATTGACCAGCAAAGCGTCATCAGTGCGCACACCGCTAAAACAAAAATTGAATAGAGAGCAAAATGTTTTGGATTGGACTAATCAAGAAATGTATTCTTTGATCAGTAGGATTTGCCAATCTGATCAGATCAGTGTTTACTTACGGCATTCCGGTGGGCTGTTCCGTGATCACTTCCGCGTTGAACGTCACAGCGTTCTCCTTCTCATCGTATAAGCCATTCTTCGGGTCCATCAGTTCCTGAAACAAAACAAATTATTTAACAAATTCATTTTATCGTTCACCTCAAATTTGATAAACTCCTGAAAGCCCCGAAGGGTTTCAATTGCATTGAAAACGTGACGATATTCTGACTGCCTCAGGCATTCACCGACTTTCTTGCAAGACAAAATGCCAAATTTAACAGTCGCCCGACAAGTCCAAGTCATATCTAAACATATTAAATATATGTGTGGGATTTATTGGAGGGATAACATTTTTCCTAGCGTTCACAATTTGAGATCGCCCACCCGTTTCATCGCCACAACACTTCACAGAAAAGCCAATGAAAGAAGCATCACAACGTTTGATCTCGATTTGCCATGGCAACCCGTTGATGTACTCAACCGGTTCACTGAACACTTCCTTCGGCCCATGTCCAGCAGAAAATAGCTTGAAATTCGGCTTCCGAAACACAATTTGGCCTCTGCGTTTGTACTTATTGTCTGCAAGTCGAAAATCGAATAAAAATATATAAGGGCCAATTTTGACCGTTAGCCTGATCAGCACCAGTGTTCGACTGAGATTTTGCCGTGTCCATTGTGTATATTTTCGATGTGTGTGATGCTATAAAGAATTGATAATATCAGGCTTAGATGGACGCGGTTACGGGCGGTTAACGGTTATGGAATTTTGGAACGTCATGGATACTAGAGTGCGGCAAAACCGGATTTGCGGATCCCGCTGCGGGATTACAATTCAAAATCTCGTGCGGGATCGGATTTGCGGGATTAATCCCGCAAATCCCGCATTTTAAATTTGCGTGATCCCGCGCGGGATTGCGGGATTTTTAAATTTTACCAAAAAATCAAAACACCTTTCAAACTAGACCTAATTGTTCAATTTGTATCATTTACCGTATTTTCCCTATTAGTAGCCCATGGGCTTCTATTTTTCAACCTCCCCTCGAGGGGGGGCTACAATTAGAGAGGGGCTTCAAATGGAGAGTGGGCTTCTATTTCTCAACGTATTTTTTTTTTGACTTAGGTACCCATTAACATAGGTACCGCCGTATACCTAATTCGAATTTTTCTATTATTTTTTRAACCAAAATAAATTTCTTTAATGATAAGAAGCACCATAACCATATTTTATTTGCACAAAATTCATAATTCCACGGACCCATCACCGAAACCGAAAACCGGTACCCCCGGTTTAAACCGACCGCCCACAACCCTAATTTTAATCAAATAATAAAGGATAGGAAACACATTAGAGAATGATCAAATTCAAGAACAACCACTGATCTCTTTGCGGTAGATTAGCTTACCTATTTGAAAAGGAGCTATAAATTCAGGAATYAAAATCTGAATTCCCTTTTCATTGTATTTTGTGCTTTTTGCATGATTTTGGGTCAAAATAAATTTATAGAAGATWTTTAATTTTGAAAAAAAAGTTTAAATTTGGGTTCGGAGTTCAAAATCGGTCGAAATGGAGCTCATTTTTGGCACTAACAGCTTTTTTACGACTTTTAATAATCACTGACGCATTGTCCGGGAGCCCGTCCACACCGTCAAGTCTCACATTTTCCAGGAGCCTGGTGCTCGTCTTCGGGTTAAGTGCTAAACCCGGGTTAACAGGACTAAACCCGGGTTTAGCCGTTAACCCGGGTTAACTTAACCCGAAGACGAGCACCAGGCCCCAGATTTTGATTCCCGATTTTTCCAAATGACAACCAATCTCTTTGCTCTTCCTTTTGCCATTCTCTGATGTTCTGACGATCTATTCCGACTTGCTTCATTAATTGATGGGATTTGATGAAGTCGACGACTTCCAATTTTTCGTCGATTGTAAAAATGCGACGTTTTTTTGAGAGATCACGCTGTTGTAGTACCTAACTCTTCAGAATTTTCGGCACTCATTTTTTTATTAGTAAAACGCTAAATTTTAACGTATGTAAATGATAATGGCGAAAAATAGGAACTATGTACGGACTTAAAAATTCACGGCTTGGGGGTAGGGGGGGGGGCTACAATTAGAGAGGGGCTTCAAATGGAGAGTGGGCTACTAATAGGGAAAATACGGTAGCTCTTATTTATCCAAGACTACTTGTAACTAGGACCGGGACCGGGATTTTTGGGGAAAACCGGGATTGGGATTAACCTAGATTGACAATGGGGGGATATTTTTTTGTAATGGTCAAGGGTGAACCAAATTTTTTTTATTATTCAAAAATRTCTTCCTCATTGTCTTCAATTTCGATTGCCTCAGCATCAAATTTTTTGAGAATTCTGGCTTCAATTCTGCTGCTGGGGCTGAGGAAGAGGTCGGCGGTGCCGATAGGCGCCGCCGGGGAAAATTTTTTGAATTTTTACTCAATTTGTTAAGAGATTTGCAACAAATACGGCTATTTTTGAATTTTTGACTCCAAATGCGGGATTGCGGCGCGGGATCCCGCAAAATCCAGCGCGGGATCAATCCCGCGCCGCACTCTAATGGATACGGGCAGTTACGGTTGGCCACTAAACCCGCGGGGGGGGGGGGGTATCCGTCGCATCCTTTAATTGATAAAGAAAAAATCAAAAAGTTTTCGGACTTGTGCCTGTATACAGCCTGTACTTACAGGGGTACTGTAATTCAAAACGAGCTGTTTTCACAGCATAAAGCTCAAAATACATGGTGCCTCAAAATAATCACCAAAAATAGCATAGGTAAATAGTCACCAGAAAGGATTGTGTACAAAAGGCACCGCGGAAAAATGTCCCAAACCAAAATTTGAAATCGTTTAAAATGTCCAATAATTGCAATCGTTCAAAATCCTTCAATAATTGAAAACGTTCAAAATGTTCAATAATTGAAAACGTTCAAAATCCTTCAATAATTGAAAACGTTCAAAATGTTCAATAATTTAAAACGTTCAAAATGTCCAATAACGGAAACTCTTTCAACACGTGAACACTGATTTTAGCTGTCGTCGGTTCAATTGCATCAACTTCTGCTACCATTGAACGATTTTGCGTTATGGGATATTTTGTCCGTGGGACTAGGGATGGCGGAAATCTATTAAAAACGGAAAAACGGCCAAAAACAACAGAAAACGGAACGGAAATTTTTCAAAGTAAATTAAAAAATATTTTATTAAAATAATTTTTTTTTAATAAATTTTTTTTTTTCAAATATTCACTTTTAAAATTTCAAAAAAACCATTTTCGATAATGCACAAAAATTGGCATTCGATGCATTTTTGAAAAGTTTTATTTGACAACATTTTTCAATTTTATATAATTAAATTTTCTTTAATTTTCTGACGGCGCCTATCGGCACCGTCTGATTCCCCAGCATCCTTTTCTTCAATGCACACACAATTCCTTCTAAAAAATTCAATAAAACCCAAAAATGCACTCCTAAATCGACCTTTTTTGAGTCAGCCCCGGGCCCACGAAAATTGAAAATTTCGGTGTAATCAGACGATACAACAAGATCGATTGCTTTAAAAACATATTAATTTTCCGAACTTTGGAGCATTCCAGTGGTTTTTAAATAATGCCGATAACCGATTATGGCATTTAACGTCACGAATACGGGCGGTTAATTAGTAATACTATCGAAAGTTGGTGTCGCGACTTTTGAAAAACAAACAAAATTCAAAAAACAGCAAAAAGTTGTCCCAGCGGTTTACGGAGAAGGGGCATATTTTAGGTGAATATTTGGCTTTTGTTGCATTTTTATGCGCATTTTTGCGTCTTTTTAGCGCATATAAATCGTGTTTAGGGGTTGGTGGGTGTTTTGCTGCTGCGGGGGCTTCGATTTTATTATTTTTGTTTTCGTTGGACGACAGAGAAGAAAAAGGGTAAAAAATAGTGAATAGAAAAAGAGAGCAGCAGAGCGTCACACACTCTTTTCTCCAGCAGTGTGTGTCGGGGATGGGAGCCGACGCCCTCAAAAAATTTCGGAACTCGGAATTCGCCAAAAAAATGTCGGAACTCAGAAGTTTTAAAATTTTCTTAAATATGTTGTCTGAGCTGCTGGATAAATCAATTTACGAATTAAAAACGTTAAATAGATCAAACATTTAATAATCAAATTCAACAATTGGCAAGTTTGATTGCAAAAAAATAACTTTTTGAACATTTTTTAATTTTAGGTTCAAATATTAGGGGTTTTTTTGAGCGATGACTAAGAATCAATAAAAAAAAAGACTATTAAATTAAAAATATAAAATGAGTTTTTGTAGGCCACAAAAAATGCTACAAAAAAGCCCTTAACACTCTTTCTCAAATTGTCTCTTAATCATTTTACAAATCGGTGAACAAAAAAAATTTTTTTGTGCATTTACTTTTGCACACCACTGTAAATAGGTATTTGCAAGGGCGCGCCAACAAAACACCGAAGCCACGAAATACCGAAGCCACGAAACACCGAAGCCACGAAACACCGACTAAGCCAAAAAACCAYGAAATACCGAAAAAAAATAAAAGTTTTTTAAAAGTCGATAAAAATTTTTTTTTAGGGGTATACAAGGGCGTAGAATCCGAATCTGACCTCCATTTTGACCAATTCCGAACCCCGAACCCGGGTTCGAACATTTTTTCGAAAAATAAAAATAGTTTTTAGGGGCTTTCTGGGCCGTAGAAGCCGAATCTGACATCCATTTCGTCCAATTCTGAATCCCGGACCCGATTCATGCTTTTTGAGAACGATTTTGAGCCCCAAAATTGATTTTAGAAATTTTTTAAATTTCGAAAATTTGTTCGAACCCGGGTTCGGGGTTCGGAATTGGTCAAAATGGAGGTCAGATTCGGATTCTACGCCCTTGTATACCCCTAAAAAAAAATTTTTATCGACTTTTAAAAAACTTTTATTTTTTTTCGGTATTTCGTGGTTTTTTGGCTTAGTCGGTGTTTCGTGGCTTCGGTGTTTCGTGGCTTCGGTATTTCGTGGCTTCGGTGTTTTGTGGGGCAGCGATTTGCAAGATATTAAATTAGGATTTTTTTAAAAATTTGATTTGGCATTATGTTCAAAATTGGCACAAATTATCATTTTAAATGTTGGGTAACACTTTGGAAAAAGTTCCGATTTCTCCTTAAAATTTCGGAAGTCGGAATTCTGACCATCCAGGGTATTGGGAAATTCAAAAATTTTTGCAATTTTTTTGCCGGTTGGTGGTAAAAGTGAAGAATATCAAAAACTTTTGTTTTTTCTGATATTATATATCGGTTATTTATGCGTAAATATGTACACTTATCAAATTTTCTATACTTAATTAATGTCTTTTTTAGAAAATTTTTGTTGACCGCTCTGATTTATTCTATACAAATGCAAAATCGCCAGACAATGATGAAGCCGAAGACGACTGCGACCGCCAACTTTTCAGGTTGGCCCCCCCCCCATTTTTGATAAAATGAAAATTCGGATTTTTCAAAAAACAAAATGTATCGGTATTCTGTAGCCCGGAATGTTCGGTCTGTTCCCTTAACCGTACAAAAAAAGTACAGTTCAAAAATTGTCTGTTTGTGGGCCTTTCCTTTTCATGTTTTTTTCACAAATTTTTTTGTGCCAGAAAGCTTAATTTTTAAAACTTGCATCAGAGGGGGTTTTAGAGATGTTAAGCACAAAATTTTTGTTTGAGAAAAAATTTATGGGGGTGGGGGTGAACTTTTTTTTTTTTGTAATTTAAAAATCCTGACCAATTTTCTTAAAGAATTCTTCACTTTTTTCGTTAAATCAAATTTCAAAAATTGCCGCATTTTTAAAATTTTGGTTGCAAATTCCAGGGATTTGAAAAACCGGGACCGGACCAAGATTCAACCGGGACTCGGAACGAATCGTCTTTTTTTTCGATTGAAAACATTTTCAAAAATGTCCAAAATCGGTGAAAACATTTTTTTTTAATTTTTCACATTGCCTTCCAACTTTTTGTCCTGCAAATTTTGCACTAAGTTTGGAAACAAAGTCGTGAGTATGGCGATTTTCTGCGTGTAATTTTCCTAAAATATTTTTTTGTTGCGGTGGGGTCGGCGGAAATTTTTTAAAAAATGTTTCCCTAAGAAAATTTCCTAAAAATTAAAATTCTTTTCGGCGGCATCACCCAACCCACACCCTAATTTTCTTTTGAAAAATCACCACGTAAAAAATTATCCGATTTTGGAGAAAAAAAAATTTTGAAAATTGTTTGTCCGGGGTTCGAAATCGGTCGAAATGGAGGTAAAATTCGCAATAATGTCCCCGACAACCTCTGGAAACGACTTTTCTTATAACTTTTTAGTGAATATCTAGGCTATTTTTGATAAAATTAATCGGTGAATTTTTTTTTGATTTAAAAACCGAAACTTTTTTTGTGTGAATTTTGTCCCCCTTTATGGGCTTCGTATTTCAGCAGACGACAACGACGATGTTATGTTTGTGCCTGTGCAACCATCAACTTCTGCCAACGATTCGGCGACCGATGAACTGTCCGAGTGGAAAGGGCGTGCACTGTTTTTGGAGCAGTCCGTCAAGGGGCTGGAGATGGAGAACAGGGAGTTGCGGCACGAGTTGGGACGCACCAAAAATGAGGTAAGCAACAGACCGGGTCGGCGGGCCTCTGGATTTTTCACCGTTAGCCCCGGTATTGGTCATGAAATATCCGCCGGCGGGCGGCTTTTCCGAATAAAATTTTTTTAAAAAACCATTTTTGAGAAGTAAAGTGTTTACACTGTACATTAGTGACCGGTTCGGGATTTTAACGATCGCTTTTGTAATCCGGGTCCCGTATCCCGGTTTTTGGCCCGGTCATTGGTAGAGACCGGAAATTTGGGCCCAAACCCAAACAAAAATTTTGGTCCAATTTTTTTAACAAAAAAAATTTTTTTTTGGTTTTAGATGATGCGCTTACAAAAAGAGTGCGAGGACGCCTGTCAAGAAAGGGATCGTGAGATTAACCGACGCCGCACAATTCAGCAATTCGAGGTGAGTTTGGACTTTTGCATTGAAGCCAATTTTGTGCCTTAAGCGATTTTGTGATTTTTGAAGATTTCTTTTAGAAACTTTCTGGTGACTATTAAGCTTTTTTTTTGGTGTTTCTTGGGGCTTTTTGTTTGTAAATTATGAAACAGCCCATTTTTTTCCTAGTACAGGAAGTACAGACTCAAAAAAAACCCTTTTATTTTTTACAAAAAAAAATCATTTTCAGGAGGAGGAGCGTCGAGCCCATGCAATTGCGTCGGCCTCGTTGGCCGACCCGGTGCCGCTGACGGCGGACGAGCGCGGGCGACAGGAGCTGATGAAGCGAATTGGGCCGCCCATGCGACGCGTCACTGTCTCCGCTGTCGCGCAATCGCATTCCGCGCACAGAACGCCCGCAACAGTCGGCGACGCTGGCACATCGACGACGCCAACAACAGCTGTTGAACGCGTTCAGCACCAGCAACAAGGGTGGGTGGGTGGTTGGACGGACAAAATAGAGAGAGAGCAAAAGAGCACGGACTTGAGGATCTGTCTCTTATACACATCTAGATGTGTATAAGAGACAGGCATTTAGCAGACACACATTCCCCAGCGCTTTGTCAGTGTTCGGCGAGTACATGCCAACTCCGCGTCGTCGTTACTATCGTCGTATTGGTGCAGCAGTGACATCCGATGGAGTTCGAATATTTTTTGCCAATTTAAATGTTCGTTTTTCATGTTAATTTCAGATGCGATGGACCCCGTCGTCGAGTTCAGTGTCCGACATTTCGCCGAAGAAGCGAAATGTACCGCAAAGCTGACGGAATGCACACCGAATTTTCATGTTTTTAATGTGTAGAATTTTTGTTTGTTATACGCTATTAAAGAAATTAATAATTATAATTATGGAGAGGTTTAGAATTTTGCAGTTTTGTTTTGGTGAGTTAAGCACGGAAATCATGTTTTTAGGTGAAAAATTTTGGAGTTTCCGTTCCTAAAATAGGCTCGAGCCTATTTTGGCATATGAAGATTTTCTGAACCAAAAATTCATTACGAGGAACCAATAAAATTCCTCTTTTGTTGTCAAGATGTCTAACTAAATTTGCTGTTACAAAAGTTCATTTTTTCCTCATTTTCATCGAATTTTCATTAAAATGCTATTTTATCAAAAAATCAATTGTTTGGGGTGTTTTTTTGTTGGAAACGAAACAATCTTCATCTTCACTGGAGATTATTAAAACCATAAAAAAATCATGCAAACCAATCAATTTCTCAATTCACAATTGCAAAAATACATTGCGAGATTCTTGGAGATGAAACGGGTTCCATTTATGGATTTTTTACATTTTCTTAAGAAATTTCCCGTAAAAAATGTGTTAAAAAAATCCGTTTCCTCCCTATTTATAGTATTACCTTAAAAAGGGCCCAGAAACGCTGCTTATGATTTAACAAATAATTAAAGAAATGGACAAGAATAACAACAATAGGCAACAAACAAACAAAAAAACACCAGGCGGCAGTGTGCACAAAAATAACCAAAAAAATAAAATAAAAATTATTTCCTTCCTTTCCATCACTTCTCCTCAAATTCACAGAGATTCGCCGTCCCAAAATTACAACAAAAAAAATTAATTTTCCAAAAAATGTTGCCGCTGCTCAAAACAATTTTGTGAGGTCGTTGTAAAAGGCGAGGACCAATGCGGCGCCGACACCGCGGATGGCATTCACAAAGAAACCGCTGAAGAAGGCACGGCCGCCCTCGTGGCGATAGATTTTCTGAATTTTTTAAATAAAAATAAAATGGAATTAAACAAAACATTGCATTTACACTTTACTTTTGGTAATATAAAAATATTTCTTAATTAGGATGCTGCGCTAATCCAATGAAACTAAAACACAAAAAATGGTATAACCAAATGCCAATAATAATTTTAGTAACGAAAGACAATTTTCAAATAAAAATGTCGCTTTTATGAAGAGCGCTTTTCTCTGTACGTTGGGAAAATAAAAAAATAAACAAATTTTGACTAAATTCGGCACAATGTTTTTGAAAAATGGAACCAAACATTGCATTGAGCAGAAACAACCGAATTTTCGGCTTAATAAAATGTGTAAAAAAAAGGTTTTACCCCAATACAATCCCACGCATTTGCATAGTCTCGCACCGCCTTGCCCGACTGCATCATTAGCCGCCGTCGCACGGTGTCCAGCGGGTAGGAGATGACGGCAGCCACAAAAG
>MEIZ01000013.1:502617-517960 GCA_001723225.1 Globodera ellingtonae | reverse complement strand
GGGGTGATCTGATCAGTGAATCCAACATTCTCAGCTTTGAAGAATGGATCCAGAAAAGGTTGGAGGATGTGGGTGATCTGATCAGTGAATCCAACATTCTCAGCTTTGAAGAATGAGATCCAGAAAAGGTTGGAGGATGTGGGCGATCTGATCAGTGAATCCAACATTCTCAGCTTTGAAGAATGAGATCCAGAAAAGGTTGGAGGATGTTGGTGATCTGATCAGTGAACCCATCCTCAACTAATGTATAACCCGATCAGAACTCTAATTAGGTAATCCAACCAACTCAAAAACCGCAACAGAATTACTAATTAAGGATTTAATTCATAATTTTGGATCTATATAGCAATTTCTCCATATAAAATTCCATCCCTAGTAACTGTAATGCTGAACTAAATGTGCCGGGACTTTGGGGCTTAATTGTCTTTCAGTTTTGCCATTTTTGATTGATACTTACGGGTCGATGGTACTTTTGCATCAATTTCATTCACAATTCCGGCACCACCGCCATTGACGCTGGCGCATTTGGTCATTGCGTTCAGTTTGCTCTTTACGTCATTTGCGACATTTTCGGCGGTTTGGCAAGCCTCCGACTCGGACATTTCAGCGGAGAAAGTGCCAATTTTGCCGTTCATCAGAGCAAGCACCCGCTGACTGCCGGGACAGCAAGGGAATTCTGCAGCAAATAAATTATATAAATTTTTAAAGAGAATTTTTGAACTCGTAAATTGGTTCCCGGAGTACGATTAAGCCTAACAAATTCGACATTTATTTGAATTTTGTCGATGGCATCAGCGATTTTGTCCTTTTTATTGTCTAATTATCTTACGTGGGGCCGAGGTGCAACATTTGCACAGCAAACAGACAATCGCGACGACGGCGAGCAGTGCAGCAGAAGAAGAAGCCATTTGTTTGATTGGGATTTGAGTAAATGTTATTTGGTTGATGACTTTGGCACTTTCTGTTGCGCTTAAATAACATTTTGACGAGCGATTGGCCGAGAAGAATCAGCGTGGATATTTTGTACATAGACAATAACAGTTTTGTAATTGCGGAAATTGCTGGAGTCGTCCTTCTCCCGCTGTTGACGTTCATCACGTGTAATTCAAGACGGAAATGTTTTTGATGTTGATTTATCCGGAAATGTTTAATTAATAAAATTTTTATATTTTAATTTGAGACAGGATTTTTAGGCATAGACACAAAAAGCCCTCGAATTGCCTTCCGGTAGTGAGTCAATGATTTTTAAATTTTAGTTGAAAATCTCTTAACAAATTGAGTAAAAAATTTAAAATTTTCTCCGGCGGCGCCTATTGGCAGAAAATGCTATTTTGCTCACAAATTTGCTGGATATATGTTGAGAATCGCGGGGTCAGTGAAACTGTCGAGTCGGGCTCAGTCGGCGGTGCCGTGAATTTTTGACTCTTTTGTTAAGAGATTTGCAACCAAAATTTTAAAAACACATTAATTTTTATGTCTATTACATTTAAATGTATATATTTTTTTCCGTTCAATGGCCAATTCGACGATTCCGACCATTTTTGAATGGACAAAATGGGAGAAGATCACTTTTTTTCAACGCAGATCGTTCGCGCAGATATTGGGACAACTCATCACCAGAAAAAATTCTTATTCCACTAAAAGTGCGGAATATTTAAAAGAAATTTTGATGAAAATATTTATGATAATTAAATAACTAGCTTTGATCTCATTAATGCTTATTAATTGGCAACATTCAAAAGGCGTTCATTATTTTTATGTTCCTACAACAAATTTCTTCATCAGATTTAAATGATAATGAACAAAATCGCACAAAATTCCATTTGAAAGGCCGCATAAATGTAAGCTTTAATAGGTATGATTCTCGACTGAATCTGCGGAGTTTAAAAAAGGTTACTTTCAGTGTCTTTTTTACAAATTGACGATTCGACACTCTGATCGGAAATCGAAAGCGATTGGTATGCAAGAATCCTCTGTTGATTTTAACATTTAAGCGCATTTGTTTAAAACTTTTTCAATTTCTCCGATTTTTCATTGATTTTCCATCAGAGCCGACAAAACTGTGCACAAATGATGATTCATTTGCCATGGCTTTAACAGCACATTCTATTCATCACACCGTTCATCCCATCCAAACCAATCATTTCATTCAATCCGAACAAATTCTATCCAAATGAATTTTGTACTTTTTTTGCTTCTTTTTTATTGCCTGAGGGCAGGCGGCATTAAAGCAGGGTAATTAAATTTGATTTAAAATCGAGTAAGCTTTGCAAATTGTTGGCTTGCCCATTGAAAACAAAAGCAAATATATTTTTCAAAACAATCAATATATTTTTTAATTATTTTTAGCGATGGAAGGACTGACACAAAATTGTTCGCCACGAAGGTTCAAATGTTTAAAATTAATTTTGCACTTTTTTCGTTTATAATTTGAATTAAAAGAATTATTTTTAAGCTCAGCAAATTTGAATTTTTTTTTTAAATTCACTTTTGTGAAGTTATTCAAATAATACTCTCCTCGTAAATACGTTGACATTTATATTAATTAAATAATTTGAAAATATTTTAGCATTTCGAAATTGAATTCAAAAATATTCTCAAAAAATGTTGGATGGAATTTGCCAAACCTTGTCCGGATCAGACTGATTTGATAATGCTAACAATGTCACGAAGGCACGGCTTTGAGAATAGGAAGGGCATTCGGCAAACGTGGATGAACGACTCGGTAAATTTGTGCAATTTTCAGGAAAAACTTTGTCATTATTTTAACTTTGTGCAGGTTCCAGGAGAAGTGATTCGCTTTTTGATCGCCGATGCCGGAGAAGGAGAAGCGATCGATGTTCAAAAGAAGTTGGAGGAGGAGCAGGCGGAACATGGCGATTTGGTGTTTCTGCATGGCTTCGTCGACATTTATGCGCATATACATTTGAAAGTATCCGCCGACATTAAAAGATTTTTACAAAAAATAATTTAATAAATTTCAGTGGTTCGGTGGCTTAAAATGGCAACAATCGTTTTGTGCCAATGCCAAATGGGTAATGAAAGTGGACGACGACGCGCTGGTGCATTTGCGACGTTTGGCCCATTGGACGGAGAAGAAATTCCGTCCAATTGTCGTCCAAAATCCGCTCGTTTATTTTGGGGAAATTTTCCATTCATCGCGTCCACATCGGAATCCGAAAAGCAAATGGTCATTAATATTAATGATCGATGCCATAACCTTTTTAAAAGCAACAATTCCAGTTCAACCAAATTTCCGGACTCTAATTAAATCAAATTAAATTTTTAATATTTTGCGCCTATTTTTGGTGCTTTTCCGTCTCTTAATCAAACTCTAATTAAATCAATTAATTTTTAATATGTGCTCCTATTTTTGGTGCTTTTCCGTCTTTTAATGAATTTAATCGTTCAGCGAATGGAAAAACCCCTCACAAAATGAAAGTTTAAGGTACGCCTCGAAGGATGTGTACCCCAAGGACATGTACCCCGACTTTATGCAGGGCACCGTTTATTTGACCACTCCGGCAACGATTAAAGCAATTTTATTGCATACCCCGCAAATTGACGGATTTTATTTGGACGATGTGGTTTTCACCGGAATTCTGGCCGAATTGGCCAATGTGACCTTGTCGGACCAGGAAAGCACTTCATGTGGCGTTTCAATGTATGCAAATAATTTTTATGATTTTGAACATTTAAAAAACAATTTTTTACAGTTTTACGAGAAGAATGGCAATTGTGAAGACGGAGTGCCGACTCCATTTTCGATTTGGGGAGCAGAAAAACTAAGAGTTTTTAAGCATCAATACGGCAAAATGAAGTCGATAGAGTGCAAGAATACGCGGCAATTACCTCCATTTTCACAAAATGCCTTTATTCTGCTGGCGATGTTTGTATATTACTGTGTATTTCTTTGAATATGCCGCCACACAAACCATAAAATTCCCTTTTGACCGTGCCGTGTATAATTTATGTACTTTTTTACCAAAAGCAGTTTATATTTTATTAACAACATTTAATTACGATTTTATATTTAAATGTTTCGCATTTCTTTTATTTTGGCATTTTTACTTTGCGGCATTTCCATTACATTGGCGTTTCTCCCATTTGGCATTTTCTCGCCCTTTTAGCATTTTCTCACCTTTGGCTTTTTCCTTTTTGGCATTAGCATTTATCCCATTTGGCTTTTTCTTTTTGGCATTTTCCCTTTTAGCATTTTCTCACCTTTGGCTTTTTCCTTTTTGGCATTGGCATTTATCCCATTTGGCTTTTTCTTTTTGGCATTTTCCCTTTTAGCATTTTCTCACCTTTGGCTTTTCCTTTTTGGCATTGGCATTTATCCCATTTGGCTTTTTCTTTTTGGCTCCTTGCATTTTCTCACCTTTGGCTGTTTCCTTTTTGGCATTGGCATTTATCCCATTTGGCTTTTCATCCTCCAACCTTTTCTGGATCTCATTCTTCAAAGCTGAGAATGTTGGATTTACTGATCAGATCACCCCCATCCTCCAATCTTTTCTGACATTCAGACGGATGCGCGTACAGTCTCAGCTTCGTCAAGGCCGTGTTTGAGCTGGCCGATTCAGCTGCTCGCCATGCAGGCAATTCATCAGCTTGGCGCACTCTGATCGGAGAGTTTGGCAAACAAATTGACGCCATTAACAACATTGGCATTAAGTACAGCATCGGCATTACGAACGCGAGCTTCAAAACCCCAAGCAAAGGTTTAATCGGTGTTAAATAAAATTAATTTACAGGAAATAATCAGATAATTATAAATAAATGAATGTTAAGGAAGCGATGCGCATCAAAATGTGCCACACCCGGACAGTGTAATTGCCCGTCCAGGCGAATCCGGCGCATACAAACTCTGAAAACGGATTTTGAATTTTGGGTGACGTCATTTTTCTGGGAATTTGTAGAAAAACAAATCATTTTTGTTAGCATTTCTGATAAAGTAATATTTGTTTCAATTGTTGATTTATTCAAAATAAATTATGCAATAAATGCAAATATGTACATGTCTTCGACTAAATGGGCTTTTTTTCCAAAAACATTACGCCTCGGGATTCGTTCTCGAAGCTTTGATATGAGAGAAAAGTCTGCCCGTGATGGGTTTTTGTTTCGTTGAAGCAACGAGGACATTTTATACAAAACAAAATGTAAATAATAATAACAACCACTAATTTGTAAGAGGGTATTCGAATTAGTCAAACGCAAATAAGCCGGCGGACGACAAATAAGTGATAACAAAAATGCGGCAGAAAATTGCTTGCAACAGCATAATTAGGGCCAGGTTTATGAAATGACACACGTTTTAGTGGAATTTGTTTCGATACAATTAGCTTACATGGATGAATTGTTTATGGAATTAAATCGGTTTTTTTAGAAATTCGATTTGCTGAAAGAAATTGTTGGAGTTGGACCTAATTTGTTTAAAATTTTTCTGGGATCGGCGAGCCTCAGAGAATAAGAATAATGAAAAGGGCCGCTG
The DNA here is from genome assembly GCA_001723225.1 of Globodera ellingtonae. NCBI lineage: Eukaryota > Metazoa > Nematoda > Chromadorea > Rhabditida > Heteroderidae > Globodera > Globodera ellingtonae. The sequence continues at coordinate 512,469 of MEIZ01000013.1, read as the reverse complement.
GCGGCCCGCCAACAAAATGGTTTATTATTGAAAAGACTAAACGATGTGATCAAAATTGCGTACATTTTTTGAAATTAATAGCTAAATTGATCAGAAATTCACGCATACCTAACAAGATTTGAATTGATAAACGTTTGAAAAACAAAAAAAACATTTATTCAGGAAATAGGTATATAATTTGAGCTTTGAAATATTAAACGAGTTTCTGATATTTAAAAAAAAATATTTATTCAGGAATATAAATTTTGAGATTTGATTTATTAAACATTTTCTAAATATTTTTGAAAAACTATTTTTAGGCCTTATTTCTTAATATTTTTGAATAAACAAAAAGAAAATAAACCTCCAGAAATATGTAATTTTTACTTTTAATATTTTAACCTAAAATATGGGAAAAAAGCTTACAACACCGCCGATTCCCAGGACGTCTCCGTTCCAAGTACTAAGGTGGCCCAACGTTGCTTAACTTGCCAGATCGGACGGGATGGCGTGTTTTCAACGTGGTATGGTCGTAAGCGATCGTTCGGTGAGGGAAGCCAACCAAATGTGTCACTTTTCGTCTAATCTCCCTTTGGACACGCTCAAATGGGCAATTTGTCCAGCATAAACTCTGTATAATTTCTCAAAAAGCGTTTATTCAGAAATATATATGTAATTATTTTTTGTCTCCCGAGATTTGAATTATTAATTTTTTTAAGCCTTAGCTTCTAATAAACAAAAAAATACATAACCTTAAAAATTTAAAGTAAAAATCATCTAATTATGTTTAATTCCTTGATAAAAATTAATAATAATAATAATAATAAAATTTTAATGTGTTCGATTGGTGTTAAAACATAGTTCTTGCAATTTTCTTTCTGCGGGATCATCGATTCTGTCACAAAATGTTGTGAATGAAAGGATAAGCTGCGTCATTGCTACTGACATCTTAAGTGGAAAAACAATTTTTAATATAAATAATTAAGCAAAAATATGAAATAATCAGAATATGGCAAAGTACCAAGTTTTTTTATTCAGAATTCAGGACAACCCGCCTAAAAACTCAGATTTGACCTCAAGATTCAGATTTTTTCCCAATTACTAGGAAATCTAAACATTTTTGTTAAAAAAAATTGGTCAAAAATCTAAAAATAAGTAAGAATTTACTTATGTCCAAAACTCAAGATAATGAGAAAATAGGGCATTTTGATTTTCAGGTTGGGCTCTTCCAAACCAGACAAATCGGAAAAATCAGGACACTTGGCCACTCTGAATTTTGATTGCTCCCTTTGTCCCGGGGTTTTTGAGGAGCCTTACAAATTAGTCCCGCTTAGCACCTTAATTAAGACCTTAAACGCTTTGGCTGCAACAATTGACAGAATTTGCAAGTGATGATTTCATTTTTGCCCAAAGCGCCCGCCATGCTTCTCACTAATAATAAATTAGGGGAATCAAATTGATTTTTAGAAAAAAAATTTGATCAATGAATAAGCATTATTAAACAAAATAAAAAAAAATAAAATTTTGAAAATCTAGAAAACCTTGTATCATAGTCTATAAGTTAAAATAGAAGGAAACGAATTTGTATAATATTCAATTTAAATTAAAAAACTTTTTTGCTTAATTAGATAATAAATTTTAAATTAAAAAACATTTTGCTAAATTAAAATAAAGGATACGAATGGGTATAATAAATCTTATTATGTATTTAAATTGAAAATTTTTATAATCTTCATAACTAATATCAGTGTTTTATTTTCTTTTTCATCACCGTTTAAAAAATGGATGAGTGATCAGAGCTGATCAGTCATTTTTGTATGTTCTAAAAAGCATTTGTCAGAAACATAACGGGAAATATAAAAGGTGATTAATCCTTAAAACGCCTGCAACTGGCATTCAAAAAAGCTTTACATTAAAATGGGAAAAATGGAAACACATAGAATTTGAATAAATAAATAAAAATAGAAAACAATAAAATAAATTGTAAATCGTTTATTTTATTTCTAACTTTATTTTGACATTATCATTATCAGCCACTCGCTGAGCTGCACAAGAATACTGAGTGCAAGGTCAAGATCATACTCAAGCGGATATGAAAAAACCCATCAAAATTGACTTTATTAAAAAAATCGATTTATTCATAATTCAATAAACAATATATTTGTAATTATCGATTACAATTGAGTTAGCCGACTTCATTTTGCTTTATTTTAACACGGTTAAATAACTTTTTTTAAAATTTTCCTATAATTTCATAAGGGCTGCCCATTGCCCATTTATAAAATTGTTCAAAAAAAACATTAATGAGGTTGTAAAGCATTTCTTTTGCATATTTTGGCGATGTTTTGCAATTCTTTGTCAAAAGACTTTCGATATTCCTGACTAAAAAAGGAAAATTTTTTTAAATTTTTCAAATGATTATTTTACACCTGTTAAAATAAAGAATCGGCGCGTTGGATGCTGCGCTGATGTTCAACAGAATGCCAATAATTTGAGCGAATTTCCATTTGGCCAACAGATCGAATTCAAATTCAAATACTGAAAAAACAAATTGTTTTTTATTTCTTTTAATGTTTAAATCCATGAAAATTTATATTAATTTATACTTGTGCGTGCGACTAATGTGAGGGCTAGCAACAGATATCCGCCAATATTGACGGAAACGATGATGAACAATGAACGAAATATGCGAATGTTGAATTGATGCGAGTTTGAGTTGGATGAAGCTTTAAAAAAAGTAAAAACTTCACTCATCGAAATGCCAAATTCATCTTGAAGATGCTTACAAATTAGGCCATGCCATTAATCATTTTTTAATTAATAATAAAGTTAAATAGAAAAAAAGCACCCGTTTGGAAGCGAAGCAAAATTGCAAGAAACACATAAATGGAAACCGTTGCCAACAAAAAGACAATTGTTGTTGCTTCGTAAGTTATGGCCAAATACATATGTTGAGGAGAATTATAAAATAATTGGGAAATAATTAAAATAAAAATTAATAATTTATACTGGGGCCAATACAGCATCAATCATTGAGCCAGAGCTTATCAGATCGTCAACGGGTTTAGTGTTTATTACATAAACAAGGAATGAGCCGCATATTCCAACGATTGGGAGAGTGATGCCGTAAATAAAAATATTTTTATGATTTCTGTAAATGATTGAGTTAATAATGTTAAAGCAAATTTAAATAGTTTTAAAAAGATCCTTACTTTAACGGGAAAATCACATAAATAAGTCGATCAATGCTTGTAAAAAACAGCAAATAAGTTGTACAACAAAAAGAAAAATATGATGGGATTAGCATTCGAACGGCCATTTTGTAGGGCATTAAATAATTACCAGAGAAAATATTAAATGAAAATAAAAAATGGCCAAATTGGTGGACGATTTCAAAAGATGAATAGATCGCCAACAATTTATTAGCTGAATTGTCGAAATGTCTTAAATAATTGATTAAATTTTTTGATATTTTCTAATTCTTTAAGCATTACTTTGTACGAATAGTGACGAAAACCACGGAAAAATTCATAACAATGCCAAACATTGCTATAAAAGTGTAAATTAACGCAAAATTAATCAATGTCCAACAGGGGCGAGCCTTCATTAATTCCAAATAAATCTTAAAATATAAAGTTAATTAAATTCTCTAAATTATAAAAAAACACCTCGTTTAATGTTGCATTTGCCTCCATTGTTTTTGATTAGTGTTTATATAAACTTTGAAATTGAAAACGATTAATTTTTTGTCGAATGAATAAAGTAAATGGCAGTGCCATTTTATTTTGCTCACCCAAAGTGAATTTGATTAAACACAAACCACCTGTTACTTTTAAGTCACCGACAAATGTAATTTATTAGTATTTAATGAAATTGAAAATTATTAATTTTTTGTCGAATGAATGAATGAATGAGACAGTGCCATTTTATTTTGCTCACCCAGAGTGTAAACACAAACCACCTGTTACTTTAAAATCACCAAAAGATGTAATTTATTAGTAGCTTTAAGTAATAGCATTAGAAATTGCACTTTACATCCGGGTGGTCTAAGTACTTTGTTTTAATTACTATTACATAAATTCGTTTTCACTCGGTGAATAGAACATTCCGATAAATAAGTTAATACAGAGAATTTAACCACTAAGCAGTTGACTGGAAACATTGTGCAAAAGAATATATCAACGTATTTATTTGAGTGGTTTTAAGCGTCAGAATATAAACACACTATCAATTTAGTTAGATATATTTGGGTCATTTGCTTTATTTCTAAAATTCACAGTTTTTAAACCAAAAAAATGTTTTATGCATTATCGTCTGCGCAATGTCAAGCAGAATACAAATATTTGGTTGTTTTTTGTACAATTATTTGTTTGGTCCGGACTCTAGCCACAAGCTTCGCGCGCCGACTTCTCTTTTGCGTCTTCTTCGGATTTAAAGCAAAGCCGTCCAAAGAGGTAAAAGCAAATTAGGGAAATGCTAAAAACGATTTTTGTTTTAAACGAATTTTATTACAATAAATCGATAGATGCTGTATCGTTTGTTAAAATTATCACCCAAAATGAACGTTTGTCAAAAGATCTTTTGATCTAAGGAAGTTATGACTCGGTCTAAACGATAACAATTTTGTTTGATTTACTTCCCTAATGACTAAGTTATGACTGATCTGGCCAAAACGGCCGGCGCCAAACTGTCCGGATCCGCAAATTGTAGTCAAACTACGTTTCCTCTTTTTATATTATTAACACTTTAATATTAATTATTTTTATTACTTGAATTTTAAATTCGTATTTATTTCAAGAACACTGTCAATCTTCATAATGCAAAATATATTAAAGAATGCTAGCCATAAAAGTGCAAAAATATGCCTTTCAAGTCAAAAAAAGAAAGGGGTAAAAGTAAAAACACATTTTTTGAGTCAATTTCATCGAATCCATTAATATGCAAAATGGTATAATCCGGTCCTTTATTTCCGCTACAACTAATAGTTAATTATTTATATTTAGTTATAAAAAGGAATAAAATGAATATTAATAAAAATGGTATTAAAAAGACAATAATTTTAAAAAAAAATTTCAAACGCCCATTTTGTTCAAAAACGCACGTCTGCTGATTTTTTTAACAAATAACCAGCACCATAAAAATCAGATTTTACCCCAGCACTATAAAAAGCATTCGGAGAACGATGGAAAAAGCCCCCTCCTCAGCAGAAGTGGGGCAACAATCAATGCCGCAACATTGCGCAACGTGCTTTTTGCACGTCCAAACGATCTGATCAAAAAAAGTCTTTGAGAAAGTTATATAAGCAACAAAAAACAACTAAATTTGGTGTGGATTTCTCTGTTTACATGTTTTAGACGAGTTCCATTTGTCCATATGGCTGACCAAGTTCCATTTGTCATAGAGAGGGATTCATTTGTCCATATGGCTGGCCAAGTTCCATTTGTCATAGAGAGGGATTCATTTGTCCATATGGCTGGCCAAGTTCCATTTGTCATAGAGAGGAACCCATTTGTCGCAGCGGACAAAGTTTCATTTGTCAATTTGCTTGAATTAGATAACGGAAGATTCCGATTGAAAAGCGTGTCCAGGGGCATTATACACTGAAACAGTTTGTTCGTTTCATGAATTTTAAACATTTCATAATGCCAAACTTGAATTTCTCCGGCATTCAATTTGCTTGCGCTATGTCCTCCCAAATANTGGGATAAATGCCAATGCCAAAAAGGAAAAAGCCAAAGGTGAGAAAATGCTAAAAGGGAAAATGCCAAAAAGAAAAAGCCAAATGGGATAAATGCTAATGCCAAAAAGGAAAAAGCCAAAGGTGAGAAAATGCTAAAAGGGCGAGAAAATGCCAAATGGGAGAAACGCCAATGTAATGGAAATGCCGCAAAGTAAAAATGCCAAAATAAAAGAAATGCGAAACATTTAAATATAAAATCGTAATTAAATGTTGTTAATAAAATATAAACTGCTTTTGGTAAAAAAGTACATAAATTATACACGGCACGGTCAAAAGGGAATTTTATGGTTTGTGTGGCGGCATATTCAAAGAAATACACAGTAATATACAAACATCGCCAGCAGAATAAAGGCATTTTGTGAAAATGGAGGTAATTGCCGCGTATTCTTGCACTCTATCGACTTCATTTTGCCGTATTGATGCTTAAAAACTCTTAGTTTTTCTGCTCCCCAAATCGAAAATGGAGTCGGCACTCCGTCTTCACAATTGCCATTCTTCTCGTAAAACTGTAAAAAATTGTTTTTTAAATGTTCAAAATCATAAAAATTATTTGCATACATTGAAACGCCACATGAAGTGCTTGTCCTGGTCCGACAAGGTCACATTGGCCAATTCGGCCAGAATTCCGGTGAAAACCACATCGTCCAAATAAAATCCGTCAATTTGCGGGGTATGCAATAAAATTGCTTTAATCGTTGCCGGAGTGGTCAAATAAACGGTGCCCTGCATAAAGTCGGGGTACATGTCCTTGGGGTACACATCCTTCGAGGCGTACCTTAAACTTTCATTTTGTGAGGGGTTTTTCCATTCGCTGAACGATTAAATTCATTAAAAGACGGAAAAGCACCAAAAATAGGAGCACATATTAAAAATTAATTGATTTAATTAGAGTTTGATTAAGAGACGGAAAAGCACCAAAAATAGGCGCAAAATATTAAAAATTTAATTTGATTTAATTAGAGTCCGGAAATTTGGTTGAACTGGAATTGTTGCTTTTAAAAAGGTTATGGCATCGATCATTAATATTAATGACCATTTGCTTTTCGGATTCCGATGTGGACGCGATGAATGGAAAATTTCCCCAAAATAAACGAGCGGATTTTGGACGACAATTGGACGGAATTTCTTCTCCGTCCAATGGGCCAAACGTCGCAAATGCACCAGCGCGTCGTCGTCCACTTTCATTACCCATTTGGCATTGGCACAAAACGATTGTTGCCATTTTAAGCCACCGAACCACTGAAATTTATTAAATTATTTTTTGTAAAAATCTTTTAATGTCGGCGGATACTTTCAAATGTATATGCGCATAAATGTCGACGAAGCCATGCAGAAACACCAAATCGCCATGTTCCGCCTGCTCCTCCTCCAACTTCTTTTGAACATCGATCGCTTCTCCTTCTCCGGCATCGGCGATCAAAAAGCGAATCACTTCTCCTGGAACCTGCACAAAGTTAAAATAATGACAAAGTTTTTCCTGAAAATTGCACAAATTTACCGAGTCGTTCATCCACGTTTGCCGAATGCCCTTCCTATTCTCAAAGCCGTGCCTTCGTGACATTGTTAGCATTATCAAATCAGTCTGATCCGGACAAGGTTTGGCAAATTCCATCCAACATTTTTTGAGAATATTTTTGAATTCAATTTCGAAATGCTAAAATATTTTCAAATTATTTAATTAATATAAATGTCAACGTATTTACGAGGAGAGTATTATTTGAATAACTTCACAAAAGTGAATTTAAAAAAAAAATTCAAATTTGCTGAGCTTAAAAATAATTCTTTTAATTCAAATTATAAACGAAAAAAGTGCAAAATTAATTTTAAACATTTGAACCTTCGTGGCGAACAATTTTGTGTCAGTCCTTCCATCGCTAAAAATAATTAAAAAATATATTGATTGTTTTGAAAAATATATTTGCTTTTGTTTTCAATGGGCAAGCCAACAATTTGCAAAGCTTACTCGATTTTAAATCAAATTTAATTACCCTGCTTTAATGCCGCCTGCCCTCAGGCAATAAAAAAGAAGCAAAAAAAGTACAAAATTCATTTGGATAGAATTTGTTCGGATTGAATGAAATGATTGGTTTGGATGGGATGAACGGTGTGATGAATAGAATGTGCTGTTAAAGCCATGGCAAATGAATCATCATTTGTGCACAGTTTTGTCGGCTCTGATGGAAAATCAATGAAAAATCGGAGAAATTGAAAAAGTTTTAAACAAATGCGCTTAAATGTTAAAATCAACAGAGGATTCTTGCATACCAATCGCTTTCGATTTCCGATCAGAGTGTCGAATCGTCAATTTGTAAAAAAGACACTGAAAGTAACCTTTTTTAAACTCCGCAGATTCAGTCGAGAATCATACCTATTAAAGCTTACATTTATGCGGCCTTTCAAATGGAATTTTGTGCGATTTTGTTCATTATCATTTAAATCTGATGAAGAAATTTGTTGTAGGAACATAAAAATAATGAACGCCTTTTGAATGTTGCCAATTAATAAGCATTAATGAGATCAAAGCTAGTTATTTAATTATCATAAATATTTTCATCAAAATTTCTTTTAAATATTCCGCACTTTTAGTGGAATAAGAATTTTTTCTGGTGATGAGTTGTCCCAATATCTGCGCGAACGATCTGCGTTGAAAAAAAGTGATCTTCTCCCATTTTGTCCATTCAAAAATGGTCGGAATCGTCGAATTGGCCATTGAACGGAAAAAAATATATACATTTAAATGTAATAGACATAAAAATTAATGTGTTTTTAAAATTTTGGTTGCAAATCTCTTAACAAAAGAGTCAAAAATTCACGGCACCGCCGACTGAGCCCGACTCGACAGTTTCACTGACCCCGCGATTCTCAACATATATCCAGCAAATTTGTGAGCAAAATAGCATTTTCTGCCAATAGGCGCCGCCGGAGAAAATTTTAAATTTTTTACTCAATTTGTTAAGAGATTTTCAACTAAAATTTAAAAATCATTGACTCACTACCGGAAGGCAATTCGAGGGCTTTTTGTGTCTATGCCTAAAAATCCTGTCTCAAATTAAAATATAAAAATTTTATTAATTAAACATTTCCGGATAAATCAACATCAAAAACATTTCCGTCTTGAATTACACGTGATGAACGTCAACAGCGGGAGAAGGACGACTCCAGCAATTTCCGCAATTACAAAACTGTTATTGTCTATGTACAAAATATCCACGCTGATTCTTCTCGGCCAATCGCTCGTCAAAATGTTATTTAAGCGCAACAGAAAGTGCCAAAGTCATCAACCAAATAACATTTACTCAAATCCCAATCAAACAAATGGCTTCTTCTTCTGCTGCACTGCTCGCCGTCGTCGCGATTGTCTGTTTGCTGTGCAAATGTTGCACCTCGGCCCCACGTAAGATAATTAGACAATAAAAAGGACAAAATCGCTGATGCCATCGACAAAATTCAAATAAATGTCGAATTTGTTAGGCTTAATCGTACTCCGGGAACCAATTTACGAGTTCAAAAATTCTCTTTAAAAATTTATATAATTTATTTGCTGCAGAATTCCCTTGCTGTCCCGGCAGTCAGCGGGTGCTTGCTCTGATGAACGGCAAAATTGGCACTTTCTCCGCTGAAATGTCCGAGTCGGAGGCTTGCCAAACCGCCGAAAATGTCGCAAATGACGTAAAGAGCAAACTGAACGCAATGACCAAATGCGCCAGCGTCAATGGCGGTGGTGCCGGAATTGTGAATGAAATTGATGCAAAAGTACCATCGACCCGTAAGTATCAATCAAAAATGGCAAAACTGAAAGACAATTAAGCCCCAAAGTCCCGGCACATTTAGTTCAGCATTACAGTTACTAGGGATGGAATTTTATATGGAGAAATTGCTATATAGATCCAAAATTATGAATTAAATCCTTAATTAGTAATTCTGTTGCGGTTTTTGAGTTGGTTGGATTACCTAATTAGAGTTCTGATCGGGTTATACATTAGTTGAGGATGGGTTCACTGATCAGATCACCAACATCCTCCAACCTTTTCTGGATCTCATTCTTCAAAGCTGAGAATGTTGGATTCACTGATCAGATCGCCCACATCCTCCAACCTTTTCTGGATCTCATTCTTCAAAGCTGAGAATGTTGG
>MEIZ01000013.1:468365-492847 GCA_001723225.1 Globodera ellingtonae | reverse complement strand
GAAAAATAAAATTGATGATTTAAACCAGTTTTTGACATGGTTGAATTTTTGAAAATTAAAGAAAAATTTTTAAGTAACACCAAAGCCGGATAGAATAACTGGGGAAAGCTTATATGGGATGTTTTTTAAGCCGCGCCAACATGTAGACACGATTTTCCTCCAAATAAATGGTTTAAATCGTGGTTTAAAAAGAAACATTTTCTGACGGATTGTCCTCTGACGGATTGTCCACTGACGGATTGTCCTTCACTGACGGATTGACGGATTGGGCACTGACGGATTGTCCTCTGACGGATTGTCCTAGCTTCGGACAAAAGATATTCGTTGTGTCTGATTTTTGTACAGTCTCTATTTCTTTCCTTTCCGGTGTGATTTCTCTAATATTTTCTTTCTCTCAACTCCCATTAAAGAAAATGGATAACTCATTCCAGTTGCTCTGCGCGCGTGTCCCCTCTTTCCTTGCTGAGCAGAGAAATTGGTGAGTGCAAAGCGAACACGCCCGAATGCAGACAGAGAAAGAGAGAGAGTGAGAACAGAGAATTCTGTGTTAACAGAGAAAAAGAGTGTGTATTGTTGTTGCTGTGTTGGGCGGCTCACTGTCTTCCTTCGTTTGCTCCCCATCAAAAATAATTTAAGGCATTTGCACTTAACAATCCTTTTTGGCCCCGTTCGTTAGCCTTGCGCTCGGGCAATACAGCGAGCAATGAGGCTTAGCCGAGCTGCTGTTATTGCTGATTGAAAACTTTTACCAATTACCCGCCTTGGCCTGCGAAAGCGGTGCCCTGTGCAATTTTTGGATAGCCCTTCAGGGCTTAAAAGCAATTTGGTTTCTTCAAGGCCATGGATTTAAATGCCGTGACTCCCCTTCGCCGGCGGTTATAGTTAATTTCAATTAAGAATTGGTCAACGACCATATCCCAAACACATGTCTTCATAATGTTTTTTTAAACATACTAAGAAAATTAAAAACATTTGTAAATGAAAAAAAAACACAGCATCATATAAAGCAGAATTCATGCACAAAAAAGTCTGAAATAGGCTTTAAATGTTCATTTTTAAGGTAAAATTGAATAACTTTATTAATTTGGGGATTTGCAGTTGCGCACCAAATATTAAACTGCAATTATCCAAAAAGTGATTTTTGGTCCAGAAAAGTCAATAGGGCATTTTTGCCCGAGAAAAAAAAACTTCGGAGATTTTTTTAGAGATTGAAAAGCGATTTTAGGAGGGCTTTCTCGGTTTAGCATTTTTCTTTTAAAAATTTTGAAAAAATACCAAAATAGGCACAAAAAGTTCAAAAAGCATAACAAAATCTTCATTTTAAATAGGTTCGAATCAACCTTTTTTAAAAAGGTATTGAATAAATCTAACGCATTAATTAATATGCGAAAATATAACCGATTATATTCGAAGCAATAAATTTTTATTTTTTACAAGCTTTTAAAAATGCTATGAACAAAACATTAAATTCATTCAAAAAATTTTTACCTATTTTATTTATATTTAATTAAAATCGTATGGGTCAAAATTTAAACCTATGAAAAAACGCAACCCGCAATAATTGTCACCATTCAAATTTAGTTGCACAATTATGGACCTCTTAAAAATAAAAATTTTATTTTTCTATTTTTTCCCTATTAATTTCGATTAAGAGCCACCGCCAAAATATGGCGGCAAAAGCAACAAAAATGGTAATGCCAACAGCGCCAACGCCAATGCCGCCGCTCCGTCCGAATGGCCGATGAAATTGAATTTAATACATATTTTTGTGCAAAAATATGCAATTATGCCGAATAAAGCCAATAGCCAGACGACTTTTGATTTGTTGAGTTATTTTGGAGGTTTTTGAAAAGCCTTTTTTTTTTGAAAAATGAGGAACGACCCCCGGTTCCGTTTCTGTTTAGGAGTCTTGGCATCGCATTTATTGCATTTTTTAAAAATTTTTTTCGAAAAATACCGAATAGGCACAAAAATTCTTCTGATGCCTAAAACAGGCTCGAGCCTATTTTAGACGAGAAAATCCCAAAACAGTTGTTTAGGTCGGGATAGCCTCGCTAAAACGACAAAATTTCCGACTAAAACCATGTTTTTTGTGCATAATTTCGCCCAAACAAAGGTGCAGAAATGTGTGTGGAGTTTGTTGAGAAAAGAGCAAAAGGCAGGAGAAGCGAGTGTGCCGAAGAAATAGTACGCATTCTGCCCCGTTCTCTGCCCTCTTTTGCACCCCAGCGAAAATTTGAAGGAATAATTTACTGCATTTATATAAGTGCTGCGTGCACAGTGCATAAGCGTGCGCGGTCAGATGTGCACGCCGGTGCCGTTTCCCGTCCGCCTTGCCGAGCGTGCGTCCGGTACTGGGGGCGCACACACGCGCTCGGGTGATCCACCCGTTCCCCTGCCTGGCAATGGCCGTGCGACCGACTGATTGATGGGGGCGGTTGCATTCGGTTGGAGCCGGCTTCGCCATTTGGTCGCGCAATTTTTTTTTGCCAAGCCCAAAAAGCGTTATTAATTCCTACCATAATGACCAAAAATCGCTGAAAATGTTGTTTCCTCCCGGGGGCTCTAAATGATAAAATCCCTCCGGGGATGTTTATGCACTCGTCCATTTTTAGGCTCAAACCCCGTGTGTTCAAAAAATATTCGTGATTGAAGACTAACTTTTGAAAAAGGTCCAGAGTCGGGGCTCTCTTTTTCGCCGGTCTCTAGTTTCCAAACTCCATGTATATATATAGGGTTGCACGGGACCGGGACCAGTACTGAAATGGTCAATTTTTCAAATTTTGGTACTGAAATTTATAAAAGTCCCGGTTTTTACAAAATGGTTTTTTTTCTTGTTTTCGTCCAGTGGTCCCGGTTTTTTTTGACCGGGAGATATATCAATTCAGTGGCACAATTTGTTTTAAATTTTCTAAATGTTTCTCAATCTGTGACACTTGTGTACTTAAAAATCAGTTTTACAAAGTCAAAAAAGATGAATTTATTATATTGCACAAAATAGGGAAATCAATTCTGCTTTTTTTAAGACATTTTTCGTAAAAAATGTTAGGATTTTAATTAAATAATGCCCAACACTGTTTATGTGTGTCTCAACCCGCGTTTGGATGGCTTTTTGCCAAAAAATCTTTTTATCATTCGAAGTTTCATTGTGATGAATTTATCAAACTAAAAATGAAAACTATCCGTAAGTATAAGAAAAGAATGGCTTGAAAAGTTCGAAAAATTGATTTTTGACCCCCCTTTGATCATAACGCGTCTCGCAATTAAAATTTTGCATTTCTTTTTAGTTTGGCGAATTTGTCACAATGAAACTTTCGGATGCACCAAGATACTAGTGACGAGAATTGAAATAGGTCTCATGGGTCGTACCTCTGCTGATTTTGGCACCGCCAGGCAAAAAGCTTAATGCTAAAGCCACCGAAGCTGAAATGGCAATTTTCTTGTAACAAATTCTCGACATAATAATGGTATTTATTTATGGTACACAAATTTGCTGTGAGAAAAATTTTGTTTTTTGTTTTTGGCCTGGAAATGTTGCGCTACGCTATCTTTCATGACTAAAGCTGTCGGCTTCAAACAAAACCCATCCGAACCGAGACTGAAAATCGGCATTTTTTGTTGGTTCGTTTACCGGTTTCGGTTAACCGAAAATTTGTTTGAAACCGCAGCCCCATTTAATCATGACTTCTAATTAGGGTTGCTCCCCGTCCCCGACCCCGACTTTTTTTAGTCGGTGTTTTCGTCCTCGACCACGACTTTGAATTTTTCGGAGGTTTTTGCTGGGAAAAACCCCCGAACCCCGACTTTTTTGGTCGGGGACGAAAACCCCGACTTCTTCCGTCCCCGAGGGCTTGGGGAGCAACCCTACTTCTAATGATGGTCTTTCGTTAGAAGCTCCGTTCGCACTTCATCATCATTTGTCCACCTTTTGCTTTGCGCTGATTCGCTCTTTAGTCTCTTCTGATCATTGAATCTCAAAAAAATAGAGAAATTTTTGAGGCTTATTACACAGTACGACCGCTTACTCGACAAAGTTTGTTTCTTCAGCCGCTGGCGGATCCGTTGGCATTGGCACGGTTTCCATGTGCACAATTTTTGGTGCTAATGGCTGAAGTTTCAAAATGCTCCGAGGCAATTTGAGTGGCCGGCACGGCGTTTGTTCGTAATTTAAGGGGCACGAATCGACGTCGAATTGTCCAGCGTCCTTTTCAGCTTGGCGGCCATCGCTCAGTTTAGTCGAATTTTCAGCGTCTGACAATTTGTAAAAAAATTGAATTATGCGTTTTACGCGCAGTGAACATTTATTTCCGCAGTGGATTTTCTGTTTAATTCTTAATGTGGAATAACATCGAAAAATTTTTATTAATAAAAAATGTTATTGGTTAAATTTTAAAAAGTTATTTTAAAAATTGAAAGAAGCGTATTCAATTTTGCTGGTATGCTAACCCCTAAAATTTAATGTATTGTTCGTTAGCTTGGTGGGTTTAGCTAACGGGAATATTTGACCTAGAATAAACCATTCCGGATCCACTCATCGATCAACTTTTTTTACTCGATCTTACGCTTCTACCTTTTTTAAAATATAAATACCTTTTATTAATAACAAATTTTTGATGTTATAGCACAAACAATTAAAAACAGAAAATATACTATGAACCAGGGTGGCACGAGACCGGCTACCGGGACGGGATTTCCCGGTTTTTTAGTCCCGCCGGGACCAGGAGGACCAATCGGGAAAATTCCGAAGCAAAATGCTTAATTTTTCTAAAATTTTTGATAAATTTCTTAACAAAAATGTCAACATTTTTCCCGGCAAACACTTAAAGAAATAAATTCGATATACATCTGCTGCCACTTGTGATTATAGAAAAGTAATAATGTGCGAGCCCATTATCGATCACCCACCAACGCCTACCGATATGCAAAATGGTCCAAATTGAATGTTGGCGTCTATTGGTGAAGAGGCAAAAGACGCGGGGCGGGGGGGGGGCCGAGAAGCATAAAAACGCAGTGGAAAATTTGCTGCAAAAAACACTGTTTTTTTAATTAAGATTTTGAACCATATTTGAAATCTCTTAACTAATGAGTCAAAAATTTAAAATTTTCTCGGCGGCGCCTATAGCACCGCCGACCCCCTCACCCCCAAAAGTGAATAAAAATTCTCAAAAAACTTGTAACGGAGTTGGCCCAAGGCGGAGTTGGCCAGACTCCTAATTTTACCCTCTTGAAATCTTTTCAACTTTTCCAACACATCCATAATTAAACAAAAATGTTTAAATTAATGTTTAATATAAGATCACATTTAAATTGTAGGGATTCGCTATAAGCGAAAAATTTGAATTCATGCTTTTTCAATGATTTTGAGGCCAAAGATGCAGGCTCGTATTGGTGCCCGTAGTTCCGGCAGCGTCAAAAAGACTAATATTTTTCCCGGGAGCGGGAAACTATAGGACCAAAAACGCCGTTAAATGAATTGTATCCATCAGAGCAAAAAATATACAACCAACTACAATAGTTCTTTCCCTAACAATACATACGTATACAAATATATAGAGAAGATGATCATCCATTTCCTATGCAATTATCATTTATTGGACAACACGGACAATGAAGAGCTCCTCCTCATTCTTCTTCTTAGCCTTGGCGACATCGGCATTCCCTTTGATGGCGGCATTTTTGTGAATGAAGGGAACGGTGTTTTGCAGCAGCAAGCGGTTGAAGAAAATCTCGAAAAGAGACGTGCACACCAGGACGGAGCTGAGAACCTTAAACACAAATTTATAAACACGACGCGTTTTATAAAAAAACAAAAAATAAATTGCCCACCAGAATTATCAGCAGAACCCACAGATTGTCGGGTCGGAAATTGGTGCATTCCGAGTGCGTCGTCCAATTGTGCAACAAAAATGCTGAAATCCAAATGGAATAACACCAGATGATCACACCAAAACCGACACACAGATAGTCGAACAGCTGAATTTGGGAATTTTAAGCAAAAAGAGAGCTTCCACTAAGGCTCACATGATATTTCGAAGAATTATGTCCATCCTGTCTCCACAAGTGAAACAAGTTCACAGTGTAAACCACTAATGCGAGGCAATACAGAAAAGCCAGCGTATCAGCAACCATCTCAAAAGAGTCAGTTGTGACGCCATCGAAAGCATTCTCGAAGGCAGAGACAATCGACACCTAAATCAATGCTTCTTCAAGCAAAAAATTATAAATGAATGCTAACGCGGTAGCATTGCCGACGAGTCGAAAATTTCGACGCCATTTCGTCCATAAAATCGTCAATGGAAATCGGTTGGTCGCTGTTGTTCAACTTGAACCACTTCTCCAGGTCGGACATGACATCGAGTTTATCCGTCGTGTTCAATCCGAAGATGGTGACATCGTTGCAATGTCCAGCCGTGGCAGATTTGACGAACAACTACAATTTAAACAAACGAATTGTTTTGAGAATGCGAACGAAAACCCGAAACACCTGTGGTGCAGTAAAATGTCCACAAAGTTGATCGAGTAAAAAAAGCGAGATGAGAAGAACAGTAGCGACGATTGTTTGGAACAGCTTGAAGTCGAAGAAGTCAGGCTATAACCGTTTTTTTAAAACTCAACCAAATCTAATAAAGAAGATTCCATTTGAAAGAAATCTTTTAGTTAGTTTTCAAAGCTATTAGTTAAGCCTGATTCTTCTTCATTTAGAGTTTTCAAATGGCATCTTTTGTTTGATTTGGTTGAGTTTAAAAAAAGTTTGACTTTGTAAAATTTCGGGGGGCTGCCGTATTTCCATCCGCAGAACTAAAAAACAGATGATTTTAATAAAGAAAACAATTGAACTCAAAAAGACTTACAAGTCCAGCTCCGAAGCCTACAACAACGGGGAGGAGATCAACGCAAATTTCGTAGACGTCCGGTGAAGGGGGCAAAAAAGTTGAGTTTTGCACAGAAGCCATTGGTAATATGATGAGAAGTGAGAGATAGTGAGAAGAAAGTGAAATTGATCATCTATTTATACCCCCCCTCCCATTCCACAAAATTTGATAGCCTGGGACTGGAGTGTCCCTTCTTGTGGTAACTCAGTTATCCAGAGCACAAAATCACGGGGTAGTTCATTTCAGTCTTCAGTAGGGTAGCACGGGACCGGGACGGGATTTCCCGGTTTTTCAAGTCCCGGTCGGGACGGGACTTTTTAAAAACTGAAAGTCCCGGTCCCGGTTTTTTGGTCCCGCCGGGACCGGGACCAACCGGGACTAATTTACGAGTAGGGGTCGACTCCGTCCCGCCAACTCCGTCCCAGCCAACTCCGTCCCGCCAACTCCGTCCCGAGCCAACTCCGTCCCAGCTACAAAAAAGTAAACTCCTCAGAAAAACAAAACTTTAACAAAGATTTTTTCAAAGTTAAATGTGTTCATTCGGTAATTGCCCGACATCCCCTAAGCACTTCAATAATCAAATGGGGATTGATCTGGTTTATTTGTAAGTCACTCTAGCTTGGGGTTCGTTAGGCTTAGGCCTAAGCCACCCTAGTTTGGGGTTCGTTAGGCTTAGGCCTAAGCCACCCTAGTTTGGGGTTCGTTAGGCTTAGGCCTAATCCACCCTAGTTTGGGGTTCGTTAGGCTTAGGCCTAATCCAATCCGGCTTTGGAGTTACTCAAAAATCGGTTTTTCCTTAATTTTTAAAATTTTAAACCCGGTTCAAAACCCGTTTTAAATGCCCAATTTTGATTTTCTAATTACGAATTCGTAATCAATGCATTTAATAACATATTTCTAAGCTATTTAAGAATAAAAACCTTTTGCAAAATGTTGACCATTAGGGTCCCCTCTATGCTTTTTCGAAATTTGAAAAATTTAGAGTACATATCACTCTTTTGAATCTAAAATTTGTAGCTGGGACGGAGTTGGCTCGGGACGGAGTTGGCGGGACGGAGTTGGCCCGTTTCGTAAATTTACACCCCTAATGATGGCATCATCGAGCGACAATTTCAACCATTTTTATTGATTTCTTCCAAGTAGGTCGATGGCCTAGTGATTTCCCTTTTTGGTGAGTCTTATGTCATGTGTTGAGTTCGAACTCGCTTGAGTGCAAGCACTTATTTATTGGTTTTCCCCTCTATTCAAATAGGCATCCCCTCATAAATAAATTTTTTAAAATAAATATTCTAATATTTTTTAATTAAAAAGCGCGCAAAAAAAGAATAGATACAAGAATTTTTGAAATAAATTCATCACATCTTTCTGAATTTTTGCTTCAATTTCTTAACAAATATCATTAAAATACCCGACGGTGCCTGTCGGCGCCGCCGGACATCCTCCACGGAGTAGTTCATTTCAGCCTTCAGTAGGGTAGCACGGGCGAAGCGGGCCACTCGCGTCCCAACGACTTTGAAGCATCAGAACTAGGGACCGGTGAAATTAAATTTCCGGATCCGGATTTTCAATTTTGAAAATTTACCGGAGGGATTTTTCCGGATAAATCCGGGCCCGGAAAAAATCCGGTAGGGGCAAAAAACCCGGATTCCGGACCGGAATTCGGCTGGACTCCGGTCCGGCACTGGTCCCTAATCAGAACTCCCTTGCCGGTTCACATCCGAAGCGGGCCAGTTCCGTACCGCCAGGCCCGTCCCGCCGGTCACGGCCCAGGGCCAGTGAGATGGGTATGGATGAGTTGGGTGGGACCCTACTATCTATCTTTCGATTTTGACTAATTTATTAACAAGAGAAATTTCCGATCGGGGTCAGTTCGGCGCGACCGGTTCGGCGCCGCCGTTTCGGCGCTACCGGTTCGGCGCCGCCGTTTCGGCGCCGTATCGTTTCTTTTCACGACTTCGAAGCCTCCACCGATCGAGCATTCGTTGGTGAAAAACGTCTGAATTTGCGTTCCTTCGTCCAATTCCGCAACTTTTTGCAAAGGATAAACATTAATTTTATGTAATTTTTGTGTTTATCGATTGGTCACAATATGCCGTTGACTGAATTTGTTGCACCGCGGGCAGACGTATTTGAACATTGGTGGTTGGTGAAAAGTGCCCTTTCAACCAACTCCTTCATTCAATTTGTGCCCTACTCACTTTTTGGGTCAACATTTTGCCGATATCAATGCATTAAACTTATACATATGTCCTTTTTTAAAGATTCGTCCTTTTTTGGGGTACCTCTACGATTTGAAATGTCCCTTTTTTAAAGATTCGTCCTTTGTCTTGGGGCACGCGTCCTTTTGAGTCCTTTATTTGAGATTTTTAGAATTTTTGAAGAATTTTCGTCTAAATTTGAATAAATCTTTAGACAGGTGGAAAATGATTTATTTTCAGCATTTTCTAATTTTATTGGAATTTTTGCATAACAATTTTGGGATCAATTTTCTTAATATCATTCTCTTTCACATAAATTTGCAGGGTCCATTTTAATTTTATTCAACATATATCAAAATTGACCCATGAAACGAACCAGAGCTCAGTCTTCTTCGTCGACTTCTGTTGACAGTGACCGTGCCAAAGGTTAAAAATGCCTTTGTTCAAAACGATTCAATAATTTGTTGAATTGCCAGTCAACAAATATAAACGAAGTGGCCAAATTGTGTTTCGGATGCCGAATTTCAAGGAATTTTCTGCTGGACGAGGGCCAAAGGAAGTGTTCAGCAACCCGGTGGAGTACATCAACGGATTGCCTTGGCGAATCAAAATCGCTTATCGTAAAGCGTACATTAACTTTGACATTCATTGCTGTGGAGATGGAACTGGTAGGGGTAATATATACCTAATTTGCATTAAAACGTTGCGTTTTCGCTCTCCAATTTTCCGGTTTTCTGATACTCATTGGGTGTAGCAGACCGGGAAGGCGTCAAATTTCCTTTCTAAATGGTAAAATGCCTCATGCTTTTTAGAGCATTTTTGCCATTAACAAAAAAAGAAGCTTTTTTGTTTTTTAAAATATAATAATCAGAAAGTAAAGACACCTTTTTAAAATAGGTTAACGGAGCCACTAAAAGTTAGATCTTATTTTTTATGCTAAATAAAAACAAACCAATTTGCTCGTTCTGGTGTTTTAATGGGTTGGTTGGCAGGCTTACAATTACATTGGAGGAAATGTTATAGTTTAAAAAGCAGTAAAAAAATTAATAATTTTTTAAAATATTTATAATTAATTAATTCTACCCAAAAAAAGAAGAAATTTTTTTAGATGGAAAATATCTTTTTGCTAAATTGCTTTTAGAATTTCTAAAATAAAATTAAAAATGAGTATTTTTCTAATCTTTTTGCAATAAGCTTTATGGATGCAAAAAAAGGAAAACAGACATAAACGAAAAAGAAAATAAAAAGTTCCATTCCGCAATTGATATGTTTTATTGTTTATAATTATTTTAATATTGTTTTTTGGTTTTAGTCAATTATTGTCATTAAATAATCTATTGCCAAAAGGAATAGCTTTAGAAGGTCCTCCGAAAAACGGAAAAACATTTTAGAAAATGAAAATAAAAAACTGTGTGAAAAAATATTACTTCTTTTTTTCAAAAAAGATAATTTAGAGGTGCTATAATTCTCGAAAGAGATAGAAGCGGATAGGCTTCATTAGCCACATTCATTCAAACATTAAGTCGCTTTTTTCCATAAATAATCGGTTAATGGCTCAAAGCTTGCCGCCATCCTTTAATGAATCATTAAGACATGGCCTGGAGTTGCCGCGCGGCTTTCCAATGCAGCGTCGTTTCTTGCAAGAAACTGGGCGAATGTCTTATGAGGCAAGGCGAGTTGGATAGCTTTGACATTTACCACGCCAATTCTACATTTTGGGGATATGAAGAATTTGTCAAATTTTCGGTGGGTATTTTAAATAAAAATAAATATAAATTATTTTTGATTTATTTGAAGGATTTGATGGATGTAAAAAATGGTTTATACGATGACAGGGCGGATGCCGTGACATTCAAAGCGGTTTTGGTCGCAGACAAACCCAACGGAATGCCGTAATTTTTGTTTTATATTCGATCAGATCGGCACTTTTCGATCAAAGCAACGAATTTAATATCCCTTTCCATTACAATTTAATTCTTTTTTATATAGCGGAACGCGCACTGAAGAAGCTTTACTGGTCAATGGAAAAGTGGTGTACGTCAACAGACATGTGAGTTTAAATTAAATTTAAAATTGCTTTTTTATTTAATTTTAGTCATTGGCGCTTCATTCTGATTTCTTCAGAACATTATTTTTTGGAGGAAATGCCGAAGAAATGGCAAAAGTTCAGATCACCGATGTTCCGGATGCCGTCACAAAATTTGAACGGCTCATTTCCACAATGTATCCGCACAACGTGGGGTTGGATGGTCGGTGTACCAAAGTTTTAAAATTTGAGACAATTTTAAAATAATATTCAGATGAATGTGTGGAGGGCATTTTGCTGTTGGCAAATCGTTTTTTGTTGGATTCCGTTGTGAATCGATGCGTTGATTTTCTGTTGAAAAAGAGCAAAAAGACGGCCATTTGCAAATTCCGATTGGCACATCAATGCGGCATTATTGCCATGAAGGTGCAAATTTTAAGCAATTTTTATTAATTAATTTAAATTAAATTAATTTCAGGAGCAAATTTTAAAGCAGATGACCAAGGAGGATTTTAGCGGTGAGAATTACGTTAACAATTTGTCTGAGACCGACAAATTGGGAGTCGATGAAAAAAATGAACTGAAAAAACGGCACAAGGAACTTTTCGGCAACAAATGAGGAAAGAAAAAATGTCTGCTTCAAAAAACCATTCGAATTTTGTTCTTTAAAAGATAAAATTTCCAATAAAGAACAAAAAAGCTGAATGTTAAATTTGAGACACGCCGTAACATTTGAAGAATTTACCAAACTTTAATTAAAGAAATTAATTTTTTTGTTTTAAAATAGCGTGAAATTTTATTCACATAATACCCACCCCTAAAGGTAATTTTCCGTTTAGTCAGCCTCTCCCAAATCTTATGCCTTTTTTGGGCTGTTAATCGCGAATTGACATTGAAAAACATCTAATCTATGATTTTAAATCTTTGTTCGAGACTCGAGACCGAACCCCAAAAAATCGAGAATTTATACCTACATGAGGTAAAGATTTAAAGGTTCAGTTTACATCGGTTTCAACATGAAAGAAATTATTGTTGCAAAAAACTAATCCAAAATTTCTTCTCTTCAAAATTTTTGGGCAACTGTACTAATGAATAGGCTATTTTCAAAATATGTAAAATAATTAAGATAAAATGGATCTTTAATAATGTTTTTAAATTCGATCCTTCAAACTTTTTTAAAGAATTTTGATAGTTGTCTGAAATTTAATACGAAAAAATTCAGAATTAGTCATTCCTTTTCATTCATTTAAACAATTACTTTCCAATTCAACTTTTGTCCCTACAAAAGTGTACAAATGTTCCCGGTTGATCAAATCATTCAATTGTTGTGTAATCTAAAGGAATAAAATATTAAATTCCGATATTAAAGTGTTTCATAGTTTTAATGCTAAATTTAAATGTAAAAATGAATTTTGGCGGATAAAGAAATTAATTTATTTTAAAAATCACTTCGGTCGTTTGAATGTGCGGCAATTCGTCGTCGATTAGCCGTGCTTCTGGCATTATTGTTTTGGCCCTATCCATAAAAACAAATATTTTCTCAAAGTTCGCCTTATTGGATTTAATCTCTGCCTATAAATAAACATTTTTTTGATAATTGAATAATTAAAAATATAAAATATATGCACATAAATGCCAAGCAATTTGACTTTCCACGCTCTGCCAACAAAAGGAGGTTTTGGGGCAGTACCAGCACCATCAGCAATTGGAGGAACCGCCGACGACGTCCGATGAAGAAGCCGAAGAATTCTTGCGCAGGCACGGGGAACAATGCCCTTCACATATTGCTTTCTAAATAAGACACGCTTTATATGAGAACTTTTATTTAAATAAAACTTACAAAATTTTCTTTATTTCAATGCTAAAAAATTCCGCCAAAGCAACAAACATTGCCAAACGGCACAGTCTTTTGCCGAAGCTTCGCTCAAATTTGGTAAAAAAATTGGTACAATTTTAAACAAATTAAAAACTCAAACATTTTCAATTTGTTGCGTTGAATTGAGTTGGTTTAAACCGATTCGTTGGCAAAAACGCGAAAATTTAACCACAATTGCCCATAAATTATCTCCAAACTTTTGTCTATTTTGATGCAATTTTTTATTGATATTATTATTTATTTTTTCAATTTGTTCTTCCACTTTTGTCTAAATCACTTTTACTTAATTTAATTAAAGTAATTATTAAGGTAAAATTGAATCATAGCAACCAAACTCAAAATAGCTCAAAACCACTTTTAGCATAGGGAGACCCTTTTGTTTAAAATTATAGAAAATATTTTTTATTTAAAATTGTCTGAAATATGTTATTTGATGCACAGATTACGAATTTGTCAATAGAAAATAAAAATTGAGAATTTAAATCTGTTTTTGAATCGATTAAAAATTGGAGTCTGGGAGTTATGACGCAATTTTCCTAATTTAAATTATATTAAAAAAGGAAACTGAAGGCATTTGAACTCGGATTTGATGGTCTAAAAAAGTAAATAAATGCATATCATACGCAATAGTTATCGGTGTAATCGATGTCTTCTAAAATCTCATGGATTAATTTAAAATATTCAATTGCATTTTCTTGTTGGACCAATGTTTTTGGTTCATTTAGTATTTCTAAAATTTAATGTTAAAACTAAATTATTAAAATTTTTTGGTAGTATTAAAATTTTTAAAGATTCTTTGACTACTCGTGATAATTGATTCGTACAGAAAATTTTTTAAGTTTTTTTGAAAGTTAGACCAGATTTGTACCAAATTGACTGAAGAATGGATGTTCATTTACAATCGTAGACCCTTCTGGGACTGTCAAATAGTCCATCATCGTGTAACCTAAAGTTTGAATATTTTTTAATTACATATTAAATATATAAATAATGACATATTAAATATATAAATAACGACATATTAAATATATAAATAATTAAATTTCTGATAGAAATTTAATTTTTATTACTTTATATTAATTATAAATAATATCGTTTACCTTCAATAATGAAAATGAACAAAATGAATATTGTTTTATGAAGAATGAAAGGTCTCATGTTTTATGATTTCAATAATGAATGGCCATTAATGGCTGAATTTATGCATTATTTACTAGTATGATGAAAATATGTTTGTTAAAGAATCAATAAAATAAAAAAAATATTTAAATGCTCCCCCCCCCCAAAAAATTGGCCTCCCTCCACAAAAAATTTAATCGAACCACAAAACATTCGAATTTGGATTATGCGAGTGCTCTCAAGTCGTCTAATCATTATAAAGAAATCTAAGCAAATAAACATTCTCAAAAAAGTTCAAGGCTTCTTCCTCCCCCCTCCGTCTCGCCCCTCTCCACATGCTCGCGGTTGGCGGGCCGCCAGCGGCCTTTCATTATTTTATCCGGCTTTTGTTACTTAAAAGTCGTTTTTTCCTTAATTTTTTTTAAAAATTTCAACCGATTCAAAAAGCGTTTTAAACTCTCAATTCTGATTTTCTATCGACAGTCATAATTTTTAAAGCCAATATGAGTGATTTTACCAATTTTTTAATCTTTGAGTCCCCACTAAAAAAGGAACTTCAGTCCCGATCTCATAACTTGCTTCAAAGTGGTTTCCGCCAAAAAATTCTTTCAGATTCGTTTAGGTTTAGAATGGAGTCGATTTACATATAATTCGTCCAATTTGGCGAGGTACACGTATCCGGAATTTTTCCTATTTTCATCTTGGGCAAATTGTTTTTGTTTTCATTTGTCTCTCTCTGAATAAATGGAAAAACTTCAAAAATTCTTTTTTAAAACATTTTGGTTGCAAATGCGACAATGAAAGCGTTGGGCACATTACTACGAATAACCGTCAGTCTTTAATTATTTGAGCTTTTGGATTGGGAACGAAAAAATGGCTCCATGACATTGAAATGAATAAAACGTAAAGCGATTTGACGCATGCTTAAAGAAAATTAAAATTCAATTCTTTTTTAAATTTGTTTTTCTATTTACAATTAATTTTTTTGTGTTTTATTCTTTAATGACGTCAAATCGCTTAGGTTCAGCAAGCACAGTGGCCGGCACGCCCATGCAATGGAGTCGGGGTGAGACGAAACCTTGCCGAGAATCTCGGTTTCGGTTCAGCAAAATTTTGGGCTTTACAGAGATTCTCGATTCGAGAGTTCTTCAATCGGTTTTCAAGACCGCTGGAGGCGCCGGAGACAATGTGTCGCTCAACTTTCAGGCCGTTGTCCGTTGCCTTCCAGCTTCACGCAGCATTTTTGCAACTTCTCCATTTCCCGATTGATCAGCAAAGTCCCGTGCCGTACTGCCGCCTTAAATGGGGACGACATTCAAATATATAGCAGCATCAATGATGACGGAGTAATGCCCAAAAAATAAATATTCTGTCAACAGATTTTGTCAAATAGTTGATTTTATCAATGATTTCCCACCCACTCGAAACCCCCAGAAGCAACCTCCTCCTTCTAGGGTTAAACAAAAAATTTACTAATACAAAAAAAATTGTCCCCTCCTCCATTCTAGCAGGATAGGGTTTGGACGGTACCCGAGTCGGGCGGGCGCCCGGTGGACCCTGGCTAAAGCCCCGATGGCCGCCCCCGGCACATTTCCGAGTACACAAAAAAAATGCCCGCCGGGTCCAAGCCGACAATCCGAACCCTCAAGATTGTCAAATTATTCCAATCACAACACAACAACAACACCTGCGTTTGTTGCCAAATCAATGTGCGCGCCCTTTTCGAGCAAATAGCGCACCAACCCAGCATGCCCATGGAATGCAGCGGCCATCAACGGCGTCCGGCCCAATTTGTCACCCGCGTTTATGTCCGAGCCATTCACGACAAGGCATTTAACTGAACAGAGAAAAAAGTGTTTATTTTGCTAAGAAATTGATCCAAAAACAGCTAAATTCGGGGGAAGCCGCCACCCCAAAACCGAAAACAGCCATATAATTAATTCGGACAACACGCGCTGACCAATTTCAAAATTTCCGCGAATGCACGCGCAGAACAACGGCGTTTGTCCATTGCTCATTTGTTGATCAACGTTCGCTCCGTTTTTGATCAAAAGTTGGCAAATTCTTTTGGATGTCACAATACAAAGTGGCGACACGTCGGCTTAAATTTCGAAATCTTTTGCGCGTAACATAATCAAATCAAGAATGGCATTCAAATRWGATGCCAATCAGCAGAAGTAGGGCCCGTACTTGTGGACCGACGATTGAAAGTATCAAAAATCTGCTAGAAAAAACTTCACCGACCGAGATCACTAAAAAAACTCGGTAAAATTTCGTCGATCGAGAATCTCGATCGTTCCCAGGCTCTATTCTGAAGCGGAACATAACACAAATCAATAACGCGCTATGCTTTTCTTTTTTAAGTTGTAATAAAAACGGACACTGACACAAAATATGATCATTTCGATTCCTCAACCCGAAGAAATTCTAACAAAAAGTTTAACTCACTTATCGTTTTCCCGTAAATTGTCAATTTAGCGCCTTTATTTGGGTCCATTCTCTTCAACTTCAGCTTAAAACACCAAATTGAGTTAGTGATTAATTGCCTAAATTTCAAATTTTACCAAACGTCGGACCACTGCCGAATGCCCTGCGGCTGTCGCGATCCAAAGTGACGTCACTCCGCATGAAAAAAAGGCAATGTTATGTAGACAATAAAGGAATTAGGCCCAAAAACATGGCAAATGCCTTGGGACTTTCCGGACAAACCCGATTTCCCCTGGGGGGTTTCGGTCAATTTCGTTGGAAATAATGAACTCACTTGTCGTGTTCTCATCGATTGTCATTTCGAACATTTCGCGCAGATATTCCGCTTTGTTTTCCAGCTGTAAAAAGTGATAAGAGAAAATTTTATGAAACAAAAAATGCTTTGAATTTCGATTTTACCAAAATTTCGACCGCCTTTAGGTGACCGTTTAGAGCGGCCACTATGAGCGGGTTGGGACAATTTAATTGTGGCGCGTCAACATTCAGCAAACGATTCAAAATGTCAGCTTTAATGTTTGATCGCCATCGCTTGGCGTCGACAAACCCAGAACATTGGAAGACCTTTTCAGCCCGTATTTGTTGTTTAGTATTTTGGGGCATCCCATCGGCCGCAGTTTCACGTCGTGATTTTGACCACGCCGACGATGATGATTTGGCTGTATAAGTAAGTGTAACGACGTCAGGAAGAAAACAGCGCGAAAAGTTAAATTATTGGCATTTTCCTAAGGGGTTGAGGGCAGGGTAACCGAAGTATATATGGCATTTGCCAGGGTCCGTGCCATGTTTTGGCCATATTTTCACGATTTTTAAAAATGTGGCGGCGCCTATCGGCAACCCCTCCCCCCCAGAAGCGAGCAGAATTCTCATAAAATGTAAGTTTGAAATTTCCTTAATAAAAATAGAAATGCACTCCTAAAAATCGATTAAACCCATGCCATAAATTTTGCCGCATTTATGGACCCCGGCGCCGTATTTTTGACTGACTATCTGATTCGGTCACCCTGGTTGAGACTAGAGCCCCGACCTCGGCATGTCGCAGTTATCGATACCAGAGCCGAAACGTCCTAGGACTGAAATGACCGAGCTCGCAGACTCGGCATCATTTAAATTTGTCATGATTTCATTATATTGAGCTAATAAATAATGCCAAAAATATTTTGGCATTTATTCACTGACCTTTATTCGAACTTCGTGCGGCAGACGCCTTTTCTTCTGAAAGCAAATGCCTAAGAACWWCGTCCCGTCCGTGGAATGAAGCGGCAGCCAACGCTAAGCGCCAACAGTTATCGATGCCCGTGCCGAAGAAGTGTTTGACTAACAAATTAATGACATCAAAGAGCAGGATCGGGATTTTGAAGAAAAATCGRGATTGGGATTTGTACGGTGCAAAAATTGACAGAAAACAATCGATTGGTCAAAGCTCAAAAAAAAATGGCCATTTTTAAAGTTTTCACTTTTTGACCATAACTTTTTGAGCTTTGTCCAAAAATATGTATTTCGGTAAAAATGCTATTTTGGAAATTAAGCCGAATAACAGAAATGGAAACTAAATTAAGCTCAACCAATTTGCTTTTGCTGACCCCCCCCCACCGACCAATGTCCAAATGTCCGCCATAGCACGCAGCGCACACCATCCATTTGTTGTCCTGCTGGTCGACGACGTTGGCTTTTCCATGCGCGACCAAAAGTTTGCACATTTCCAAATGTCCTTTGAAAGCGGCGACACGAAAAGACGTCACTTTGTCTGAACAGAGCATTCATATTATACCGGTGTGCTTATTTTTTAACCACCAGCAAATACATATGTGGACAAAAAGTCCGAAATCGGACAAAATGTCCGGTAGTAGGGAAATGACTAAAGGCCCGCAAAAACCGGACATTTGTCCGTTTTTGGCCTCCGGAACTTTTATCCGTCGGACTTTTTGAACTCTCGGGTCTTATCGTTGATACAAATTCCCTTCTTAAATTATATGATTCGAAACTCTTGGGGTCAAGGCAGATCAGGGCATGATCAATTGATTTAATGAATGAACTCCCCGCGATCAGTTTAAACAACCAAGATTCTCTATTCCAACAATTTTTGAAAGTTAAACTGTTAAAATTAAAATTCGCCCACTTATCATTTGCCCGTCAACCGTGACCGTGCCAGTTTCTCGTGGGTCTGCTCCACGTTTAAGCTGAAAATAAACAAAAATTGTCCCAAATTGCAATCATAGAAATTTTCAAATTTTCTACCAAACGTCGGGCCTCGTTCATGCGTCCATTTTGGGCGGCGATAATCTAAAATTGTTGCCTTGCGATTACAAATATTCGCATTTTCTACCAAATGTCTGGTCAGTTCCCAGTGTTCTTTTTGGGCAGCGAAGTTAAGCTAAACATAAATAGCATTTGCCATTTGACCACCTCGAGTCAATTTGGCCACTTTTGGCCTTCATTAACCGACTTTTTGTCATAATGGGCTGGGCCACCAAAAAACACTTATTGCCACACACACTGTGCCAAAACATAAAAAGTGCCGACCACAAATTCTGCGAGAACCTTCGCGTCCTTCTCCCACAGGAAATCGTACGCTTTCTTTATGCGCCTAAAAGGCCCCCAATCTTTCGCTTTGTCCGGCTCCAATTTGTCCGGATGTAATTTCAACGCCAGCCGATAATACGCTTTTCTGATTTGCTCTTTGTCACCGCAGGGCTTAAGCTGAAGCGCTTCGAAAGGATCGAAATCCATATTAGTGGTACAACTGTTGCTGTTGTTGTTGTTCTCGTTTGCTATTTTGAGAGAAACAATTAATTGTTTACAGTTTGGACAGCAGGATGGGTTCGAGCAGTCTGTGGTATTATTTTTCGGATCCGGTAACTGGGTATCAGATTTGATTCTTTGCCAAAAATTCGAGTAAATGGTCAAAAAGTGTCCACCAAATTTGCTGAAATGGGGTTTCAAGGGGCTGATCACGAATCTGACAATATTTTTAAGATCTGACAACATCTAAGATTTTCAAAATCTATGATTTTTTGATTTTTTTTACTTTTAATAACATAAAAACACTTTTATAGGTGTTTCTTAGGTGCTGAAACAAATGGAAGAAGCAAAAAATTGGCGCGGTTCGTTCTAAATATTGTCAGATTCGTGACCAGCACCCTTGAAACCCCCATATACGATTTTTCAGCTAATTTGGAAGACCTTTTTTATAAATTTGAATGTGTGGCGGCATAACGGAAAAGTACCAAAATGGCTCCATGCGTTTTAATCTCCCGGACGTTCATAACTAGGGTGGGGATTTTTAGGCTTAAGCCTATTTTTTCTGCAGCTTTGTTTTGACGAGTTATGCACGAAAAACATGTTTCTAGTCGGAAATGTTATCGTTTTAACGAGCCTATCCGAGCCTAAAAAAGCCTATTTTGGAGGAGCCTAAAATAGGCTCAAGCCTATTTTGGGTATTTTAAGATTTTTTGAGCCTATTTTGACATTTTGCCCAAAATTCCATTAAGAAAAATGCAATAAAATTCAATTTTTAATTTTTCTTGCCAAGTCACTAATTTTTTGAAAATGGCATTTTTTGGAGCCTTTTTAGGGTGAAAACGACACTTTGCCACTCGGACGTTTTATCGCCATCACCTAGACATTTAAACTAGAGTGCGGCGCAGGACCGGATCCTGCGCAGGATTTGCAGGATTAATCCCGCAGGATCCGATCCTGCAAAAAATTTTGAATTCTAATCCTACAGGATCCGCAAATTTGATTTTGCCGCACTCTAATTTGAACCGTCCGTTTTTAGATTAGTTTTGATAAAATACAAATGAAGTGTTCGAATTCGTTTCGGGGTATGGTATTGGTAAAATGGATGTCAGAATCGGATTCTACGCCCCGGAATAGGCTAGAAACAACTTGGGGCGAGACTCCGGCCTCCGGAAGAAGTCCACGCGTGACCCGGCTGGGAGGCGTCTCGCGCGCGCCCGCTCCGCGGGTCCCCGCGCGCTCGCCCCCCAGTGGCGCTCGTCAGACTTCTTCCTCCGCCCTCCGTCTCGCCCCACTACTTGCTCCATAATCGCATGCTCGCTGTTGGCGGGCCGTTACACGGCCTTTCATTATTATTAGGGCCGCGATTTATATGGAAATCCATATTTTTTTGCGCACTCGGAACAGCGTATAAATGTCATAAATGATGTTTTTAGCTTTGGTTGGAGCTTCTAGAGCCCATTTTATAATCCATATTTTCCATATTTCGCGATTTTTATCCATATTCCATATTTTTTCCATATTTCCGCCCTTTTTTCAAAAATTCCTTAACAAAAATGCAATAAAAACGAAAATACACCCCTAAGGATCGACTTTTCAAAATTTCAAAAAATGCACCCCTAAAAATTCACTTCTTCGCGACAAAAAATTTTGTCACCAAAAATATGAAAATTTTTAAAATTCTGCTTATGTTCAAAAATTTTCTCTGAAATACCGTTAATTTACTTATAAACATTTTTATTGCTCTTATTACTTCTATTAGGAAAATCATGCCCATTTTTTGCTATATTTGAAAAAAAAATTTCCATATTTCGTCCATATTTAGAAATTTTTATCCATTTGGTCCATATTTTGCAATTTTTGATCCATATTTTATGGCCATATTTCGAGATTTTTTGTCCATATAATTCGCGGCCCTAATTATTATATCCGCCTTTTGTTACTTAAAAGTTGTTTTTTCCTTAATTTTCAAAAATTTAAACCGCCTTAAAATCTCAATTTTTAGTTTCTCCAGATCCAGAATCCAGATCCAGGCATAACCAACCTGGATTTTCTGGATTAAAAATGCACCCCTAAAGATGGTGTTTCTGATGAGCAACAAACAGCAGGGATTTTGGGGATTTTGGTCGATTTTACCCGCAAATTTGAAATTTCTAGTGACGGATCGCCAAATTTTCAAAAACCTCCCTCAAAAAACTCAAAATAAAGTGAAAATTAGTAATTTTTTGACCAATATTCTTAGAAAATATCGTTAAAATCACCCCCGACGGCGCCTATCGGCAGACGACTTGGATTTTTTCTGGATTTTTGTCCAGAAAATCCAGATCCAGACCTTCGTGAAAGGAGATTTCCCTGNAAAATTCAAAAAATTGCATTTTTGAAAATTAAAACCGAAAACCAGGATTTTTCAAAATGTCGGTCTCTAATTAAATTGTTTTCAGATCATTTTTCTATAAAAATTTGAAACTTTCAATTCCAAAAGATGCCTAAATCGAAACGCGACAAAATTGGTCAGAAATTTTGCTTAATTTCAATAAAATTCTATGAAATTTCAGTTTCCCTTACCAAAGTGAAGAAGAAGAGTCGCGAGGGTAAGGGAGGCCTTTTGAAGGAGGTTAGAGTTTTATTTTTAAATTTTTGTTTTAAAAAATTTGTAATATTTAAAATTAAGGTTCGCGAATGCATTGACCAATACAAACATTTGTTCGTTTTCTCAACAGAAAATTTGCGTTCGGCCAGGCTAGGCGAGGTCAGCAAAAAGTTTGGGTGATGAAAATTTACTTTACGCGGTGCGGCATCGAAATTTCCGCCAAAGAATTAAGAAAATGTTGGCCTTTTTCATTTTCCCTCTCAAATTTGGAGAGTTTCCAAATTGATTACTCCGGCTTTAACAATTTGGTAAATCGGATGTAATGCTTTTTAAAATAAACATAAACCGGGTCTTATCAAGAAACCCCCGGTCAACCGAACACAAATCGTCGGGGATACATAATCCCGGGGTTTCAAAGCCGGTCTTTACTGACCATGGTCTAAACAACTCAACAGACATTGAATTTGGGGGGTAGGGGCGGTTCAGAAAAAACATTTTGATTGGCTTTTTAAATTCTAAAATCTTCAAGGGCTCCTTATTTGTTAAGAATTAATTTGGTCTTTACGCTTATTATTTGGATTACGAAACAAAGTTCGCGAAGCGAAAGGCCTCGTTGAATAACATTTAGAAAATTTCACAAAAGCAAAAAAGGAAGGGCTCTACTTTATAAATTTTTTTATTCTTAAGAATTTTTTTTTTGATGAGAGATTTGTTTAGATCCGACAGCACTTCAAGCAGAATTCGCGAATCTTTTTCGCCAAAAACAATTTGATGGCGGTGGCGTTGGGCAAAACGGCGGAGGACGAGCAGGTTTTGTGCTTTTTGCGGTGTTTTTAATTGCATTTGGAAGTCGATCGGGGAGGTCTCGCCGTATTCGGGTCATATTTCACAATTCTGAAAAGCTCAAAATTTGTGCCGATTTTTGGAAAAAAAATATTTTCTATTGGCAGGCGAACGAATTGCACAAAGTGAGTGCCCTTCTGAAGGGCCAAAGCGGGCTGATGTTCACCAACGGAAAGGCTGACGAAGTGCGAAGGTTTGGNCAGGCGAACGAATTGCACAAAGTGAGTGCCCTTCTGAAGGGCCAAAGCGGGCTGATGTTCACCAACGGAAAGGCTGACGAAGTGCGAAGGTTTGGAGAAATACAAATTTTATAGGAAATTTTTTTTTCTCGTTTGGATTAAAAAAATGTTTGAATAAAAAGCATAAAGAATTTTTTTCAGATTTTTGGACGAGCACATTGAGGAGGAATTTGCGCGGGCGGGCACCGTCGCCACGGCGGACGTTTTGTTGCCGGCCGGCCCCGTGCCGGCACTGCACGGGGCCATGGAGCCGCAACTGCGGAAGCTCGGCATGCCCACGCGATTGGAAAATGGTGAAAATTGGGGGGAATTTTACTAAAAATGAGAAAAGTTTTGCCGTCACTTTTATTCTATAAAATGAAAGTTAAATAATTTTTGAATTTGTTTTTTTGTTTAACGCCACAAATGTGGCAAATGGGGTCCAAGCTCGACATGGAAATTGATACAAAAATCGTTAAAATTTCACTTTTTTTTTCACGCCTATGAAGTTCGTCCTACAAAAGAGGAGCCTAAAAAGGGCGTAAATTCACATTCCAAATTCTTTTTTTTTTAAATTTAATTAACTTTTTTGCCTTTTCATGTGCCATTGAGCTGTTGGAGGCGTACACGGTGTGTAGGGAGGGCGACCGTCTGTCCGGTGACCAGTCGCGCATTCTGAAGCAGTTCGGCCATCGGATGGCCGAGTTTCGCGTCCGTCTGGTGGCCCATTGGAGCAAAAAGAGCGGATTTGAACTCATCGAATAAACAATAAACACATTCATTTGACAAAATTTTGGCACGGAATTCAATTCCATACACTCTTTTTTGCTGTTGTTAATTTTTTTTTTTTTGAAAAAAATGTATCAATTTATTTTGTTTATATTTTATTGTTTTGGCATCCCAAAATTACTTCTTTTTTTTTGTACGTTTTTGGCACACATAATTTATTTATGTCACATTTAATGAGCATATGCAATATGTCCCCAGGCTTTTAAAATTAAATATGTGCCCCCATTTTAGTGAACGGCTTGCACAATTGCAAGTGCACAATAATTTTACATTTTCCCTCCAGAACAATGCTATCTTCACGAATGTTTCTGCTGCGACATCGTCGCTGCATCGGCACAACGCCTGCGGCGCACAAAGCGCCCGAGGGTTCTTCGAACCAAAAGGTGATTTAATTGTTTTTAAATGGCACCTTTTGAGTAAACACCATTTAGGAGAGGTCTGTCTAAACGTCGTTAGTCCCATAACTGGAAAGTATCAAAAAATGGATCTTTAGGGGGGGGGGGGCTCGTAATGCATTTTTTGTTTTTATTATTGTATTAAATATTTATAAGGGTTTAAATTTTGGATTTAGCCTCTTCGGTTCAGTGAAACGAGCGCCTTTTACGGGCGCAGCGAGGCACATCAAATTCCTGGCAAAGAATTTTACATTGCCTCTTACTATGACAGTTACAGGTTAAATTTTAGGACAAAAAATGAAAACATTTTTTGGGGGTTTTTGGGCTTAAATA
>MEIZ01000013.1:423487-440664 GCA_001723225.1 Globodera ellingtonae | reverse complement strand
CCGAGACGCCCAAAAGACCCGACATTTTACGAGACTCGACCGAGACTTGATCCCGAGACGCCCAAAAGACCCGACATTTTACGAGACTCGACCGAGACTTGATCCCGAGACGCCCAAAAGACCCGACATTTTACGAGACCCGACCGAGACTTGATCCCGAGACGCCCAAAAGACCCGACATTTTACGAGACTCGACCGAGACTTAGTCTCGTAAAATGTCGGGTCTTTTGGGCGTCTCGGGATCAAGTCTCGGTCGAGTCTCGTAAAATGTCGGGTCTCACACACCTTGTACCGCAAAGCCGGCCAATTTGAGGCCCAATTTGTGAGGCCCAAGACGGGTGGGCAGAAAAGTGAACGATTCGTCGCCGGTCGAATTCAGTACCTAAAAAATTAAAATTTCTCAAAAAAAAATTTGACAATTTCAAACCCTGTCCAGCGTGATTTGTTCATTCTGAGGGTCTGCCAATTCAATCGCCAATGGACCATTCCCGGCACCTTTTCGGCTTACTGAAAATTGGAAAATATTGTTTATTTAAAAATTTATTTTATTTGTAAAAAAAAAGCATAAAACTTTCTAATTCTTATTATAAAGCTCGGATTTTTAGTCACTAAAAGCGAAGTGTTCTGCGGTAAATTCGCATCTTTTAAATAATTTATAAAAATACCAAAAGTGTAAATTTTTTTGGAATCGATCTTTAGGGTTTTTTAGGCTTATATTTTTCGTTTTTTTAAATGCTAAAAAGAGGCATTAAAACGCATTTATAGTCAACTAAAAAGTCGCTCTAAATCAAATTGAATTAAAAAAATGCTATTTTTGGGCTTTTAATTATTCAAAGCGTATTCGCAACAAAAAAAAGACAATTGCTTTGAAACCCCGGGCCCTACTTATTGTGTGTAATTGCTTGCTAACAAATACTTAAATGTTTTATATTTATTTATTTAAAACTGCAATATATTATTATTAAGCTAAAAATGAAAGTAAATTAGGAAAATTCATTTTAATTTTACAAAAATTTGCAAGTGAAAAAATGCGCACCAATAAAATTGGCCATTGTTCGCAGTGTGAACGGCCTGTCCACGCCGTGCACTTGGACACGTCGCGGGTCGACCACTTCACAGTGAAAGGGGGAGCCGGGCACGGGCTGCTCCCCGAACATTACCTCCACGCTGTGAGAGCCTAAAAAATGCAAAAAATTAATAATTAAAACAATTCATTTTCAATTAAAAAGTCAAATGAACAAAAAATATGTCAAACAAAATCAAAAAACAATTAATGGACGGATAAAAACACTTAAAAAATAATAAATTATTAACGCACTAAAATATTTAATTAACCAAAAAAATCTGTTCCTTTTTTGGTAAACAAAAATTGACAAATTTTTAAAATATCCCAAAAAAATGTGCCAAAAAAATAAATAAAATACCTACCGCAAACTTCGGGCGCGAACTCGACCCAATAACTGTCGTCCTGTTGTTTGTAGCAGCGGACGGGCAACGGACTGCCTTGGGGGTCTGCAAAAAATTTATTTATTTTTTTGTTTTAAATAATTTATATTAATTTATTGAGCAAAAAATTGTGAGGAAAATTGCTTATTTATTATTAAATATTAGTATTTTGGATAAAATGTACGAAACGAGAATGAATATACAGCAAAAAGCATTCAAAAATTTCAAATTAGCACAAAAAGCAAACAGTGAACGGAACGCCAAAGCAAACATAAAAACAAATTGTCAATAAAATAAAAATGTAATTCTATTTTAATTTTAAAAATCATAAATTAATTTGTTATATATAAAAATCACACTTTGTTTTAATTTGTACTCTAAAAATCAAACCATTTTTTGGATTAAAAAATGCCAAAAATTTTATTTTCAAAAGAAAAAGTTTTTTTGTTTCGAATTTCCCGCACTCGTCACGACGACGTCCAATTCGCGCGACGCCGCCGCCGCAGTGCCCGGCGACACTTCAAAGCGTGCCGTTTTGCCACGCTGCGCTTTGGCCAACGCGTCGCCGCGCGCCAGCGGCGCACCTTCGGCGCCAACCACGCATTCGTAAGGRCATTCTGCCAAAATTTGAATTTAATGCCCTTTTATTCTTATAACAAAACAAAAAGAATGTTTAACATAAATATTATTTGCTAACCTGGCAACATCATCGCGTCTATCAGAATGGTCTAAATATAAAATAGAGAGGACAATATTATTAATTACCTAATTAANTCGCCGCTGATCAGGGCCTTTGGATCCGAATTCAAAATGGCGCCAAAAAGTGTTGCTGCGCGTCTTTCTTTCATTTCATTTTTAAAATTTGTTTTGGCGCGCGCGAAAAGCGGGCAAAATGCCAACAACAAAAGGCACATAGGTAAAATGTTCAGGAAGCCAACAACAAAAGGCAAAAAATTATACACATCTAGATGTGTATAAGAGACAGCTCTCTCCCTCTCTGTCTCTCTCAGTCTCTCTCAATCTCCTCTCTCTCTCCCCCTCTCTCTCTCTCACTCTCTCTCTTCTCTCTCTCTCACTCCCTCTCTCTCACTCCCTCTCTCTCACTCTCTCTCTCTTTCTCACTCTTTTTCACTCTCTCTCTCACTCTCTCTCTCTTTCTCACTCTCTCACTCTCTCTCTATCTCTCTTTCTCACTCTCTCTCTCTCACTCTCTCATTCTCTAGACTTTGGGTTCCCGACCAAACATTCTAAAAATCATTGTCAGGACTTCGGGGTTGTCGGGATTCCGGATAAAACATTTTGATCGCATTTAATTGCTTTTTGTGATTAATTAAATTTACACTTTTCCCTTTTTACCAAAAAATGCAGTCCGGGCAGGCGCGGCGTGAAGGACACGGCGTGCACACCGCGCTTTTGGCGCTTCATCGTGCACTTCAGCTAAGAAGAATGGACAAAAGAAGGCATAATTATGCGCGCAGTGAATTTGGGGCGAATATACAAAAAATTATTTTGCGGAGAGAGAAAGATTTAGCAACAAAAAAAAACGAGTTTTTGAGAGAAAATCGGAATTTGGTCAAAAATCTTTTTTTTGGAAAAAAAAAATCAAATCCAGGCGTACATTATCTCAATTTTAAATGTTGAAAATAGACTCTAAATTTTAAAATCAAAATATTTTAAGAAAAAATTAATATTTTCAAGAAAAAATTAAAGCATTTAAAGAAAAAACGATAACTCTTTTGGAAAATTTGGAATGAATTTGGAATTTAAAATTCTAAATTTCATACAAAATTAAATAAAACAAAAAATTCGAATAAATTTTTTGTTGGTTCGAAGCCTTTACAACAAATTATGGAAAAGGCGTAAAAGAAATTAATGGGCGTAATAATATTATACTCATCGGCCATTATTAGACCAATTCATTCATTTCATTTTCATTTGTACAAATGGCCTTTTTCTTTAGCGAAATGACTTTAAAAAATTTTTTTGAAAGAGAGAACAATTATAAAAAATATATATAAAAAAGGTTAAAAAAATGTTCATTTTTGTGAATTTGAAAAATAATTTTTTATAAGAGAGACAAAATTTAAAAATAATTATTTAGGGGGTAAAATTATTTAAAAAATTTATATTGGAGGTATATGTAAATTCAAATTATTGATCAAAATTTATTTTTGTGGGTGACTAAACCCAAAAATGAGTTTTGGTAGGGTTTAAGTAATTTAAGTTCAATTTAAAATTTGTAAATTTTTACAAAATTAGACCAACCAACTCGCCGCTTTCGTGTTGAACGCTAACCGAGGCCCATTGGCCGCCGGAATTGGACCAATCCACTTGAAATTGGAGCAGAAACATTACATATAGCGGAACAATGGGAGGAATATTTTGGAGAGTTTTGTGTGCACAAAAAGAAAGAAAGAAGCAAAAGTGATCGTGTCGATAATTTATTTTTAAAACCTTTTGAGAAAATTGGAAAATTTTACACAAATTTAAATTCAAAATTTATGTTTAAGAATAAAAAAAATGTCAATTTTTAAGGGGGCATTATTTTTTTTTTACGTGAAAAATTCTGTTCCACGCCGACACTGGCCGCACGAAGTCCGACCAGCCGAACAGCGGACAAATCCAAAACGGAGACGGGCAACGGCGAGCCGCACAAATGCCGGGACCCGTCACGGACGACCACCTCAAAATTTGAATTTTCCAAAATTTTTGTTGCAAAAAAACTAAAATACACCTTTTTACACTTAAAAATTGAATATAAATTCAAAAATGTATTAATTAATAATCTGATTGTCTATTTTGGTTAAAATAATTTGTGTAAAAAATTATTTTTGGTTAATAAAACTGTGCTAGGTATATTTTATTGATTATTGACATTCTGCCTAATTTTTTGCTGACATATTGTCCACCCGGGCTCAATCTTTTAGTGGTAATAGGTAATAATAATATTAGGTATTCCCCATTTTTGGTGACCATTTGTCCCAGTGTGACAGAACGTACCCGATGTCGACCTTCGCTGGCCGGTTGCCATTCAGCACGCATTGTTCCGTCGGCATAGGTGCGCAAAACGACAGGCAATTCGTTGCCAGATGGTTCTGATAATTTTATAGCATAAAAAAAACATTTTTTCAAACAATCCAACAAAATTGTTTTAATTTTAAAAAGTACCAAAAATTTGCACTTTCACTCTGTCCACGGGTCCGGCACCGGTGGGCTCCAATTCCAGTGATGCCACATGTTCGACCAGCACAGGCTCCGGAAACAACACCAGACGCACGGGTTCATCAACAGCCGGTGCCTGTACTGCTTCAAAAACGCGCTCCTCCACGACGACACCGTCTCGGAACAGCGTGAACTTTAAATTATTTTTTAATATTAATCATTTTGAATTATTTGGAATAAATTATGAAATAATAAAGAATAAATATCAAATTCATTATTAAAAATTAACAATTAAAATTTGAAAACAGATTAATAATAAATATTATTTTTCGATTTATAAAACGACTGAAATACATAAATATATTATCAAGCATATTTTAAAAGGGCTTTTAAATGAAAATTAAAAAAGCTTTGCCCACCTGATATTGTTGCGGCTTGGCCAAGGGCCGAAAAGTGCCGACAAAGCGCTGGTGCCGTTGATCATCCGGCCCCCCAACACGATCGCTGTCAGCAACAAATGATGGCGCCATTTCAATCGGCACGGCAACAGCGGGCCCGGTGGGTTTTGTGCCGTCCATGGCCACACATTCGGCACGGAGCTGTGCCGGCCGAGTTGGGCGTGCCAAAAGCACTAAAATGGGCAAAAAACAACAGAATGTTTGTTTATAAAATAATTTTTTTTTTCACCCTCAAAGGCATATTCTTGGCCACAAATCGGCCCCTGACGTCCGCGTGCCACAGAG
The DNA here is from genome assembly GCA_001723225.1 of Globodera ellingtonae. NCBI lineage: Eukaryota > Metazoa > Nematoda > Chromadorea > Rhabditida > Heteroderidae > Globodera > Globodera ellingtonae. The sequence continues at coordinate 435,313 of MEIZ01000013.1, read as the reverse complement.
TCAGCAGCAGCAGCCACACAACGACACACCACCGGACAGATCGCCAAGGAACGGCCGTTAATTTGAATGTCAATGTGATGGTCGCCTGGGGGRAAATTTAAATAATTTAAATTTGCGTAAATGCCTTAAATAGGGATTTTCTCGGGATCCCGCGGGATTGAATTCGAGATTCCGACATCGGGGTCCCGTCCAAGCCTTTTTAATTGTTTGGGATTGATCAGGATCGAGATTTTTGCCAACATACCGGACTCAACAATGTCCGGAATCCGGCATGCCGGACTCAACAATGTCCGGAATCCGGCATGCCGGACTCAACAATGTCCGGAATCCGGCATACCGGACTCAACAATGTCCGGAATCCGGCATGCCGGACTAAACAATGTCCGGAATCCGGCATGCCGGACTCAACAATGTCCGGAATCCGGTTACATCCCGTAAAATTAATTATTAAAATTGTCTTATTTCACTTCACCCTGCTGTGTTGGTGTAAAGCCGATGTCAAAGCTTCCCCCGTTGACGCGCTCTTTTTGCACGGGCACTCGCCGCTGATCAGGGCCTTTGGATCCGAATTCAAAATGGCGCCAAAAAGTGTTGCTGCGCGTCTTTCTTTCATTTCATTTTTAAAATTTGTTTTGGCGCGCGCGAAAAGCGGGCAAAATGCCAACAACAAAAGGCACATAGGTAAAATGTTCAGGAAGCCAACAACAAAAGGCAAAAAAAGAAGCGGAAATGTTGCCAAATTAAAACACAAAAAGCGACAGAATGCCAAGCATTCTACACAAATACACAATATGTTGTTAAAAACAATTGAATTTAATTTAATTTAAAACAAATTTTTTAACAAAAAAAAGCACTCACCGACCACCACAACATTGCACTCAACGCGGCCATTGTGAGGCGGCGGCACGTCGATGCTGAAGCGTTTGGGCTCGCCGAGCCGGGCACTGTTAAGAAATGAATTAAAATTAAATTATTTTTAAATTTAATAGTCGATAATTAAACAATTCCAACATTCTAAACGAAATTCAAATAATGTGAATTTCTCAATTAAAAATTTAAATTTTAATCTAAATTAATATGTCTTTTTATTTCACTTTGAAAACCTTTAAATTTTTAAAGTACCTAAATATTGTTAATTTTAATTTAATTTATTTTTGCCTGGCCAAATCGCCGACAAGTCTCAGCTCCTCCTCCTCTGGTCCCTCGGCCACCGCTGGTTGTGCTGCAGATACGGCCTCGTCTCGATGGGAAGAGGCGGCAGCTACCACCGCACAGCGCAACGGCGAGGCTAAGAAAATAATCCAAAAATTCAACAAAAAGAGAGGTTAATTAAATAAATAAAAAAGCAAAAACATGAAAAATTATTTGAAGGAAGGCTAAATAAATACAAACGTTAAAATGTTTAAAGAAATTATTTTTTATTAAAAAATTAATTTTAAAATAAAATTACTCACCAGGCACCGGAATTCCATTGAATTTCACACTGATCTGATGCTCTTGGGCCTCTTGAGGTGTGAAAGATACTGAAAATAATTTTATTAAAAAAAAAAAAAAATAATAATTATGCAAAAAAAATAATTATTAAAATTGCGACCTTTGAACCGGGCCTGCCCTTCTGCTTGGACATAATTTGGCACATTTCGTTTGCCCACGCTGACAATAATTTCCCTTTAAATTAAAAATAATTTTTTAAAATTAAATTTAAAAAAAATTGTTTTTATTTCAACAAACATATTTCCTGCCCCAGCTTTTGCCGCATCGATAGTAAATGTGCAGGAACGGCCGACCTGTGAGACGTTCAAAAATATTATTTAAAAAAAGGTTATGAATTAATATATTATAATTAGGGACCGGTGAAATCAAATTTCCGAATCCGGAACCGGATTTCCAATTTTGAAAATTTACCGAAGGGATTTTTCCGTTTAATTTGTTATAATATTCGAATTTCATCTAATTTGTAAGTTCCCTATAATTATAATTAATTAATCATTTTGCCTTTGCCGGTTCGTCCAGCGTCAACTTCACACAGTCCGCGTCGAATGCCTTCACTGTGAAGGGCGACCCGGGCACCGATTGGCCATCATATTGAACAGAAACCTGTAAAAAATTGGTACAATTAATTTATATATTAAATGTTTTATATTTTGAGGACACATTTAATTGTTTTTAACGCCTTCTAACAATTTTTTTTATGCAAAAATATATTTAAAGTTGGATCCCCAAATTCGGGGCTGGGAAAGTCGCGGGTTGCGCGGGGTTCTTCGGGGGCGTCAAATCGGGGGTCGGGGGCCACCCGAATTTGTAAGTCTGTCGCTAGGTCAAAATGCCGACTGCCTGGTTGGCATTTTGTCCGGTTGGCATTTTGTCCTGACACGAATACTTTTACCTGATAGTTGCCGACACTTTGCGGGGTGTAGCGCACAATGGAACGTGTCGGCTCCTCCTCATAGGCCGCAACATCGACGGGCAACAAATCACCGCGAGGATCCTAAAGGTAATTAATTCTTTAATGATGCTCGAGATCGGTCACGTAATTCTTTAATGATGCTCGAGATTCTCGGTAAATTTTATGTCTCGGAAGTGTCACTAATTGATTCAATAATAAAAATGTATATTAATTGACATATTTTTGCAAATTAATCTAATGTTTCGGAACATTTTTCCAAATGTTCTACAAATTCTTCAATAAGTTAATAATCAATCAGACGTTTAAAATTGGCAATTGATTACTCTGGTGGCCCCGAGGTTATTTTGTTTAAAATTATTTAAATGGACACAAAAAGTTGGCCACTTGCCGTAATTTGCACTTTTGGCAAGTGTTCCACCACCGGTTCAGCGCCGTCCTCCTCATCGGGCAGTACATCCACGAAAAATTCTGTCAGTTGGCCAACGGGAACTTCAAAAAAAAAGGAAAAATGTTTTTGAACGTTAAAATCGTTATTATAATGGAATAAAAATATTGTCCAATCCAAAATAATGCCCCCAATTATTATCCATTATAAGAAGGCAGAGACGAGGCTTCAAAAATATTTCAAATAATTAAAATTCATTGGAATAAAAATAATACCGGTCCTATTTTACCAACAAAATTTAAAATTGGGGGAAAAATTCAAATAAAAAAATCACAACGAACTTCGCTCGAGGCCAGGCCCTGAGGCAGTCACTGAAAAGCTGGGCGAAATGGGCCGAACTCGGTGGGGTTGTTGTTGTACAATTTCCTTTTCCGGCACCAATAAATGGCACGTGAAGGGGGAGCCGGGGACGGGCTGAACAATTGAAAATGCAATTTTTAAATTATTATTTGAAAGATTAAGGGTTTCAAAATATTTTAAATTTATTTGTTATTTAAAGATTTACACAAAAATTATTGCCACCTCGTTGTTGAATTGTACCGAAATTGTGTGATCAATGGGCTCTTTGGGCACAAAAGTGATCTGATATTTGTGATGGCCAAGCCCGCTGGCTGTTGACGGAATTTTCTGAACATTTTTTTAGAAAATATTTTTTTCACAAATTATTTTTATTTGTTTTTACCCCCTCGTTGACCGCAACTTCCAAATTGCCCACACCGGCCTGGCTGGCATCCACAACAAATTTGACGGGCACATCCACGCCACCGTCCGCAATTGGGCCGACCAAAATTTCTGATTGGACAAAAATTTAGCAACAAAAAAATGAATTCGAAAATTTGGAATTTTCTATATTTTGTGAGTGATTTGAGGAAAATAATTTCAATCAATCAAATTTTTAAAAATTTTAAATTTTTCTGAATTTTTTTTAAAATATTTTCCCACTCGCTGGGTCGTAGACTCGGCACGTGAACGGGGAATCCTCCACCTCAGTGCCGTCCAACAGCAACCTGACCTCGTGATCACCTGAAAAACAATGAAAATTCGATAAAATAATTCAAAAAAAAACAAATTTCCCACCAACTCTTCGCGGTGTGAACACAACGCGTCGTGTGGTCGGCCCGTCCTGGCGCAATTCCACCGGCACCGCCTCTCTGCTGTTTACATCTGACAACAAAAAAGTGAGGGGCCCTCAAAAAATTAAAAAAATTACAAACAAAAAAAAGAACAGAAAATTCCAAGGCCTCCAAAACTCTGAAAAAAATTTTACAAAAATTGTGCATTTATTGTGCAACACGCCAAAAATTGGAAGGACTGCAAATGTGTGGGGGACCAAATTTTTGGCTGTGAATGGAGAAGGTGGTGGGCTGTCGTTTGGTTTGGTCGTTTGAGGGGTTAAATTTTCAAATTTTTTTAAATTTTGTTTAACCGTAAGCCTGGGCCTGAACAGCCGCGTCTGGGTTGGTTACGGTAACGAACAGTTCAATTGGGCGGTCCACGCGGCTCAGGGAGGGCGGTTCGCTGACCTTAAAACATTTTATTAAAAAAAGAAAGCAAATTTATATTTGTGAACACATTGTTAAGCTACGAAAATTTGAGGTTCAACAAATGAAAGAAATTCTACAAAAAAAATTGAAATAATTAATAGTCTAAATTTAAAAAACTATAAAAATATTTGTTATTTTATTAATTAATCAAATGGAAATATTTAAATTTACCGTCAGAGTGCCAGGCGAAGAAGCCGCCGTTTCACGGGCCACCGGCGATTTTGAACGCGTGCCGTTCAGCGGTTGTTTGGATTTTTTGTCCTTTTTCTTTTTTCCCGACGACCTAAAAACATTTTAAATACTCTTTCATTTGTAAACAAATCGATTTTAAATATTTTACAAAAAAATTTAAATTTCCAAATTTTGTTTCTTCTCACATTGGCGTGGCGCCGTCCGTTTGGGCGGCCGACGGCTCCAAAATGTGCACTTCAAACGGACTGCCTCTGACCACCTCTTTGTTAAACCTTTAAAAATAATATTTTTTTAAAACACAAACAATTTTTTTTGTTAAGAAAAAGCAAGAAACATTTCCAATTCATACTCTTACCGCATGCACTCTGAACTCGTTGTAAAAAATAAAAATAATTTTTTTGTCAAAAAGTACGAAATTTTGTCACTCGACGATGCCATCTTTTGGGGATGTACAGTATGTCATCCCCGACTCCGAGTCGGGGATGGGGTTCGGGGTTGGGTTTTCGGGGTTAGATGTGTCGGGGTCGGGTTAAATCCCCGAAAAATGGCCTAAATTTGCGGGGATAAAGTCAGAGTGCCAATACTACATATTTTAAATTAATATTATACAAATAAATTTATAAAAGTTTTTTAGTGATTATTTGAGAGGCTTAATTTAATTTATTTTCTTGAAATGTTTACGTTATGTGTACGGTGTGCGTGCCGGCGGTGGCGGGGTTGAAAGTGACCAGGAACTTGGCTGTCCCACTTTCAATTTGGCTGACATGCGACGGGATGATGATGCCGTCGTGGTCCTGAATGATTTAAATGTACAAAATTTATTTAAATTTTGAATAATTTTTCTAGGCCATTGGTTAAAAGCATTTTTTAATTTTTTATCTTATAAAAATAATTTAAAACAATTTTACACCACCTTAATGGCCATCTCCAGGTTGCCAAAGCCGGCCCTGCCGGCGTCCACCGTGAATTCGACGGTGTCGTTGACGGTCGCCTCCGTCACAATGTCCTCCACAACAATTTGGCCCGCATCGTAAACGCGAATTGGAAACGGCGTTTGGGGGTGGGGCTAATATTAAATTAAATATTTAATAAACAACAAAAAATTAATTTTCAATCCAACCAGGCTGTTGACGAACACCAGCACTTTGTGCGTGCCAACCTGCAAAATTGTAAATATTTACAGTATGAATATGACCCTAATTTAGCGTCCTAAAAGTCGTTAAATCAAAACCTTATAAATATTATTTTCACTCTAATTATCGTCCTTTTTGCTTAATTGTCCCAGATTGTGTTAAATTGATTTATCAAATTGTCCGGGAGGTCCGCGCAACCCTCTCACACCTCTGCAGGCTTGAAACCGATCTCCCACGTTTTGCTGCCCGTCTTGCGGAGGCGATGCGCGAGTTCCGGCGCATTCTGTTGCTGCACTGCTGCAGGCGTCAGTTCCGCTGCACGTTGTGGCGCACCAGCAGCACTGGCTGCCGGAGGCGTTACCACCAAAAAAAAAGCAAACTTTATATAAATTAAAATTATTATCCTTTTATAATTTTAAATGTTAACAAGCGTTTACCACACGCAGCACATCCTCCTTGCCCAACTTCAGTCCGTCCAGTTTCACCTCCACCTCTTTGCCACGACGAACAACCTGCCGCCGAATTATTCATTTATTAGCGTTTAATTGCCTAATTAACAGTTAGTTTTAATTTAATTTAATCGTTTTTAAAAATGATTTCATTTTTATCGTTAAATATTCTGGCACATTTGTTATTAATTAGCTTTTAAACAGACTTTTTATGTTGCTTTAGGTTAAATTACAATGCATTAATAAAAATGTTCAAAATTTAATATTTCAAATTTAAAGCGATGCTTTTAATTATTAAAAACGAATTAAAAATGTTATTTAAAATTGCTTCATTCTTTCTTTAATTTTCACCGAATGTTTGCTGCTAATTTTCGACTTTCCCCACTCAAATGCACCGCCGCCGCCGCCCTCCGACTTGTCCTTGCCCCGAAATTTGAGGCCTAACCGCGGCGTTGTCGCTTTTGACGAATGTTTGGAGCTAAAATAAATTGTATAAAAAAACATTTAGCCCCGGAGGCTCTAAAAACAAAAAATTCCACAAAATCTTTAACCTCAGCGTCTCCGATTCCGCCTCGTGGTCGGTTGTCGTTGCGGAGCCGCCTCGACCTTCGATTGGCGACGGTAAGGGTAAGGCGGTTTCCTGTAAATATATTTATACTTTAATATATTTGTTTTGTTATATTTGAACAATAATAAAAAAAATTCATTTTAAATAAATGGCACAATTTCAAGTAAATAACACGCCATTTCCTGATGCGATTTTTATGCGATTTTTTTGAGTGGAAATGATCGATCGATCGACCTTTTTCAAATGGGAAAGATTAACAAGTTTGCAAAGAAACATTTGATCAGAAAACGCGTGTGGGTTGGTTTTCGCCTTGTAAGGGCAACGGGGTAATTAATTAATTACTAATTAGAGCCGGACTTGAGGACCGATCAAGAATTTCGAAAATCTCGCATCTCGAAAAATCGCCAAACGGAAAATTTTTCTCCAATCGACCGGTTTCAATCGATACGAAAAGGCAATAAAATTAAAAAATCGGAAACAAAAATAGTTACAACACTACCTTGAGGTCCGTCGCCTTGTGCACGCCGTGCTCCTGCAGGCGGGCACGCCGAGTGCCCGGCGTCGTCGGCGTGTCCGCCTGCACAATRTCGGATGAAAACGGATCCACAATATGTGTTGGGACGAAGCGTCGCTGTTGTTGTTGATCGATCGTAATGCGCTGCTCTACCGTCGTAGGCTGTGGGGATGTGGGTGTGGCCGTGCCGGCGGCGCTTGCTGCCTCATGGCCTGCAGCGTGCAGCTGCTGCGCGCGCAACAGTTCAACAGTACGGCGTGCTGCAAGATTAAAATMATTGAAAATAACAAAAGTCACGGCATTTCAATGCCCCCAAACAAATGCCTAATCAGTCCCGAGAAAAAATAGTGTCGACCCCTCCGGCGGCATAAAATGTCACTTAAAGCTAACATTGTCACRACTTTCGAATTTCTGCAAAATAACCCAATTAAACTCGTAATAATCGGTCATTAAAATGTTCAATTTYCGGAAAATGCCCCATAAATTAAATTCAGGAGKTTTTTTTGCACTTTGGCACCTCTCTGGTCGAGTGGAGCATAGGGCACCTCGCGCGCTTTGTGAAACTCGCTTAGCGCCGGCGGCGACGTTGTTGGCTTAATGTGCTATTAAACAATTTTACACGAGCATTTTGTGTTTAAATTTATGTAATAATAGCGGCCGGATAAAATGTAAAATTGCAAAAAGCGTTGAAAAACAATAACAATTTAAAAAATAATATTCTAAATTTTTGAAACGTAAAATTTCCACAAATTCACCTCTTTTTTAATAGGCGCCGGTTCGCTCGTCGACGGATGCTCTTTAAGCAGGGTCAGTTCAGCAGATCTGGTCATCTCAAACTGAGCCGTCCCAGTCTTATAAACAAAATTTAAATATTAAAAAAAAATTCGTTTTTAGGGATTAAAAAGAAAATTTCAAAACGCAAAATAAAATAACACCTCCGGCGGCACTTTGTTGTTGCTGTTGTTGACATTGTTTTCAGTGCCACCAAAATATTTGTGAGTTGGCGAAACTGCTTGGGACGACGGCGGCGGTGGAGAAGATGAAATACGACGACCAAATTGCTGCAAAATGAGCGTTTGTGTTAACTTAATTGGGGTTGGCCACCCCCCGGGGGACGGAATTTCTCGGACTTAAAAAGTCGGGCACCGGGGATCGAGCGTATATCTTCTACCTTAAACCCGTAAAAACGGCCAAAACAACGTAACGGAACCGATCTCTTATTAAGTGGACAACTGAGTCCCCACTGAGAGGGACACTTCAGTCCAGGGCTCATAACTTTCTTCATAACGGCTTCCGCGCAACATTTTAGATTTTTGCTTTAAAAACTGAGTTATAATTTGGACGATTGGTCTGGGGACCATATTGTCCATATCTATTTATATTTAACTAATTTGATTTTTAAATAAATAAACAAATTATTTTTACACTCTCTCGTGAAGGCGGCAGCGGGGACATACGACGTTCCACAGTGTGTGTTGTGGTTGTTGTTTTGTCATATTGTGCCACCTTAAATGTTTTGGATTTGCATGTGCCGTGCCATAAATGGGCGTTACAATTATTATATAAATTCAATTCAATTCAATTCAATTAAAGTAATTAAGCCCTTAAAAATCGTACCGTATACCCAAGCAGTCCCCGCGGCGGTTCGCTCTTCTCCCGTTGGCGCATCGCGGACTGCAGCAAGGAGGTGCTGCGCAGGTCGCCACCGCTGCCACTACCGCCGCCTGCTGCTGCAGGTTCTGCAGACACTTCACGTCGTCGATGCTCGGCGGGCGAGGCGTGCTGAGAATGCTGCAAAAATAAAAAATAAAATTTAATAAAAAATCAATTTTGAAAAAAAGGCTCCCACCGCACGCGCAACAAGCGCTGGCGACGATGGAGACGGCGCGTAAGAGGAGGCGGTGTCCGCGTGGGGCGACACGGACGAATGGTAAGCGGAGGATGGGCCGCGCTCCAACGGTCCGGAGCCCCCGCGGGGAGGTGGCGGAGAGCCGCCATAAACACTCGCTGAAATTATTGCAAAAATAAATTTATTTTTACGAGAAGCCAGGCTTATATTGAGGCTAATAAGGCAACCTCATTAAAGAGGAGTCAGTGCAATTTTTAAAAAATAATTTTGCGCTAAAGCAACCTTAAATTTTGACGGTAAGAAGCAGTTCAAAATTTTTTGAAAATGGCTAAAAAGTTTCTAAACATTTTCTTTCAYCGGCCGACGCTAATCGATTAAATTTTTTTGAAAATTATTCCATCGGGCAGGCGCGCTTGCTTACTTGTTGCCGCTGGGCGTGCAAAGACGGGAGCGGAGACCGGTTTGCCCACCTGCCGTTCGCGCACATCAACTTCGATTGGACAGCCTGGTGAAGTGGGGGTAAATTGGTGAAAATTTGCAACAAAAAAAACTGTTAAAAAATTTTTATAACTTTTAGAGACCGGCCAAAAGTGATTTTCGTGATCGGGATCCCGATCAATCTCCCCCAAAAATAATGTGTCAAAATCCCGACAAATTCTGACCCAATTCGAATTCAAAAAAGGCTCGCCGCTGAATTCCTAAAATATCCCGAGGGGGCCCGCCCGGTTTCTACTAACCATGCACTTGAAGCCCGTTGAAGGTGACGTCGATCACGTAAGTGCCCGAATGTTGGGGGATGAAGGTCACCAGACAGCGGCCGGCGTCTGAAWAWGTAACAATTATATTTTTATTAAAATTTAATTATTTTTTAAACTAAAAAAGAATTAAATTAAATTTGAACATTAAAATATATATATTTAAATGCCGGACCCTGCATTTGCACGTTATTCGGCACTTGGCCCTGGTTGACGGAAATCTCCAGCTGTCCCTTGCCCGCCTCGGCCGCGTCAACTGCAGGAATAACGTACAATTGGGACACATAACGCGGGGAGGACAGCGGCTGGCCAAGCCCACCACCGCCGGAGGACATTTTCAGCAAAATTCACACACAAAAAAATATATTTTGTTGTTTTTCGATTTGAAGGCGGCCTAAGCAGGCTAATCGAAGGGGGCCTAACGCTGAATTTTGAATTAAATATTACTTTTGTTTTAAATTGATCAATGTTTAAATAAAGTTAGTGTTCGAAGAAACCTTAAACAGAAGCTTTTGCATTTAACAAATAAAAATGCTTTTTAAATTGACTTAATTCGTAAAACAAAAACTGTTTTCTTATTTTCACCAGAAAGTGTCGGCTAATATTTTCTAAATTTTATTACTAAGCGAACAATTTTCCCGTTTAGTGAAAATTGAAACAAAAAAAACAAACAAATTTGGAGCAATAAAAATTGATTGAAAGTGGGGGAAAGAAGAAAGTGTCTTCTTGTCGCCGCGGGGGAAGCAATCAAAAAATAAGTAATAAAAACGATGGATGATTCCGATTCCCCCCATAAACACAACATATTGTGGTGAATGTGTTCTGTTTACCGCCGAATAATTAAATGTGTGGTGAAGAGGTGACTCACTCATTTAAATTTAAATTTAATTTTAATTTTAATCAAAAAATATTGTAAGTATAGAGCCTAAAATTTGGGGATACGGGGGGCCCTTAAAATCGTTACCGGCTGGCTCTCCAGGCTGGGGGGGGGGGAGGAATTAAGAAAATCTAAAAAAATATTTAAAAACTCCAAAAAAAGGGTTCAAATTTTCGCCACAATTGAAAAGCCTTTGTATTATGAAATCGGAAAGAATTTATTGAAAAACAATGCCAGCAAATGTGCACATATTTACAACAACAAATAAAAGCACAGTACACTCTGCCCTAAATGGGATGGTTTGGTCACTGTATTTAAACTCGGCGGCTCGAGCAGCCAGCAGAGCCAGCCACAAATTTGTGTTATTTGGCGAAGCGTAAATGATTGATTGCCGCGGGCAATTTGTCATTGATATGGGGGGGGGACACATTTCCCTGGGGGGCATTTTCAATCTTTGCGAGCGCGTGTGCGTGTGCGCGTGCGCGCGCGGAATTTCACTCCGTGGAATTCGCCCCCCCCGCCGATTTGTGGTCGCGGCGGGCGGAAAGGCCGCGCCGACCGACGACAGCAAAATTGAAGGCAAAGAAGGCGAAGAAGAAGAAGAGTTTGCGGTCGGAAGTGAAAGGAATGTGCTGGTTGGTGATTGAAGATGATGAATGATGATGATGTGATGATAAAAGACGAAAGAATGAATGGGTTTGGTCGTTCGACATCGTAATTTTTGCTATTTTTGGAATGTCTACGGCAGGGATTAGGGGACGCAGACAAGCTCAAAAAATTCAGAAATCAGAACGCCGAGGCCTCAAAATTGGAGTGCCGAATGCCGAAGCCTCAAATCGGAAATCAAAATGCCAAGGCCTCAAATCATGCGGAAATCAAAATGCCAAGGCCTCAAAATCAAAATGCCGAAGCCTTTCCCCGGGGGGGGGGGGGGAAATTGATCGATTCTCGCGACCCAAATTTGTACACATCCAACGGAGTTTTGAGCGGAGTTGGGAGCTGGTCAGGCCCACAAATGCACCGCACACGATAATATTATTTTAATAATATTTTTGTTATTCTTCATATTTCTGGCAAATTTATGCAAAAAAAA
>MEIZ01000013.1:385065-400340 GCA_001723225.1 Globodera ellingtonae | reverse complement strand
TTAGCGAAGTTTCCAAAATTGGGAATTTTATACAGGGCCGCAAACATGCCGATTTTCCGCCCTAAACTCCCGGTTTTTGAAATTTGTCATCCGGGTTTCAGGTTTTTACACCAAAAATGCCGGTTTTCGGGTTTTTCCGCCAAAAATGCCGGGTTTGTGCTCAAAAAAGACTCATCAGCAAATTTAGGCAAATTCAATCCAATTTTCTAATCGAAAACAAAAAAATTGAATCGGCACAAAAATTTACGAAATATTTTGTTCCTTTAAGCCCCCCCCCCAAATGCCTTTTAAGGATGAATATTTTTTTGTAAAGAACTTTATCAGAAACAATCACGCACTTTCTAAAATTCCGTCCCAAAAACGGAAATTTGTCTCATTTTTATTATTTTAATCAATTTGCTGACAAAAAAAAAGCTTCAAAATTTCTTTAAACCATCTTTTTATGTTATCAAATTTTCCGCTTTTTTGGCTAATTTTTTGAATTTGATCATTTTTCAAACTTTATTAACCTTCAAATCGACGATAGCCACCGCCGCATTGTTGTTGCTAGTCGATGCGGCCTCGTTAGAGCTGAAAAGGAAACATTTTTTTATCCGATTTTTGATGAATTTCCTCAGAAAAACGAGGAAATTTATATAAAAATTGACTTATCTTTCCAAATTCTGCTGAATTTCTTTAAAAAGCTCAAAAGTTCAAAAAAAAAAATCGCTTGGCACCGCCAGGCCTCACAAAAAGGCGAAAAAATGTCTCAAAATTTAACAAAAAATTCAAAAAAGTTTAATTACTATACAACACGAACTCGTCGTCTTTGGCTGAGCGAATGTCCCGTCGTTTGGCCATTGCATCGTCCCGCCGCTCCTTCCGCGTGGACACGGCCTGTTCCGTGCGGCTTTTGCGCGACGTTTCCACGTCCTTTCCGGCACTTTTTTTATGCTGACTTTGATGACGGCCGGGCATTACAATAATATTTGGTCTAAAAAATAACAAAACAAAAAAAAACATTAAAATTCGAGGGGTAAAATTTAAAAAAGATGGATATGTACCTCACAGAATTCGATATCTTATATATGAATCGACTCATCTTGAGTTCTAATGCACGAATCTGAAAGATTTTTTGGTAAAATTGCAGTATATGGGTACCTCGCCAAATTGGACGAATTATATATCAATCTACTCCTCGCTAAGCCTAACGCACGAAGCAGTAAAAATTTTTTGGCGGAAACCACTTTAAAGCAAGTTATGAGCCCGGGACTGAAGTGTCTTTTTGGCTGGGGACTCAGTTGTCCAAATATTAAAAAATGGTAAAATCACTCATATAGGCATTAAAAATTACTGTCCGTCGATAGAAAATCTAAATAGAGAATAAAACGGTTTTTGAACCGGTTTAAATTTTGAAAATTAATGAAAAACGACTTTTTAGTAACTAAAGTCGGATATAATATGAAAGGCCGTGTAACGGCCCGCCAACAGCGAGCATGCGATGACGGAGCAAGTARTSGGGCGAGACGGAKGGCGGAGGAAGAAGTCTGACGAGCGCCACTGGGGGGCGAGCGCGCGGGGACCCGCGGAGCGGGCGCGCGCGAGACGCCTCCCAGCCGGGTCACGCGTGGACTTCTTCCGGAGACCGGAGTCTCGTCCCACCTACTGGCCGCCGTAGTCGAGTGTGCGGTACTTTGGCTGCTATATTCCACCTTACTGTATAACTTTTCCCTGATCTGCCTATGATGTATAAAAAAGTTGCTTTTTCCTTAATTTTAAAAATTTTAAACCGGTTCAAACCCGTTTTAAATTCTCAATTTTGATTTTCTATCGAGAGACAGTAATTTATAATGCCTATATGAGTGATTTTACCCAGATTCGTGCGTTAGGCTTAGCGTGGAGTCGATTGATATATAATTTGTCCTATTTGGCGAGGTACCCATATACTGCAATTTTTCCGATTTTTTTGGCGAAAATCACTATGAAGCAAATTATAAATATGCTGGCATTTTTAGGCACTAAAACTCTAAATAGGCACCAAAACCCCCCGAAATAGACACTAAAATAGGCACCAAATTAAGATAAAATTCAATAAAATGTTATTTAAATCTAACAATAAATCAATTTCGCGTTGCACACCAAATATTAAAATGCAATTTTATCAAAAAGTGATTTTTGGACTAGAAAAAAGTCGATTTTCAGGAGGTCGAATCCCCCCAGGCCAAAAATATTTCGAACCCCCAGAAAAAAAAAGGTTTAATCGCCCTCCTTCAATCATTAATGGTTGTTGCTAAAGTAAACAATTGTCAAGCGCAATGGAAATTTGTTTTTCATTTAAAATATTTATGAAAAGGGATTAGGTATAGAGTTCAAATGTTTGGTTTATGAAGCAGAACTGTCTCTATTTATAATGTTGAAGGAGGGCGATTCAAAACTTCTTTTTTGTTTACTTCGGGGGATTCGAAACATTTTTGGCCTGGGCGGGCGGGGTTCGAGACACTTTTTTTTGCTGTGGGGTGGGGGGCTTCGGACCGGAAGCGGAAGCCGCTTACATAAAACGGTATTTTGTTATTTACTAAGCATTGGACAACAGAGCCCCCATCGAAAGGACACTTCAGTCCTGGGCTTATACCGTATATACTCTTGTAATCCCCCAACCTCTAATAATCCCCCAACCTCTAATAATCCCCCACCTCAATTAACCTCGTCGAATCCAATTTTATCCCCTTTTTCCACTTGGTAAAATTTAACGTGATGTAACGGGAAAAATGGATAAACTATGTGTGTGTTCCAAGGATGTACCCAGGATTTTTTTTTCGGAGGAGGTGCTAAAAGTCGATTTTTAGGGGTGCATTTTTTGAAAATTTGAAAAAGTCAATCTTTAGGGGTGCAATTTTGGAGTTTATTGCATTTTCTTAAGGAATTTTTTTCGAAAAAAGTCAATTTTTAGGTGTGCATTTTTTGAAAAAGTCAATCTTTAGGGGTGCAATTTTGGAGTTTATTGCATTTTTCTTAGAATTTTTCAGAAGAAAATTTTCTCCAAAATAAATTTTAGGCGCCAAATTTTTGTTTTTTTATGGCAATTTGTTAAGAAAATTGGTCCAAAAACTACAAATTTTGCAAAACAAAAGGGTCCCCCCTAGGTTTTTTTCTCAAAAAATTTTCGCCAGCTAATGAAATGAAGAAAAATTTCGTGATAGATGAACATATCGCCAAACAGATTGAAAAATAATCCCCCAACCTCCAATAATCCCCCAACCTCTAATAATCCCCCACTCTCTGAGTAGGTTGAAAAATAATCCCCCATGGGGAATTACAAGAGTATATACGGTAACTTGCTTCACATCGGCTTCCACGCAAATTTTTCCCAGATTCATGCTTTGAGACCGGGAGGAGACTTATTCATGTATTTAGACGAATTCGGGTTTCCAAATGGACTAAAATGAAATATGGTAACAGATTGATTGAGTAAGGAACGTAAAATGAACAAAAACATTAGTGAAAACCAGTTAGTTTAATCCATTCCATAATAAAAAAAAATGGGGACCAAACGGCAACCCTTTTTTTTTGTTTTTATTATTGTGCTTAAATTTTGCATGGCTTTTCGAATGAAAAAAGGAGAGAAAAGACCAATAAAAGACGCGAACGACGCGCTGCTGAAAGAGTTTAGAGCAGCAGCAAAATGGGGGGGGGGGACAGATCGACGGCGACGATGACGTGTCCATCTTTCTTTAAGGTGGTTGGTTGTTTGGTATTTGTGTACCTCCTCAGAAAAAGCACATCAATATGTGTGTACCGGTATGTCGGGGCTCACAATAAAATTTTTCTGAAAAGTTTCATCAACGCAAAAAAAAAGAGTCGGTGTTTTGTCGCTTTTTTGGGGCAGTTGGTGTTGCAAAGAATTTGTAATACGACGGCAGACAATCAATGAAAGAAATGCAATTCACTTTTGGCTAATTTGTTGAATTTTCAACAAAATGTTTGAATTCGGCTTCAAAGTGTTTCTACGCATAATTTAACTGGATTTAAGCAAATATTTTGGCACTTTTCGACTTTTCAGCGCATATTTTAGAATGTTTCTATTTGTTTTGAAAGTTAATAAACAAATCCGATTATTATTACAAAAGCACATAAAACAGGATATATCGAATGTGTTGGTTGCGAGATGGTCCGATAATTTTTCGACAAACATTTTTTTGTTTGTCTGAGAAACTGACGGACGGACGGCCACGAAAAATTGGTCTTTAAAATCCAGGGGAATAACAATGATAACCATGTACATTTCTTGTCAAAAATATTCGCTTATCTTTTTCGCATAAACACATCAAAAAGACGGGCAAAAGTCCCCACCAATTCCGTCAATCAAAAAATGGTGAGAAATGTCTGACAATTTTAGACAAAATGTTATATTATTCAATGTTTAAATATTAGCGATGGCACCCCGACGTGTTYGGGAGAGAAATTYTCGGGATTACTCGAGGTTGAAAGGGGGGACATCAAAGGTGGTCGGGGCGGCATTAGTCCACTTTTTTGAGGTGCCAACCCTACTTTAAATATAATGGCAAAAATCTTGAAATAATAAAAAGATGATTAAGAATGTATTCGAGTAATTTGTATCTTCAAATAATATAAAGATGATTAAGAAAAATGAAATTCGAGCAGTTTGTATGCCAAGAGTTGCGCTGATTGATTTGTGTTGTCCGATCGATTGCACATCATTCTCACATTTGCTGTGTTTGCTGCGCAATTCCGTAGACAGTCCGCAACAGTTGCTGAATAAATGAATGAATGAATATGTAATTTAATAATAAAATTATTATTAAAGCACAAAACAATTAATTCTTTTTTGTTTTTCTCACCAAACTGTCAGCATAACGCTGCTCACGCTTTCGACTGTATTCGTTCCAACTGAGCAAAAAAGAGAGGGGGAAAAGAAAAAGAAACAAAATTATATGAAATACATCTAATTTGTAAGTTGTACAAATTTTTATTTAATTACGAAAATTGCAAAAAAAAAGGAGATAATTTTCGTTTCAATCGGAAAAGAATGTAGTGTAGCGGCCGACCCATAACGATAAGGGGGGGGGGGTGCAATTTATGTTCAGCCTCCCCCCTCCCGCCATCCATAAATTAATGGAACCATTCTATCGAAGAGTAAAATGTTCAGGACTAGGGGTGTTGCCGGTTTCTGGCTTTCTTGGTTAACCGGCAAAATTTTCAGGGTTTTCGGTTCAGTCTCAAACCGGCAACCCCAATCAGGACCATCGATTTTCTAAACGATCTGGATGTGATCAGCAGTTCAAATCAAAATTATCGGAAGTTGCTTTGATCAGCAGATGGATTTTTTTCTTAAAAAACATTTCGGGGGGAGGGCAGCTGCCCCCACCTTGCCCCCCCCCTGGCTACGGGCCTGTCTATCCACATCATTGAACTGATCAAATAAATATTACAATTTGTTCAACTAAAAAAATAATCAGTGATCAATTTTTGGACAAATTGATCAGCACGCAGACAATAATAACAAAATGCCCACCCACTTTTGCTTCACTCTCTTCCAATGCTGCAAATGCTCATCCAACACCGCGTTCATGTCCCCGTCTTCGGCACTCGCTCGTTGGTTGCCCACGCGGCGGATGAGCCGTTGCGGGCGCGGGTCCAGTAACGGCGGAGCGTCCGGACGTGGCGGCGGCAGCGCGAAAATGTTTTTGGTGGCCAACAAATCCTTGAATAGCAGAGATCGAAATTTACATAATCGGAAGTAATCGATTAGATCCGTTTGCCATCTTGACCTGTCTGTCAGTGATGGTTCGATTAAGCTGACTGATCGGGACAACGACCTGATCAATATTCGATTAATGATTGATCGATGAGGACCCGAAAGATATCATTGATCAAATAAAATTCGATTACGTGTAACTACGGACCAGCTCAAGACTCGATTAGAATCAGAATGGTCTTGGATTATCAGGCCACCGAACTCGGGTACAATCAGATTGATCAGACCGATTAAGGGGGAAGGGGGGGGCAACTTCTGAACAATGGCGGCACTTTACAAACAAAACGGACCAACGACCGATGGGCGCCCATGTCAAACAGGCTGTTGCCGCCGTCCTCCGTCTGTTGCTGCTCACCCTCGGCGTCCTGTTCCTCTGTCGGCGGCTCGTCGTCCTTCCCGT
The DNA here is from genome assembly GCA_001723225.1 of Globodera ellingtonae. Lineage (NCBI taxonomy): Eukaryota > Metazoa > Nematoda > Chromadorea > Rhabditida > Heteroderidae > Globodera > Globodera ellingtonae. The sequence continues at coordinate 394,185 of MEIZ01000013.1, read as the reverse complement.
ACATCCATTTACGGCATAGCGCGTAAACCGTCTCCGAATGCCCACAATCACGAAGTCCAAACGGCTTGCCGCGCAGTTCGAACACAACGCCTGAGGGGGGAGTATTTTGTTTTGCCATTTTTAACCGATGAAAATGGACACACAGACACTTTTTGTTGCTGCCTTTGTACAGAATTTTTATGATTTTATAAATCCCGAGAATACCCTGTTACAAAAAATAAAAGAATTTGGTCTCCGGAACGATTCCGGGAATTTTGCGAATTCTAAAATGAACTAAACCAACGGGCGAGCTCATAAGAGATGAAAAGGCGTGGGCTTCTTTACACAAAAAAGGAGAAGAGTTTTGGGGCTTAAAATGTTTGCAAGCATTGCCCCGGCTTTTCGGGCCACCCGCCGGCGTTGAGCAATAAAATTTTCTCTAACAAAGTTTTTTAAACGCTTTGTGTTAGCTAACCAGGAAACTACAGACTAGTGCCAAAATGTTGTTTATTGTACACCAAAAATTTGGGCAAAAAAGAGTCATACGCTTTTCTCGTCTCAACTTCTTGACGTGGTGCCGTCTTGCGCCATGCCTCCCGCCCAGTTCGTCCTCGAAGTCCGCTTCCCTGCCCGGGGGGGAGAGGGAAAAGAAAATTCAGGGATCGGATAATTAATTGAAAGCAACAGTTGCCAAATGCCCTCTTTTTTTTTTTGTTGTTATTGTTGTTCGAATTCAGTATAAAATGTCTAAAATTTTGATTTCGAACGCATTTTTGCCACGAAGCGACCTACTAAAAAACGGAGAAAATTTACCAAAAATAGCCTTTCAATTGTAAACGCTTATTTTTTATGTGTGTACAATAATATGGTAATTACATTTCGCGCAGCTGCTGTTGATGTTCATCAAGTCGTCCGGATACGCCCTCAACTCCGCCCCCATCTTTGGTGGCGTATGCAGCCGCGTCGCCTTTGCGTATTTGACCCAAAAGGTTGCCGAGTCGACTGCGCGCCAACTGTTTGCTCGGCGAGTCCGGCGGCTGCTGGTGCTGATCAGTGGCGGAGGAAGACGTCTGATCATTAAAAAAGGAAAAGTGATCAGAAGAGGCAAAAATACACACAACACAAAACCGTGCCCAACAATAGCAAATGGGGAAAAAGGCACCCAAAAATGCAAAAAGTATACATTCAATATTTTTAAAGGACGAAATGCCCACGTGGGTCTGATCCAAAAACCGACAAATTTGACACTATTTTCAATCATTTTCTTGAATTTGGACAATCTGATTGTCCAACAAAAAAAAATGCCACACAGAAAAGGACGTAACCGGATGCCCAAAAAAAAGTCCGGACCAAAATTCCCGGCCGACCGACTCAAAAAGCACACCAACCCCACTCTGTGCGGCATCGCTGCATTTGGTGGGCGTCGTCGGCGTCAAAAAATCCTCAAGACTTTCCCGAGAGGCCATCACTCGTCTGAAACTTCTTCTAAAGAGGCTGTTTTCTGGCAATGGATTTGAGCAAACAGAGCGCGATTCTGTATTATAATGATGTTCAACAATTGTATGCGACGGGAAAAAATTCAAAAAAAAAAAATCGTTTTTAATCAATTTTACACAACATAAAATGTTGACATTTCGGCAAAACAATTTCTTTCTGAAGGTTTATCAAATGATAAATTGTGTTTTATAAACGGCCAAAAAACAAACGAATGTACCCATAAATAGCAAAATAAAGAAGAATCGATCAGATCAATGAAAGCAAAAAATGCGAGATTGATAAATATGTTCCCCCCTCCCGTCCGATAAACCCGTCGTCGTCCAGTTCAAAATCACTCACAAATCAGTGTCGCCGTTGTCAATAATCTAATGAAAATTTATAATTTGTTTTTTGAGAAGCTCGATTGATTCTTGAGAATGAATGGTATTTGGGAAATGAGGCAATTGGGTGGTAAATAAATTAAAATAAATCAAAAAATAAAAAATTCTGGAGGTGCGGGAAGCCCATAGAATAAAATTCAGATAAAATGATTTTTAGTCTTTTTTTTTTGTGAAACCGGACCATTCTGAAAATGCGCAATTTTTTTTTTTAATTCAATTCAAATTCTCCAGCAGTTATTTTTGTTTATATGTATGTCCAAGTTAATTTTTTATTAAATTTTATAATAATTATTAAAGGAACACGACGTACAGCCAGACATGCCAAAGTGTTGCCCAGTCCGCGCTGCAATTTACCGCCAGTTAGTGCCGCGTTTTTGTTGCGCAATTCGTTCCGAATCTGATGTAAAATTCTGCAATTTTTTTTTGTTCCGCTTTCTTGCTCACATGCATCGCCAGCACGCCCAAAACGTTCTTCCCACCGCCGCTGGCCGTGCCGCCAATCAACGGAATGTGCTTGATGCTGTCGTTGTTCAACTCGGACGGAAACTGCGCAAAACAAATATAAACAAATTTTAGGGTCAATGTTTATTTAACTTTGAATCCGAGGGTTGGCAACCAAAAAATATTTTTGCAAAAATTGTTTGGCGTAGGCAAAAGAATATCTTACGCCAATTTTAAATTTATTTGTCGATAATATTTTATTCGGAAAGAAATCTGTAGGCACCGCCGAACACATCAAAAAATGTTCCAAAAAGATGGGTGGGCGATGGGAATTTTCTGCCTAAAAATGTGTTTTTTTCACCTTTTTTGGCGTATGGCACAAAATATTAGCCAATTTTTTGTTGTTAGTCACAAAATCACCTTGAGCACTTTGCCCTCATTTTGCTTAACCCACTCGCGCACGGCGCCCTCGTCCAATTCGGCGTCAAACAATGCGTCCCCTCTTTGGTGGTCAAGTGCCTGAACAAGCAGAGCGTCCCCGGTGGCCAGCAGTTGGTCACGCATTTTCTGTGCACAAATTTTTTAATTTTAATTATATTTCATTTGTTATATTYTAATCAATGGACTTATTGCCTCCCGTTTTTTAAATTAAATTTATTCACCGGATGCTGATCGCCGAATTTGAGTCGCATTCCACGCTCAGTGACCGTCACACCGTGCGAGTTCTTCCACTCATCCACCTAATAAATGGGCCTAATTATTGCTGCACTTACTATAAAGCCGCGGTTTAGGGGAGGCACACAAATTTTGTATTAATAAAATTTATTCATATTTTTGAACGACTTAGTCTGTCGTCTTACAACCCAATCCAAAAAGCATTTTCACAATTTTTTGGGTTGCTCCCTTTTTCTGCCCACCGTGGTTTTGCTGACGCCGACGGAGAACAACAGTTCGTGGCTGCGCTTCTTCACCTTCAACGGGTCTCTGACGGAACGCAATTGCCGGGCAGCCTTTTTAAGAAAGCGCAAAAAAATGATCAAATTATCGTACAAATAGAGACGGGCCGGGATTTTCTCGAGATCCCGCGGGCTTATCAACCGACCGCCAATGTCTTATAACCAACCCTATGGGTACGCACGCCCCTCTGGACTCAAACGCCAAAAAAAGTGTAGAAGAACCTGTGGGTCGACCAACGAGAACAGCTTGCACGCCTGGTAGTAGTGCTCCAACGAACCGTACTCGCTCCCCTCCACGACCAATGATACCTGTGCGAAAATCAGATGGGGGGATCCACTGTTAGCTCACTGTCCCATATAAAAATGGTGCAAAATTCGTCGATTGTCGTCAACTCTTTTTGTTTTACCGGGTACAGCTGCGACAGGAAGCTATTTTTGCCGTTGAAGCACACCACATTGTTAGCCCGTACGGTGACCGTCCAGCACTGCGCACCTTCCGCAAGTGGCACAAAGGACGCCTTGGGGGAAAAGGGGGGGGGGATATGCCAATTTTTAAGAAATAAACAAAAACGGGTAATTATTCTCATCGAAATTAGCCCCCACCTTTTCTGCCAATTTGTAATCATCGAGGGGCGACGCTGGACGAATGACGGAAAGCGGCTGAATGAATGAAGGAAAATTCGATTTATAATTATCCAAAGTTTTTTACCTGCTCTTCTTTCAATTTGTCATCATCAAAACGCGCGGCGTTCGGGCGCCAATAATTGTTGCCGGACGCTGGACGAAAGAGGGGCTGAAGGAACTGGTGAGAAAAAGGGAAGAAAAATTACGCAATTTCTTCAAATTGTTGAGGGGGGAGGGGGGTGTCAAAGAGGGATTATGTAGCCGATTCCGTTAATTTAGCACCTAAACAAATCAGGAATTCGGCCTTTTTTTCAATGGATAAAATAATTTCCAAATTACCGGATCTATCGGATTCAAATCTCGAATTGACAAAATTTGCTGAGATCTCGATCGGTTGGTCCTCAAGTAAGGGCTCGACTTTTTCATTCCTCTAGGTTTTTTAAAGAATTTTTTCACTAAGAAGCCGAAAAAATTTTTGACTTTTTGAATTTTAACGGATTTTCGGAAATCTGAGTCAAAATTAGAGCTCGAACTGAGGACCGAAGGAGAAACGCGACAGAAAACTCAATTGGTTCGGCTCTTGTCGACTTCGTTTTTTTGACAAAAACCCGATATTCTCGTGGTGTTCCTATTTTTTGTTACATTTTGTTGCTGTTGCAGCGGTGGCATTGGCACATGCGGCGTAACTTTCGGTGGTTGACAGTTCATCAAAGGGAGTAAAGAGCGCGCGTCCGACTGCGCCCTCAGCGCCACCGCGCCAGCGGCGTTGCCGTTGCATCCGCCCTTCTGTTGCAGTCTGACCTTTCGCTTCTGCGACGACTTCTTCTCCGCGAACTATACAAAAATAAAAATAAAAATAAAAATTATGCATCCTAGCTAACTAACCAAAATTTAGTCAAACTCCATTTTCGAGGTTTTTTAGCGAAAATCAAGACAATTAAAAGAACAGGATAGTCCTAAAAATCCTGGTACTGTAGGGTCCGAAACTGATCCGGGCCGAGCTTTAAACCACCCAATCAACAACTACCATTATTTTTGTTTCTAAACTGAACAGAAGCACCAACTAAAGCCGAAACCGATCTCGATCAAAATCTGTTGACGAAATTTTACAGAAATTTTTTGCATAACTTTTTTGAAGCGGACCGATCAGAAAATTCCCAAAACATTTGCGACTTTTACCTTTGTAATTGTGGTGAATGTGGCCATTTACACAGGGTCGCAATCGCAGGCAAATGTTGAAAAAACAAAAAGTGTAAAAATCTGCATGAAAAAAATGTACGTAAATTATGTGCAAAATATGATATGCTTAAAATGAGCAAATCAATGCAAATTTAAAACTTTTTTTAATACATTTATTCCACGACCTAACAAATAATCGACAAAAAAAATTGCAAAAAAAAAAAAAATTGCTGCTCGCCGTCTGTCTCTTCACTACGCCTCCGAAATTCGAAAGCCGGCCAACTCCGCGTTGATAATCTCGCGCTCCAGGCGCTGCCTCTCAAGGCGCTTCACCGGCTTCTCGTACACGTAATACAGGGCAAACTTGGTGATCATGCACCCGGCTAGCATAGGCAAAATGGCAATGTAAATAGAACGAACCGTCGCTAAAAATTAAAAACATTGGGAAAAAGACATATCCTTGGGGGGCGGCAAATAAAAAATATTTTTTTTTTACCCAGCAAAAAAGATGTTCACTGCTCATTTTTTCCGAGCTAAAGGCCCTGCCGTATAAGTGCCATCTACGACTTCCAGAACAAATAAGCGTGTAAACCTCACATCTATGCAAGATATCCAAACGGCGATTGGTCATCACTCGACGGTAAAGCGGTCGAATACTCTCCTTGGCGCTCATGATTTTGCAATGGACGGTTCGGCAGGAATAAATTGAAATTTCTTAGAAATGGGATTATAATCAGGGTTGCCAACTGTCCTTATTTATAAGATTTGTCCTTATTTGGAGGGTCCTAATATTATAAATTTAAAAAAAATTCAAATTTTTCAAAAATCAATTTTAGCCTATTCAAAAAGCATGAATTCGATCATTATTGCATTTTCGTTGTTAGTTTGTGCTTTTTGAAAGATTTAGAGGTCAAAATTTATTTATTGAAAAAATTTCGAATTCGGATCCGGGGTTCGGAATTGATCGAAATGGAAGTCAGATTCAGAATCCACGCCCTCGAATACCCCAAGAAACACATTTTTTTTTAAAAGGTGGGCTATAAACTAAACTATTACCGTGGATTTTCATAATATTTTGATCCAGGGCTGCGATAGGTCCTTGGATGCCAAGGACAGTATTTGGAAATGGGCCCTCGGTCTTCGAAAATTAAAAATGTCCTTATTTCCAAGAATGTCCTTGGAAAATCAAAATCTCGCGTGAGTGTTGAAAATGCGTGCTGGGTCGTTTCCTAAATTCCGCCACTATGGGCGTTTCCTAAATCCGCCAGGGCGTTTCCTAAATCCGCCACATATGCTTTATGAAGTAGTTTTAGACCTCATAACTTTATTTATACCTCACTAAATCACTTAAACCTTATACCATTAGAAAGCTCAAGATCAGTAGAAACTATTTGTAAAACAAAACTAAGCTGTAAATCAAAGTTCAAGAAAGTTATGATCAGAAAACCACGAAAAAGCCTGATTTTTGGCAGTTCTAGCTTATAACTTTATTCAAACCGCAATAAAACACTTTTCCTTATACCAATGGAAAGCTCTAGATGAATAGAGAAAGCATTACAGCAAAGTCGAAGTGGCTTGATAAGTTTCGAAAAAGTTATAAGCTAAAATGCCTAAAATCAGACTTTTTCGTGGTTTTCTGATCATAACTTTCTTGAACTTTGATTTACAGCTTAGTTTTGTTTTACAAATAGTTTCTACTGATCTTGAGCTTTCTAATGGTATAAGGTTTAAGTGATTTAGTGAGGTATRAATAAAGTTATGAGGTCTAAAACTACTTCATAAAGCATATGTGGCGGATTTAGGAAACGCCCTGGCGGATTTAGGAAACGCCCTGGCGGATTTAGGAAACGCCCTGGCGGATTTAGGAAACGCCCATAGTGGCGGAATTTAGGAAACGACCTAGCACCTTGAAAATGCAATTTTAATCGAGAGAATCATGATTTGGCATTGTGTCAACAAAATTTTGAATAGAAAATGGCTATTTTATCAAAAATGCGCCCTATCGAAACATTGAACCTTTTGATTCTTTCTATTTGCTATTTTACAGCATATTTTTTGTTCAATTTCTTTAACAAGATTCATTAATTCCAAAAAATTTTGCCGGCAGTGCCTGCCGGCACCGCCGACCCCTCCCATCCTTAAAAAAAATACAACCCTAGAAAAACTAAACCAATGAAAAGACAACGTCATAAAATTCTAAACAAAGAAAATACAACCCCAGAAAAGCTAAACCAATGAAAAGACAACACCAGAAAAGCTAAACCAAAGAAAATACAATACCAGAAATGCTAAACAAAATAAAATACAACACCAGAAATCTAAACCAAATCAACACCAGAAATGCTAAACCAAAGAAAATACAACACCAGAAATGCTAAACCAAATAAAATACAACACCAGAAATGCTAAACCAAATAAAATACAACACCAGAAATGCTAAACCAAATCAACACCAGAAATGCTAAACCAAATGAAAATACAACACCAGAAATGCTAAACCAAAGAAAATACAACAATAAACCAAATAAAATACAACCAGAAATGCTAAACCAAATAAAATACAACACCAGAAATGCTAAACCAAATAAAATACAACACCAGAAATGCTAAACCAAATAAAATACAACACCAGAAATGCTAAACCAAATAAAATACAACACCTGAAATGCTAAACCAATGAAAAGACAACACCAGAAATGCTAAACCAAATAAAATACAGAAAATACAACCCCAGAAAAGCTAAACCAAAGAAATACAACCCCAGAAGAAAATACAACCCTAGAAAATGCTAAACCAATGTTTTAAACCAAAGAAAATACAACCCCAGAAAAGCTAAACCAAAGAAATACAACCCCAGAAATGCTAAACCAAATAAAATACAACACCAGAAATGCTAAACCAAATAAAATACAACACCAGAAATGCTAAACCAAATAAAATACAACACCAGAAATGCTAAACCAAATAAAATACAACACCAGAAATGCTAAACCAAAGAAAATACGGCGACATGAAGTTTGGGCACCGGGAAGTTTGGGCACCAGGAAGTTTGGGCACCAGAAGTTTGGGCACCGGGAAGTTTGGGCACCACAATACAATTTAAAATAAATAAAAAAAGCATTCACACTTGAATGTTTTGTACATTATTGCATATGGAATTTAATTTTTGACAAAAAGTATTGAGCTCATGGGCCCTTTGCTCGTCTTGGGGTTAAGTTAAGGTTTATTTAAACCGGGTTAACGCCCGAGCTTAACCGCTTTGCTCGTCTTTAACCCGGGTTAAGGCCGTTAACCCCAAGACGAGCAAAGGGCCCCAGATATAAAATTTTTTTATGAATGTTTGAAAGGAATATTTGCATATCATATCAGGGTTTTTAAGGATGAAAGAAGGTCAGTTGTTGGTGTGCCGTGGTTATTACTTAATTTAGGTCATTTTGCGGAATCCTCAAAAAGTCCTCCGGTGAGAAAAGTCTTGGAGAGCCCATGGGAAATCTTGAAGAAGCAGAATTTGTTTCCAGTGGTTCTTCTGAAAAAGCAGCGAGAACCGTCCAGACCGGGGCAATAACTGACTCTAAACTTAACCGATTCAGACTTTAACCCGTTCAACAGGTCTTGTCAAGATGAAATTACTCCCCGGTCTGGATCCGGTCCGTACGCCGAAGCAGCACAAGTGATTGCCCCTCAAAACATACAATTTGCAGAAAGTGTTTCAAACCCTCATGGTCAAGAAGAAAACTCGCTTTAACCCATAATGGGTTTGAATATGCTTTCGATAAAAGCTCCAAAGTATTTAATGAGAGTCTAAAATGGCAAAATTTTGAAATTTTATTTTTTAATGAGTATTGCGGTGCCCAGACTTCCCGGTGCCCAAACTTCTGGTGCCCAAACTTCCTGGTGCCCAAACTTCCCGGTGCCCAAACTTCCCCCCGCCGAAAATACAACACCAGAAAAGCTAAACCAAAGAAAATACAACCCAAGAAAAGCTAAACCAATGAAAAGACAACGCCATAAAATTCTAAACCAAAGAAAATACAGAAAATACAACCCCAGAAAAGCTAAACCAA
>MEIZ01000013.1:326621-337258 GCA_001723225.1 Globodera ellingtonae | reverse complement strand
ATGCGTGAAATCAAAGTTTATGCGTGAAATCAAAGTTTATGCCTGCAATCAAAGTTTTACGCGTCAAATCAAAGTTTATGCATGAAATCAATTTACGCGTCAAATCAAAGTTATGCCTGCAATCAAAGTTTTACGCGTCAAATCAAAGTTTATGCCTGCAATCAAAGTTTTACGCGTCAAATCAAATCTGCGTGTAATCAAAGTTTACGCGTCAAATTGGCGTCAAATCATGCTATTATCTAGCAGAAACTAAACGATCATATGAACCTGTAAAAAGTTATGGTTTGAAAAGAGCGAAAAACTATGTTTTTTTGGTCATTTTCGATTATAACTTTTTTGAAATGGATTCAATCCAGGGTTGCCATTCAGAAATGTACTGATTTCAGCTCTGCGTACTGATTTTACACTGATTTTCAGGATAATTCGAAGGACCAATTTCTTACCAAATTGAGTAGAAATCAAAAAAAATTTTCCCGGCGGCGCCTATCGGCACCGCCGACCCCCCAGAGAGAAATATGGTTAAAATACGCACATTTCATGCAAAAAATAAAGATTTACTACATATATTTTGAGACATTTTTTTGGAAAAAAAATTGAAGAATATCAAAAACCTTTTTTTTGCTGATATTATATATCAATTAACTCCCGTATCAAAATTTTTATTAGGAAACCACTTTGAACCGGTTCAAATTTTGAAAATTAAGGAATAGCAACTTTCTTAACATCAAAGGCAGATAAGGGAAAAGTTAGACAGTAAGGTGGAAAATAGCAGCCAAAGTACCGCACACTCGACTACGGCGGCCAGTAGGTGGGGCGAGACTCCGGGCTCCGGAAGAAGTCCGCGCGTGACCCGGCTGGGGGTCCCTGCGCGCTCGCCCCCCAGTGGCGCTCGTCCCCCAGTGGCGCTCGTCAGACTTCTTCCTCCGCCCTCCGTCTTGCCCCACTACTTGCTCCGTCATCGCATGCTCGCTGTTGGCGGGCCGTTACACGGCCTTTCATTTTATTTTATCGGTTTTTGTTACTTAAAAGTTGGTTTTTCCTTAATTTTCAAAAATTTGAACCGGTTCAAAACCCGTTTTAAATTCTCAATTTTTATTTTCTATTGACGAATTCGTAATCAGCGTATCACAAGTAACATATTTTCAGACCATTTTCAGAAGAAAAAAAATTTCCAAAAATGCTGACCAAAAGGGTCCCCCATATGGTTTTTAAAAATTTGAACCGGTTCAAAGTGGTTTCCTAATAAAAATTTTGATACCATTCGATTTGTCTCGACGAGGGGAGTTGATTGATATATAATTTAGGAAAAACAAAAGTTTTTGATATTCTTCAATTTTACCCATTTTTAAATGTACTGATTTTTGACCCAAAAAATCTGAAATTTGTTTCCAATGTACTGATTTTATAAAATTTTCGATGGTATCCCTGATCTAATCATATCGTTGATTTGAACACAAAATCTACCCAACAAAAAGCTTTCGATTGGTACCAAATTTGTTTAGCTTGGTTGGTTCGAAGAAGTTATTGCAGTTCAAAGTTGTCGGCTTTTAAAGATTTTTCAAAATGTGGTGACCATCCAAGCCACTGCCCTCAGGCTACTAAATATAGAGCAAATAAATCTTTTTTCGTTTGCCTTTGCGGATAAAAAAATGTGAAAATGCAAACGTCGGCTTTATTCATACAAGATAAAATCAAAAATAAAGAGGAAAAAACGAAAAATAAAAAAAAACTCATTTTCGTTCCGCCTCCAACAAAACAGAATTCCCTGCGCAAGTGCCATGAAAATGTGCCGACCCGTCGCTCTCACTTCTCCAGCGGGTGGTAGTTCAGCAACTTCTCAATCAAATCGACGTGCGACAAAAGCATCCGCCTGCAGCAGTAACGCCGGAGTCCCAATTGGTCCAACGCGTCGCCCTCCGTGTTGCCGCCCTAAAACAAGCGGGATATTTTGCAGACAGATATTATTTGTTTAAAAGAATTTTGAGTTGCTCTCCATTTTAAGCTAAGCAGGTTATAACCCAAATAGTTGGACAAAAAGATATTTTTCCCCAAAAAGGCCCCCCCCCCGTTGGAGAACGGCTCAAAATTTTTGCGGTTTTGTCTCAGCTCGACGAGCGCAATTGATTTGTATATAATTCAACCGGTTTTGAAGTTTCTCTTAAGAAATCGAAGAAATAAAAGGAACTACTCGGGACTGCTATAATTTTCTCGATACAATTTTTTATTTAAAAAACCTGTAAACTTTGTAGATACGCGTCCCATCGATTGCCGATCACTTTACCGCACGTAAAACAGCGAACGGGAATAATCATTTTGAAAAATGAAACAAGAAAAATTGAATTGGTCTCGGTACCGGTTTCTAAAATGTGTCGGTTTAATTGAGCAATTAATGCAACATTTAATATAAAAAAATAGTTTAGCATCAAAATTAAAGCAAAAACTGTATTCTATTCTTTAACAGATATAAAAAGGTGAATATTTATTCAAAGTCAACAAGCGGCAGAATAAAAATAAAAAATCGAATTAAAACAAAACAAAAATTCGTTTTATCATCAAAACATATTCGCCCTATCAGCATCGAATTCCCTGCGCGACTGTCATAAAAACGCCAAACGATCCGCCCATTTGCGCCGCCACTTTGCCAATTTGTCGGAAAAGCTCGCGACCGCGCAGACCCATCCTAAAAATTTGAAAAAAAAGTATTACGAATCTCCAAACTTTTGTTTTCCCGTTTGACAAATTAGCATCCAAAACAAAAACAAAATAAAAATTTGAAAAACAAACAAAAAAAAAGATAATTTTGAGTAAACATTTTTCTTGGGAGGCCAGGAAATAAGCCCACATTTTAAGAACAAAATAAAATTTACACCCTGAAAGCCTGGCAWTCCAGAACTTGAGATTGGATCAGAGTTTTAGAATCAAAACCCACAAAAAAAAGTTCCCCATTTTCAAACTTTAGCCATTGGCCTCACAAAAAAAAAACTAAAGCGCTCAGATGTAATCTGTTGAAAGCACTGGCTGCACTGCTGAAATTTTTTTGGATTTTAATGATTTTAGAACAAAAAATTATACAAAAATATTTTTTGGGAGCTCCCCCCGTCCAACCGGTAAACCGCGCATTCATAATCCATAAAAACCTCAGAGATGTGAAAGAGCCGAGGAGGACGCCGGTGGAACCGCCAATCACACAGCCCATGACAAAGCCGAGCTTCAGCTTGTCAAAACAGGAAGGCCCTTTGCGGCCTTGTTGAACTACTTGGTAGCCGGGAGGGACGGCGGGCATCGGATTGGCAAAAAAAATAAATATATTTAGCGGAACCTGAAAGTAAGCAAAAGTATTAGAAGAATTTCTATTTGTATCAATCGATAATACGGAGTTGCAGCTGGTCTCTCTCTGCCTCCCCCCCCCCCTATTTTTATAAAAATATAGTCTGCTAAAACGTTCGGTTCCGAGCCACGGACTAGTTCAGAATTGGTAAAATAAAGGTCAGATTCGAATCCTACGATCCCAAAGGCAATTAGAAACAATCCCATTTTGCAAAATTTCTTTTTTTTTGTTCAAATTTAAGGAGTGGTCGTAGTGGTAAAACCCATTTGAGCGAGCGACTGAATTACTCTACCGAAATCTTACAAATTAGTGTTTAATGCGGGACGGATCTTTAAGAGATTTTTGCGGTCAAAAACGGCTTATAAAAAGAGGAAAAGAACGGCTGTTAGACACTAATCGCCATAAATGCGCCGTTTTTTCCTTAAGAATTGTTTTGAATTTTTCTCGGTTACTGTTATATAGTAAAAAGTTGTGCCATTTAATTATGCTTACAACTTGATAAAATTAGATATGGCTAATTTTTCATCAAAAATTTTTTAACAACTCAAAAAACAAAACAAAATGTTTACTTTCCTGTCCTATTTAAAAGAAATAACGAAACAAAAAATCAATCAAATCACAATTATCCGTCCGTCCGTTTATTATTGTTTTTTAGCCTTTCTCCTCCTCTCCAGTTCAGCTGTCTGTCCGGCGTGTCCAATTTGAGTATTTTGTTTGCTCTTCGATTGGACAATTCTTCGCGCCTTTCCCATCAAAAAGTCGACGAGCATTTTTGTCTGCGATAGTAAAAGAAAGAGAATCGACGGCATTTAAAAAACTTCAGAAAAAAAAGCAAAATTCCAAATGCCCACCTTTGTTTGGTTCAAAAACGCAATTGTGATCAAAATGGTCAGGGCAAGTCCAATGTAATTGGCATTGTGCACTTCGACGTCAACGGCCCGATGCTGGGGTTTGGAGATGAGTCTTAAAATTAAATTAATGAAACAATTTTTGTTTAAAAGAATTTTAAAGGGTTGCCAAGTCGTACTTTTTTTAAAAGAAATGCACTGTTTTTTGAGAGTCCGGAGATTTTTGGGGCTCAGAGGATTTTTTCAAAGAATCGAATCGAATATTTCCAAAACAAATTATTTTGAGCTGATTAAGAAATATGTCCTTTTTTTGGTTTAATATTTTATTTATTAATATCTATTCAGTGCCCACCCCCTCCCAAATGAACAAATGAAAAAGTGGGGCAAAATACTGCAGTTTTTGGATCATTTTGTTTAACAAATTCTATCAAAATAATTCAAAATTTACGGGTCGCTGAAGAAAAAGTTTGCAACTCAACCTGACAAAGGTAAACGGAGAATTGGCGAAGAATTCCTCCGACAACGGCTCAATTTTCAGCCTTTTGGCCTCGTTCCGATCAATGCCAACAGAATAATGCTGAAAAGAGTTTTTTTTGCACTTTTCTTTCAGTAAAAATTCAAAAATTTGTCCACGGCGTTTTGAAATTGTCACTGCCCCCCCCCCCAAAAAAACTTTCCCCTGCAGCGTTTTTTCCACCTTATTGTAGGCCGGCAACGTAAAGATAAACACGGTGCCGTGCACAATTTGCTCCTGCAAAGTTTTCCCTCCGGCACTTTCACTTAAAAGCACTCGAAAAYTGCCGCCGGCAATGCTTGCATTTGAAGGCAGCTCCAATTCGCCGACAACAGTCGCCTCGGGCAATTCCGTGGGCAACACAACAAAATTCACTTCACGCTTGTCCTCAGTGCCCGTCTTAATGYGTTTAAGTTTTTAAAAGCTAAAAATATGGAATAGAGTAATTATTCCTTGAAAAAAATCAAAAACCCCGGAGGTCATATCAAAAGCAACGTGGTAGCCTATGGAATAAGTCTGTAAAGCGCAGAATTTGGAATCAGAATGGATGGAACCGTGGGTTTCAGCAGGAAAAATTCGAATATTCCGGAAGTGCTGACCCCGTAAAATACAATTTCCAATCCCTATCGATCCTTTGAATGGCCAAATCGCACCCCCCCCCCCCCACCTGAACATCGAAGAGTGGCGGAAACGCTTTGATCCGCTCGCCGTTCTCGACCTTCAGAAAAACTTTGTATCGACACGATGGTTTGAGGCCTCGAACGCGAAACTGGTTCGTGCGCGAATCCACCACATCCTCTTCCTTAAAAAGCATAAATTTAATTATATTATTTATTCATTAAAAATTGTGCCTCTAAAAATTCAACAAAAATATTAAATTTTATTGTTATCAATCACCTGATGGTTTTCACACTGGTTGGAAAGCGCCTCAACGTAAATCGGGGTCTGAAACAATTTGCTACCAATGGTAGACACTTTGCCAAAAATGCTAAAAAAGAGGTGGTTAGGTAACTGGGGGCGTTCTCGAGAGTCTCGCTAAATCTTCAGTCTCAAACATTTTAATTGCCGGCTATGACGATGACATTATGGTGGTGAGGTTTGAATCGTTTAGAAGCATTTCCAGATAACAAAAATTTTGGTAAAATCACCAAGTAAAACTATTTTAATCGGGTGGAAAACCCAATGTTCGCAAACATAAAAGAAAACATCGCTCGCTGGACATTTAAAAATACCAACAAAAACAAATTCCGATTGCCCRAACCGCCCGCCCACCTGTAAGCGTATCGTTTTGCCTCCAACGTCACAGTCTCCGTTTCGCCCTCTTTAATTTGCACGGAAAAGGAATTGGTATCGAATTTGTACTCCTTCAAAATGGGCCGGATGAAGTAATTCCCGGGTGCCTGCAGAAAAACGGGTGTGGGGGACGAACACAAAAAATGTTTTTCTGTTTCTTCCAAAAATGAAATCGAACCAGTCCGACGATGCTCAGTGTACCCGTCTGGTCGGTGACCGTGTTGGAGCGGAAGTCGTCGGACGAGCTGACGGAGACGAGCACATCCGCCAAGGGCGTCTTTGCAGCACAACTGTCCACGAAATGGACGATCAGCTGGGACAGTTTGGTGGCCGAGAACACGAAGGGGCTGCCACGATGAGCACCATCACCATCGGCTGCAATGTACGGCTTGAACTCGAAGCCGTCTTTGGCCAACGCAACCGCAAAGTCCTGCTCGTCCCTCACCGGGCCAATCCTTTGGGGCATAAATTTTGAATTCGCTAAAACTGCCGGCATTATTTGTCTTTTCGCCTACCGGAACTTTCCGCTGGCGTCCGTTTGCACGCGCAATTCCGTCGGCGTTGTCGACGCTTTGTCATCGCCCGTCGACGCTTTGTCATCGCCGCTGCCGCGCCGCCGCCGTGACGTTGCGGTGACAGTCACTTCCGGAATGGCCGGGATCACTTGGCCCTCAATGAATTTGGCCAAATGCGCCCGGAAAATAATTGGCTCCGCCTCCTCACCACAATTTCCTGAAATTGTTGGGAATCAAAAACTTTTTAAACAAAAAAAAACGAACCATCAAATTTGAACGTTATGCTCTCCGGAGTGAACAAGTGCAGTGGCGAACGAGCGGTGGCCACAAATTCTGTGCCAATTTTTTGCTGATCCAATCGAAAAACGAATTTTTTTGTGCCATCGGCCGCGTCGTCCTTTTGAACATTGACGGCAAAATGTTTTGCTTCTGATGAGAGACTGTCGCTAAAAAAACATTCGTTTTTAAGTAAATTGTAAATTACCCCCAATTTATGTTTAAAACCCCCGAGGGAATGTACACATTGCCCTCCATTGTACTACCTGAGCGTCACCTCCACGTGCGTGTTGCTGTCCTCCCCATCATTGGCATTGTCGGTGCCTTTGCCGTCAAATGCAATTCTGATCGGGACCAGCGTCGCTTTGGCGATCAGTTCGATGGTTTTTGTGCCGGGAACRGTGAACATCATCGTCTCGTTGCTTTTGTCCACCTTTTGGCCATCTGTCGCCGCCGGCGTCGCGTCGTCCTCAACAACAATTTCAAAATCGTGGCACGAGTCGAGCGCGAATTTAAATTGACGGCGTTGATTGCCCTCCTCAGCCGTCGGCGGCGGGAAGTACAGCGTGGAGATACCGGCAACCAACTCAGCAATTTGTGCCCCCGAATTGGCGGTGGACGACACATTTACTTGGGCGACCGGTGAATATTCCTTACACAAGGTGAAAATTGTTTTACAAATTTGAATTCCAAAAAGTGCCAATAGCAACCGCTCCTCTCCAAAATCAAGAAATTGCCGACAAAAGGACAAGAATTGCCCCACTTCCCTCAATTTGGACAAGTTTTCGCGAAGCCGTTTATTAGTGCCATGGAACCTTTTTGCCCCAACCCCGGTAATTTAATGACTAATATTATTCCACCATTTTTGCCGGATGGGTGCTTCGGATGACCAGCATAAAGCCTTTTTGGGTGAAGCGAAGTCCGTCCACGTCGGCGTCCACCAATTCCACCGCTTTTTCATCAAAATCCCACCAAATGTATTCTGTGCTCACAACGCGAACTGAAAATGCGCTGATTTATAGCTTAAATGATTAAAAAACAATTTAAATTTCCGTTATATTTTTTGGTTAATTAAAAAAGTCTGGACCATTGTAAACGGACGGAGAAATTTGCGCAAATTCAAACGCCCCATCAATGCCCGTTAAGTTTGCCCTGGCAATGACTGAACGGTCACGGCACAATTCCACAAAAATGCCATCACAACTGCCTTAATTTATTTTACATCAAAGCATTAATTAGCAACTAATTAATTACCCGTGCATTTAACGTGTCCAGTAATTTTACCCAAAAATTGTGTGAATTTTACACCAATCAATGGCTTTTCTGTGAGGTCCACCAAAAGTTGTTGAGGCGTGTACGCCACAGAGGAGACGACCTGTAAATGGAATTTGTTAAATCAAAAAAAGTGGGGAATTCGATGCTGTACGATACGACTAATTCTCGTGAATTTTACGCCAAAACAACAACGGACTCGAGCAGTGTATTTGGCCGGACTGAACATTCCGCAAAAATGGCCATTTCCATCCGTTTTAATATTTTCTGTCAGACGTCGGCGACGTCCATCGTCGTTGTTGTTGTTGTTGACGTCGTCTAACAACGGTTTGACATCAATTGACAACATTTCGCCGCCGCCCGCTGCCACGGCAGAAATTGTTCCACAAAAAGCAACTCTAAAAAATTGTAAAAAATAAATGAACGCTCGAGGGGAAATCCTTCGGAATAAAAACAAATTTGTTCGTTAAAAGGTTTAAATGGTCGATTAATTGACACTCCCGGTCCGTTCAAGTGATCAGAGCAGATTGGGACCCATGACAATTCAAAACTCGCAAATTTTCTCAACTTTTATGTCGTAAAAACAACCTCCCCCAACCAAAAAAACACACACACTTTTCTGCGCGCAGTTCGATCGACTCATCAAACTTTGTAGACGACAAATCGATCACAATTTGGCCAAATTCGTAATGTTCCCTGGTGCCGCCGATGCGATGCTTTCCCCCGGTGACTCCGACCAGCTCAAATGTGCCAATGTCAGCAGCCGTTGTTCCCTCCTCGTCCATGCCAAATGCTTTTGTTGTGGCAACCCGCGGGAGGCCGTCCAACGAAATGGACACTTCGCCAACCATCGGCCGGTTTAGCGGGTCCAAAACGCGGCCGACCAGGCGAAAGTTGGACACGGAAAGGGTCACCTGAACAAGGATTTCAAGACGTAATTAAAGCCTTCCAAAAAGTTGGACCCAAACATTGACTGAATTGAATGATAAAAAATTTAAGAATAATTTATAGGACCCGGTCGCCCAAATCACGAAATTTTTGGCCCGTTCTTCGTGTTAAACACGCACAACCAAACAAAACAACGCACGTCGACAGCGTTGGCGTCCAATTGGATTGTCTTGCGCTCAAATTGCACTTCCATTGGTCGTCTGGCGTCGCGCGGCTGTCGACGGAGCAGCGCAGAGAATGTGTAACGGCCAGAGGGCAAACAGGCGAACAGAGCGATGCCCGTGCGCGTCTCCAACGCGTACGTCCATCCGCTGTCGTCTCCAACGGCGATGACACCGCCGCCCGCTTTGGCGTTGGGCCCGCGTCGACTCGCGCGCGGCTTTTGCGCATTGACCGGCAAATGTTGGAACTGCACAACAAAAAGCATTTAAATTATTAAAAGTTGTTCTGCACCTTTAAGCTATTTAAAAAAATCCATTTTTTCAAAATTTTATTTAATCCAATTCTTGGCACCCAATTTAAGACAATTTTAAATCCGATTATTGGCTTAAAATTAAATTTCGAATGTTGAGGCTTATTAAAAATACAAATTTTTGGCATTTAAGTAATTAAGAACGACTAAAGCAATGTCATATTTCTTATAAATTTTTAATTTCTCACATCAATTTGATTGTCCGACTGCAGTTCAACAACAATCACCCCCGCCTCTTTTGCATCCCCGCCGGCGTCATTGTCCCCCGCGGGCATTGTCAATTTGTTGCCCCGCTCGTCCGCCACTGTCACTTTCACATTGTGCCCGGCCATTGTGATGTCCGGCCGCACTTTCACCGGCCCGTCGGTGACCGTCACCGAAACACTGCCCCGAGCGACGCACTGGTCCGCGTCGGCCATCGTCGAAATCACGTAAACGCCTGAAGGGATATTACATTTAAACGCCTGAGGGGATATTCGAAATCACGTAAACGCCTGAGGGGATATTCGAAATCACGTAAACACCTGAGGGGATATTCGAAATCACGTAAACACCTGAGGGGATATTCGAAATCACGTAAACACCTGAGGGGATATTAGATTAAAACGCATGCACAAAAAATAGAGAAAAATTCGACGGCACTTAAAATCTAAGAATTTTTCCGTTGGGAAGGCAATTTATTAAATTTGCCCCCCCCCCCCGACGGGGTGGAAATTTTCTGATTAAAAAAAACCTGGTTTTGCGCCAAATTTGTACTGTCCGCGCCCGTCCGTCTCCGTCTTGGCGACCAAAGTGCCTCCGTCCTCCGTGTACAGCCCCAACGTCTGTTTCTTGCCGCCCTCATTCAACACATCGCCAACAATTTGGAAGCCGACCAATTCGATGATTATGTCGTCGGCACAGCCGGTGCCGTCGTCCGCAATTTCCACCTCTCGGCTTTCCGGATCTGTGAAAATTGGGCACTTTTAAAGTTCAGATCGCTTTTGACCCTCGGGAACGGGAAAGGACACTTTCCATTCATTTAGTCTAAACTTAAAATCAAAGGATTCAGAGAATTTCGTTTATTCTCTCAGTAAATCGTTCAAAAGCAACGATTAATGTTTGTGATGTGAGAAAAAAAGAAACTATTAAAAGCATTTTTAATTTCAAACAACGAAAAATAACAATACAT
>MEIZ01000013.1:302142-321925 GCA_001723225.1 Globodera ellingtonae | reverse complement strand
GTTTTGATTTAATTTTAAAATGCTAATTTTTTGATAAATTTTTGAAAACGGAGATTTTGGTTTGAATTTTGGAAAATCTCGGAAACGTGTAGCCAAGAATCTCGTCTCGGCCCATGCTTATTGTAGTTAAAATTCCCCTTGTTCTATCTCTCAGTCAGGGCCGAGACATCAATTTGGACGTACTCCGTGTGCAGGGCTATCGCTTCTTCTGCAACAAACTGTGGCAGGGCACCCGCTTTGTACTGAGCCGTCTCGGCACCGAGTTCTGCCCAAGAGATATATTTGAGGTAAAGCCCCGGGGTTCGCCAAAAGAGAAAATGTTGCCCCGTTTCAGCTTAATCGGCTATTCGATGGGATGGCATTGAGTCTGGCGGACCGTTGGATTCTGTCCCGACTGTCCCATTGTGTTGCCGAATGTGACGCCGGCTTCTGCGCGTACAACTTCCGGCAGCTGACCAGCGCCATCCATCACTTTTGGATCCACGAATTCTGTGACATTTATTTGGAGTCGGTGAAGGGCCTTTTCGTCGTCAGCGGCGGCACGCAAAACCAACTGCACCAAAAGGGCGAGGACGGCACCGATTCCACAACAACGGCGGCGAATGTAGTTTATTTCAGGAAATTATTGATTTTCCCCATTGAATAATGCCCAAAAAAAAATCCATTTTTGCCAAGGTCGACGCGGCACGGCACGTGCTCCATTTGGCGGTGGACTGCACCCTGCGTTTGTTGGCACCCATAATGCCATTCATCGCGGAAGAGCTTTGGCAGCGGTTGCCCGCTCGGCCGTCCTGGGCGGTGAGCGTTTGCATTGTGCCCTATCCACAGCCGGCTGAGGTAAGTGTGTACGTGTACGGGCAAGTTAGGGCATTTTTTACTATCCGAATTTGAATATTTTTGATTTGTAAAAGAAAAATACTCAAAGATTGTCACCAGAATCGGACAGGATCCTTTATATTTCCTGGATTGCTAAAAATTTTGAATAGTTAAATTGAGAAAAGATCAAATCCGTAGAGGGGAGTGTCTCTAATCGTATTCCACAGTACTTTCTACGATATTTTTTGTTTAACACAGTTCTCATACCATGACAAAGAAGCGGAGGCCGACTATGAACTGCTGCGTGAATCAGTGATCGTTAAAGCAAAATTGGAAAATTAGCACCATTTTGTTGTTGTTTTATATATTATGTATTGAAATTGGTATGAAACAGCACGAGGCTGGCTTTTCTGTTAAAAAAGAACCCGTGATTTGACATCTCAAATTTTGTGAAATGCGCGCCGACATTGAATTCAATTTTACGACATTATTTATTGACTTTTTGTGTTAATTGACCATTTTTTGTTTTAATTTTGATGGATGTTCGGGAACGCTATGGCCAACTGATCGTGGCGCTTGGCAACAAAAACATTTTGTTGGGTGGCCGACATTTTATGGACAAATCCGTCGACGACGCACAGAAAAGGGCGGCAGACTCMGAGGACGMCGTCTTCCAAAAATTGGGCCAAATTCGTGAAGCGCTTAACGGCGTTAAAGTAAGGGCGAGGCGAGGGCCGAGGTAAATGCGACTTTTTTTGGGTTTTATGCATTTAAATGATGCAAATTCAACAATTGTTTTGCGCAAAATTAGCATTTTACTTAAATATGGACAAAACGAATTTTAAGAATGGCAATGGGAAAAAATGCCAATTTTCCTTTCTTCACTTTAGCGGAAACTGATTTTTCAACAACAATTTTCAGTGCCGTGTTAACGCCGTTTGCGCTCGGCATGGCACCAACCGATGGCACTCGTTCACTTCCTTTACCCATCCGTTGAAGGGCCTGCCCGTTTGGATAGCCTCCGGGGGTGGGTAGAAAATGCCACTTTTTACAGTATTATAAAGCAGAATATTTACAGATCAATTATTTTATTATATTTAATTTCTATCGTTTTCTGCTCATTTTTTTATTGTTTTTGCGATTTTCAGTTCGTGTGGATGAAGAAGAACATTCGTCCTCTCTCAGTCTGCTGTACACGCAGGTCGGGTCGGTGGGCTCGGTGTATTTAAAGTTTTTTGAGTTTATTTAGGCTTTTTTTGAGTTTATTTAGGCTTTCTGCAAGTTTGTTCAGCTGATTGATGCACATCCCGAATCGCTGTTGCCATTTCGACAATGCCAAACGCACCGATCACCGCGGTTTTCAATGAAAATGTTTACTGCAATTTCTAACCAATTTTTTTTGTCAGTTCTTTGCACCTCTGTGAACTTCCTGGAGCTTTTTTGCTTGCCTTAATGGTGAACAATTAGTAAATCTTAACGAGAACATTTTTTCACAATTTTTACAGCATTCACTTGACCCAGAACAAAGTCGAGCATTGCAATGGCACATCAACGGGTTTGAATTTAGTTAAAATTAAATTGTGATTATATTCGTCTTTCTCCCCTCAATTCAGTCTCAACCCCCACTGGGAATGGGCTTCACCTCCTACCACGTCTTCGAGCTGTTCAAACGGTGTGGTGGACGACGTTCTGTTGGTGGCCAATGAGTGCGCTGCCGCCTTCGGTTGGAGTGGTGCCGGCGATGTGCTGTTGGACAAAGAATGGGACGACGCGTATTTGGCCTACCGGTTCGGCATCGTTGTTGGCCAAGACGAGGAGGAAAATGCCAACAACAACAACTTTGACCTGGTCACCGCTGACGGTGGCTTCGACTGTGCCGTAAGTGGGAGATGTCTGAACTCCTTCAAATTCTTGAAATTTTGAGTTCAATTATTTACTAATTTATATTCCATTAAAGAAACGCATTTTTTAGAACAATCCATCTGGCCAAGAATTGCTGATGTTACCGCTGATAAAACGCCAAATTCAAATTGCTTGCAAATGCCTTCGTCGGGGCGGCACTTTGCTTTTGAAGACATTCACTTTTTTTGACCGGGAAACTGTCGCACTGATCGCCACGCTTTGTGCCGCGTTTGGAGAGGTTCAAAGATGATTCATAAATATATCAAATTTTAACAAAAATAAAGTAAAATTTAAAAAAAAGAAATTGAAAATAATTCAGGTTCGATGCACAAAACCTCCCAGCAGCAAACCGGGCAACTCCGAGGTTTCAATTTTGCCGTAATATGCAATTTTATTCACTAATTAAGGTCTATTTGATTTGCTTGGACTTCAACAGAGCCAATGATGATGTCCAACCAATTCATTTTGATCAATGTTTTTTGAAAGTATTTTTTTGTTAAGTAAATATTTTATTATTATTTTAATTTTAGCGTATTTTGGCGGCCGCTCGAACATTGGCCGGCCACCAAATTGGCTTCATCGAGTTCAATTTGGCCACATTTCGTCGCCTTTCGCAGGATGAACGCGTAAAACAATTGGATAATAAAAAAAATGGATTTTATAATTTTTATTGAATTTGTTTCGTTTAGACAATTATTTCCATCGAAAAGTGTTCGGCGGTTGAACGGTGGGGCCAGCGAATGTTGGACAAAATTCGGCCTTCCCAGCGGCCACAGATGGCAATGGAACTGTCACCAACATCGCCGTCCCGGTGGTGTTCATGGCACCAAATTTGGCATCCAAAAAATGCGGACAAAATTTGTCGGCTAATGGAACAACAACAACGACGACAGCAAAATGGAAAGGTGGAACTTTTAAAAAAAACTTTAAAAATATATTATTTGATCGGTCAAAATTTTTTTGTTGTCATTTAAAGCCATTTCTATTTGATTTATTGTTGTAGAATATTCAAAATGTTTAGATTTTCGAATTTCCTCCGCTCGTTTTTGAGCCAAACTGTGAGGAAATTTTTGCATGGCTGCAACAACAGCACAGCAACACAACCGATGCCGCTGCTGACGATGGCATCAACGACAACGGATGGAGTGCCGGTGCCGGCATCGTTTTTGGCCGATTCGACGACCCTGGGCAAAGGGGCGGCACACTCCGAATCCGGCACTCTCTCTTCGCGCATCCGGATTGGCTGAAACAGGCGCAAAATGTACATAATGTTAATGCCCAAAAACTCGACTCTCGGTGAATTTCGCCGATTTAGATCTCGAAAGACTCGACGAGATCTCGATCGGTCCGGGCTCTACCAAAAAAATTGTCGTTGGGTTCCATTTACGAATTTTAAGGTCCAAGATTTGTGTGCAGAGGGCCAAAGCCATGACGAAGACAGCGACAGCAATGGCAAAAGCATTGTCCAACGCCGTCTCTCATCAAAATTGGAATGGCTCGAATTTCTCATTGCGGTAAAAGCAAAAAAACAAACCCAAAAAATTTGTTTTTGGTTGCATTACTATTGATGTTAGGAGATGGTTATGTCGTTAACGAAATTATTCGTATTTCGAGGAAATTAAATATTCAAAGTTTTTTTTTTATTAAAAAATTCGGTGGGCGGACGGGCGGACATTCACTGGAAAGGAATGGCACTTTTCGTTTGTTTCAAAAACATTTTTTGAATGGTTTCATTTTAGCAATGCGAATTGGTGTCGTCGTCGACCAATGCTTCCATTTTGGAACTGAAATTGGGCCGATCGGAGGCCATTCTGGTTTTTTTTTTATTTTTAATAGTTATTCAAGAAATATTTAATCGAATTTAATGTACCTGTCTCTTATACACATCTAATCGAATTTAATGTACTTTGCTTTCCCCCCATTTTTTTGTCTCGATTCTCGGCCTCCGTGCTCGTCGTACTCTGTTGCCTATTTCGCCACGTTCAGCAGACATTTGGCCACGATGGCTGTGCCAAATTTTGCTTTTCACAAGCAAATGTAACAGAGCTGCTTTATATATAATTTTATCTCGGGATTTTCCCGGTCCCAATCAAAAACGGGGGAATTTTGTGTCAGAAAATTGAGAAATGTCTGACCAACCTACCGTCCATTAAAAACCCATTAAAAAAAATGCGGTTTTTGGTCATTTTTGCCGAATGAACAAACCGCGCTTTTATCGCCGGCACATTCAATTTCTATTTGCAATTATTTGAATAATAACATTTTCACCCCCCCCCCCTTTTAGACGCCTGACGTTTGCGCCGCGTTGTGCCGCTTTTTGGCCAAATTGTTTGCGGCGTTCAAAACGCGTGCAGCCGCCGACCACCGCTGGACCCTTCTCAAATTTGTGCCCCTTCGCTTCTTCGACATGCCAACAACAACAACAACGACGGGGGCAGAAGATTGGGACGGGCATGGAAACGGAGGACGACGACCACTGGGCGAACAAATTGCGGAGTTCAATGCCCGTACAATCGCTTTGTCGTCGGCCACTCTTTCTTCTTGCGCGTCCTCTGAACCATCGCCACCGCCGTTTTTGCCAAATAACGACTTAAACAATGGATGGCCGCCGTCGTCAAAAGGGGAAATGCAACCGAACGCCAGCAAAAAAACAAAATTTGCTGATTCCGAAACTTCTTGACCCCCGAAGACATCACCAACTCTTGTTCCAGAACCCCCAACTGGCTGAATTCCTGCAAAGGATGCCAGAACAGCGGGCCCCATCGACCATTTATTTTCACATCCACTTCAACCGCATTTTTGCATAAATTTTATACATATTTAGCACAAATTTATCAATAATAAAATGATAAGCCAATAATTTGTCGTCTAAAATATACGAAATTAACAAGAAACAAATAACAAAAATAAACACACGGAAATGTCAGATGACGACCGACGAAGTGGTGTTTTTTTTGGTGTCTTTTTTGGGAAATTCTCCGTTTTGTGCCCGGAGACCAAGAACGAATTAAACCATTGGACTAGAGAATGAACAAATTTGAAGTAATCGAAGAATTGAAATTACACATTTTTGATTGGTTTCTTTCTAAAATTATTTCTCAAAAACCGAACAAAAAGTTCTACAATTGAAAATGGAAAGAGTTTGAACAACATTTGTTCTGTGATCAAATTCAGTTGTTCGTCTTGAAGGAGAGGAAAATATTCCAAAAAATAGAGAAGAATTGGACAAAAACGACGCGGAATTGAAGCGGAATCACYGTCAAATTGATCATCTGGACAAAGGGCCAAAACTGAAATGTCTGGGATTAATTTAATAATGTCCTCGCGCGGTTGAAGGACCGACAGAATGGAACAGATTCATTTTTAGAGCAAAATTAAACGCCGAAAATCAGAGATTCAAATCACTTTTTCCCCAAGACAAATAGAGGAAAATTTAAGGCGAAATCCCTATTTTTGAGAGTTGTCCTTTTAATTTCCTGCCTTTAATGTTCTTTTTTTAAAAATGTTTTTAGTTTTCGAGTTGCCCCACCAAAAACGAATTAAAATGAATGCCTTGTAATTGTTGACCAACACATCAAAATAAATGCGTTTTGTCCTCTGCACCGCGCTTTGGGCGGAGAAGGAGTCCAAGAAGTTCACGGAAAACAAAAATGCGGCGGTCAGAGTCGGAGCTAAAAGATGTCAAAATATACTAAAATATTGCAAAACGGCAGAGTAATTCATCGTCTACAACAAACGAAAATTGAAGAAATAGGCCCTAAAATGGCCATTAACATCCCTAAAAATCGATCAATCAACCCCGGGGGGGGGGGAGACTTTTGCTTTTTACCGATAATGCTTTGGTCGGCCAGGACGCGTTTAAGGCCCGTCCGAACGGATATTTTGTTGCCGGCCGGTCCCATGTTTTTGGAGCCGCCAATGCGTCGGTCCATGAAGCGAAACCAATGGAATTGGATGGGCGCCAAAAATTGAGAAAAAATTAATGCAAAAAAGAAAAATTTTATTTATTTTTGTCCAAAAGCCAAATTTGCGAACAATTAGGCTTAGGCTTCTTCATAAGCGAGAGATTTTGAGGATTTAAACAACTTTTTGCAAGGAAAAACCAATTCCAATAATAAAAATTACAATGACAATGGCCGTCGTGAGGGCGAAACGCGACGTCCGAAAAGGGTCCCATTTGTCGCGCTTTTCAAACAATTTTTGGCACAAAATATCGCCAACCGCCGCAAGGGCACCTAAAAAGAGGGATTTTAAAGAATTCCCCCCCCCCTCCAAAAAACGAATTCCACAAAACCTGCAGAAAATATTTGGATGAAGAATGGTTTGCCCGGAAAAATGCGACGGAAAAAGTGTTTATGCAAATATATTGGTGGCATTGAAGCCGTTGTTGCCATTTATTTGCTGAATAAATTCGAAAATGATTTGCTGAAGAGTTCAAAAAATGCTTTGGGGGGGGGGGGAGAAGTGCAAAAATTTTTTTTCAAAAAAAATGTTCACCAAATCCAATAACAATTTGGGAACCGAAATGCATTCTCTCTCACTGACTAACATATTTTATATTCAGTTGACTGAAGAAATGACGAGACGAATGAAAGAAATGTAAACAAAACACGATCTTTGAACATCGAAATCGGCAAGAGGGCAAAGACAGCGAAAAATAAATAAAAAACTTTCAAAACATTGCATTTTGTTGGTACTTCGAAAATTTGCACTTTTCTTGTTCGACCTTACGACAACACGAGCCCAAAAATGTCGGCATTCTGCSCAATCCCTGTTACCTACAAATATGTATCAGGGATGGGTATCGCTATCGCGCGATATATATCGCATTTATCGCCTTCCAGCCTCTCATAGTCAGGGATTTTTTTTCCAAAATAACCCCCATTTCAGTGTATTTTGGAGTTTTCGRATCTCCATGAAGGAGGTGTACAAAAGTTATCGGTCGGGGTCAGTTCGGCGCGACCAGTTCGGCGCCCACACAAAAAATTTATTTTGGCGTAGACGAAGCATATTAAAGAAACTATTTCCTAATGTTTTAGCATGCACCATCAAGACTTAAAGCTGATTTTTTAAACATCCGAACAAGCTTTTTGTCAAAATACAATAGTAATAAACAGGGGTGTGCACGGATACGAATTTTTGTATCCGTATCCGTCCGCCCTCGAAATCTCATATCCGTTATCCGTCCGTATCCGTGACCTTCCAAAATTCCATATCCGGATATCCGCGGATATACAGCGGATATATCCGGATAAGTGGATTTTTCATATCCGTTATCCGTCCGTATCCGTGACTTTCCGAAATTCCATATCCGTTATCCGTCCGTATCCGGATATATCCGCGGATATCCGGATCAGGGATGGGCGGAATTCCGTTATCCATTTTCCGTTTTTCCGTTGTTTTTGGGCCTTTTTTTCCGTTTTCCGTTAAAATGCCCTTTTTAACGGAAAAAAATAAATACACCCCTAAGAATGGGATTTTTGGAGAATTGGAATGCGGTTTGGTTGTGGTGTAATGGTGAGTGGTTGGTGTGGGGAGATAAGTGTGGGTAGGGGGTTCAGATCCCCGACTGTGTCAGTGCATTTTAATGACAATTCACAAGCTTTTCATTCATTTTTTGTTGGACGAAATCAAAAAACATTTGGGGGGTTTTGCATTTTATTTTTGGAGCGATTTTCTTAACAAATCTTGTTAAGTTTTTTTAAAAAATTCTTCCGGCGGCGCCTATCGGCGCCGCCATTCCTAAAAACATCAAAAAAAGTGCCGTAACTTTTAAAATTTTGGTTGCAAATCTCTCAACAAATCGAGTCAAAAATTCAAAATTTTCTCCGCCTAAGCCACCCTGGCTTGGGGTTCGTTAGGCTTAGGCCTAAGCTAGCTTAGGTTTAGGCCTGAGCTAATTTGCGCTAATTCAAAATTGTCGGCGCCAAAACAAATTTTTTGTGTGGGTGCCGAACCGGTCGCGCCGAAACGAGCGGATCCGAAAGTTATGCCTGCATGAATTTTTATGGATTTTTGGGGGGCCAACGTATACAGCCTTTTTAAACCACCCGTGTTAAACATATGACCACTTGAAAATGGGATTGGTGACGGTTGCGGAAGTTGATTGGGAGAAGCCTTGTTGCAAAAGTGGAATGAATGGTGCCATTAGAAAGCCGAACGGAAATCGTCAAAATGTCCCCTAACGGAAATTGTCCGTTCGGTTCAGTCAAATTATTTAAAATGCTTTATAATTTGCTTTAAATGCAACAAGCGCCGCTCATTTCCAGAAGGGGCAATATATCGGCACAAAGACAGAAACATGAAAGGCAACAGTCACAAGCATCGCGCGCCGATTGCTCTTTTTCGTCTTCTTCGGGTTCAAAGCAAAGCCATCCAAAGAGGCAAAAGCAAATAATGGAAATTCTAAAAACGATTTTTGTTTTAAACGAATTTATTACAAGAAATCGATGGATGGTGTGTCGTTTGTTAAAATAATCAAAACTCGAATGATCAAAATGAA
This sequence comes from Globodera ellingtonae, assembly GCA_001723225.1. Taxonomy (NCBI): domain Eukaryota; kingdom Metazoa; phylum Nematoda; class Chromadorea; order Rhabditida; family Heteroderidae; genus Globodera; species Globodera ellingtonae. The sequence continues at coordinate 312,705 of MEIZ01000013.1, read as the reverse complement.
CGTTTGTCAAAGGATCTTTGATCTAAGGAAGTTATGACTCGGCGCATTAAGTTGGCACGAAAAATTGTGCTTTCACAGATTTGAGCTATAACTTTTTGAAAAGAGACGAATCGATTAGCTTTTGCTTGATCAACGGTTTAACAAACGGAGAGCTTCTAAACGATATTAATTTTGTTTGATTTATTCCCTAATGACTAAATTATGACTGATCTGGCCAAAACGACCGGCGCCAAACTGTCCGTATCCGCAAATTGTAAACTCAAACACATTTTCATTGACACTTTAATTAATTATTTTTATTTAAGCTATAATCCGGTAATTCATTCCGCTACAACTAATAGTTAACTTTAAATTTTAGTTATAAAAAGAATAAAATGAAAATACATATTAATAAGAATGGTATTAAAAAGACAATAATTAATATTTTATTTATCAAACGCCCATTTTGTTCAACAAACAAACGCACGTTCTGCTGATTTTTTTAACAAATAACCAGCACCATAAAAATCAGATTGTACCCCAATACTATAAGAAGCATTCGGAGAACGATGGAAAAAGTGCCGTCATTTGCCCCCGCCGCCGCAGAAGAAGTGGGGCAACAATCAATGCCGCAACATTGCGCAACGTCCTTTTTGCACGTCCAAACGATCTGATCAAAACAAAGACTTTGAGAAAGTTTTATAAGCAAAAAATAAATTCCTCTGTTTACATGTTTTAGACGAGTTCCATTTGTCCATATGGCTGGCCAAGTTCCATTTGTCATAGAGAGAGTTCCATTTGTCCATGTGGCCGGCCAAGTTCCATTTGTCATAGAGAAAGTTCCATTTGTCACAGAGAAAGTACCATTTGTCACAGCGGACAAAGTTTCATTTGTCAATTTGCTTGAATTAGATAACGGAGCATTCAGATTGAAAAGCGTGTCCAGGGGCATTTTACACTGAAACAGTTTGTTCGTTTCATGAATTTTACTCATTTCATAATGCCCAACTTGAATTTCTCCGGCATTAATTTTGCTTGCGCTATGTCCTCCCAAATAGTAATGGTTACCGTAGTAATAAAAAGGTTGGTTATGGTAGTAAGTATTCGCTGAAAATTTTAAAATCTCATTAAACAATTTGAATTTGCAATTCTTTTATTTTCAATAATTTTTAAAATAACTATTAATTGATTGACTCATTTTGTTTTAACTTTTATTATTCAAATTAATGCTCTGGAAATAAAAATAATTTGAATAAAATAACATCCAACTGACTGACCAGCCGAACTGCTCACGAACGATGTTTTAAAGGAATCCGCTCGGGTCGCTGAACCAAACCCCGTGCCGCTTCCAAAGCTGAGATTTTGTTTTTGGCATAATTCACTCAAAAATGCCCTCCACTCACTGTCCAGGCCCGGTTCCGGTGGAATGACCGGTTGACGTGGAACCTCGGGAACCGACGCTACCTGTACATATGTATATGTAGGGTTATGGCACAGTTAAAATATAGAAAATGGTAAATGCCTCAAGGTACGGCACAGCTATTGATCTATCCTCATTAACAAAACCCCTTAAATCCCATTTAAAGCTCAAAAAAATCATTAAAAATTTGCACGATTCGCATTAAGCGATAGATTCTCGAGTAAGCACACCAGAACTTGCCTCGGGCTGCGCTGGACCCTCTGCCACCGCTGCTGGACCCGCCGTGGCCTCCACCGCCGCCGTGGCCGCCACCGCCGCCACTCCTCCCAAGGCACGGAAAAATTAAAGCGCTGATGAAAAAAATGAATAAAAGGAAACATTTTGGTCGATGGCATTTGTGCGGCTTCATTCTGTGAATGGCAAATTGGCTGAGTGCGCAGATTTATGGACTTTACTTCGGAATGGTTAATGAAAAGTGAACATTTATTTGTTGCATTCGCCGCCATTATAACGTTGGTGTTTTGGGGGACAGAATCGATACAAAAAAAGAGAAAAACATTCATTTTGTGGGAACAAGAAGACACTTTTCGCGCCATTTATTAATTACTAATCAATCTGAGAGGAACCCAGCCAGGTTGAACTTAAATTGGCCAAATTTGTTTAGATCATTGATGTGACGCATGTGAAATGCTGGTTAGGTATATTTCATCGAATTTGTTTGATTACAAAATATCCAAAAATGAGTCTCTAATATGTAGTGGCGCCGAACGTTTCAATTCTTTTCATTCCCATCTCCAAATTTTTTCGTCACTTCGCCGGAAGGGGAATTTTTCAATTTTAGTATTTTTTAAAGAAATTTTTTATTTCACTAATAATTAATCATTCTCAAAATTGTATTATTTGGGTATAAAAAGGATTTCATAATTATTTCAATTTTGAATATAACTTATAATTAGATAAAGCTCTTTTTACCGGAGAATAAAATGACAGGAATAAAGCAATTTTAAGGAGGAACTTTTTACAATTTTTAAAGAAATGATAAAAATGAAATCGGGAAAAGCGAATAAAGGAAAAACTTTTACATAAATATTTATAAGTAAAAGAATATTTCAATTGTTGGTCAAATAGTGAATGTCAAGTTTTTATAAAATTAAACGAAATTATTCAACCAAATTTAAATTTGACTTTACTTCTAGTCTTATCAATTGTTGTCGGAAGAGGTCCCTATTTTGAAATAAGCCCTAAATTTTGCAATTTGTAAAATTGGAAATTGATAGGAATTATCAAATACACTAAAATTTAGTACAATGCTCTCAGAAGAACACTGTGAAACTTTCATTGATCGTTTTTCTGATTGGACTTCTCCAGATTCCCGCCTGACCCTCTTCCAGCCTAGGCCAAAGCTAATCAACAAAATCATTTTTGGTCAGTGGCCGGGCGTTCGTTTTTGCTCCACTTGTGGCGAATCGTCGTCGCCGAACACCGCCCGTGGCGCCGCCGTTGGTCTCTGCTGTTGGCCGTGGTTCAGCACCGGAGGACGCCTCGGTGTTGAGGTGGTGGAGCTCGTCCGCTCCGGCTCCATGCCACCGGACGCGTTGGAGCCGGCGCCGATGGTGGAGGTTGACCCGGTGATCACCTGCTGTTTGATCATAAGACGACTCGGAGGCGAATAAGCGGATGCGTCTGMCGCCTGCGRGTTCGGCTCCAGTCGACGCGTTGGTGAAACTGTGATGCGGAAACGGCACGGCTGATGCTCTGCCGGTGGCGGACTGAGCTCCGTCTGCGCGAAAGACGTTTTTTAAAATATTTCAACTCAAACAAATAGTTGAACAGACTTTTGGAATAATTTTGAATTGATTCTAAACTTAATTTTAATTGTTACCGAATGGACGGATTTAATCATTTTGGGTGGTGAACGCGCCCGGTATGCCGGTGTGCCACGTTCGCGACCGATGGAAGTGGGCCGAAGCTGACGACGGATTTCGTTAGGCGCTGGCCATGGCACAAATTGGTCCAGCTTGGCGGGCACTTTGTGACTGTTATGATTAATCAAATTACTAAATCAATTTATCATCTTCTAATCCCCCATTCACATTTTGGCGCCTGCCGACGAAGGCAGTGAAGGTTGTCGTTGGAGTAGTGATAATGGAGGTGGAGGCCTTCTGCTGCTGCCGCTGGTTGTACAGCTTGCCGTAGGTGACATGGATTTTCTTGCCGATGGCACCACCGCTGGTGGCGGCAGTCCAATGCGTCGCGGCTCGCGCGAGTACAGCGAAATGCGGTGTGGCGCCTCAACGGACGGCACGCCGGAGATAACGGACGCGTCCGCTGAACGACTCATTGAGGCGGGCGGTGGCACCGGCGGCGGCGAATGTGGTGACGTAATTTGCGTTGAACTGTTTGAGAGGTATACATAGGACAGTTTAGGCTTTTGAATTGTGACAAATTCAAGAGGTTTCTTGTTTAGGTACCAACGATTTGTGGTCCAAAAATTATTCCTTAGCCCTCATGGAGTCAATGAAAACCAAATTTTTAAATTTGGTTTTCTTCAAAAGCCTTATGGGCAAATGCATATTTCCCATTTTAAACTCATCACAGCACATTAATCGTGGGGAGTGAATTAACTTTCGGCTCAGCGGTGCCAACGGACCGTCCAATCTGTAGACTTTCGAATAGTTTCGTTGTGAAGCGGGGGGACACCAAGTTGGCCTYRGCCTTGGGGTCAACTGCAAACAAATTGGTTAATTTCAGTCCAAAATTTGCGAATTTATCAAACCATTTCATTCAAATAGAAACGATTTCAAATTAAAAGCATCAAAAAAGGGTCAAAAAGCAACGTAAGCATTTGATCAATAGCAACAAAAAAAATGTCACTCTGCTGCCGTTTTTGAGTGCCTTATGAGCCGTATCGGACTGTTTCTGCGGCTGCAGCTGCACAATATTTTTGTTGTCATCGCAAATGGCGTCAAAATCTGTTCTGGCAGAGTCGTCGATGAATTTGGGCGAGTTCAGCTCCTCATACAACGACTTGTCCTCATTGTTATTGTTGCCGTCAGAGGGTGGTCGTCGACCCGCCGCCGAGACGATGGACGACAACGGCGGCATCGTGCCAAAGAGGACGCCCAACGAGACACTCGCTGAGCCCCAATCGCCGCGGGGGAAAGCCGCCAACGAAACGCCGCCGGTGGTGGCGGATGACGTCATGCTTGTCGCCGTTGCGGGCACAGAAGACGGTGCCAACGGCGTCGGATGATGGAATGGGCCCACCAAAGTTCTGCTGGGCGACGATCAAAGTTTGTATAGAGAGAATATGTTCGAGACTCTCGACATTATACAGAAAAACCGAAAGTGTAAGGCTAGAGAATGTCGAAAAAGCATTCAACGGGTTAGGGGTAAGGTTAGAAAAAACAGCAGAGCAAACAGAGGAAAATTCATAAATTCTAAAAAGAAAATTCATAAATTCTAAAAAGGAAAATTCATAAATTCTAAAAAGGAAAATTCATAAATTCTAAAAAGGAAAATTCATAAATTCTAAAAAGGAANGCCTAAGCCACCCTGGCTTGGGGTTCGTTAGGCTTAGGCCTAAGCTAGCTTAGGTTTAGGCCTGAGCTAATTTGCGCTAATTCAAAATTGTCGGCGCCAAAACAAATTTTTTGTGTGGGTGCCGAACCGGTCGCGCCGAAACGAGCGGATCCGAAAGTTATGCCTGCATGAATTTTTATGGATTTTTGGGGGGCCAACGTATACAGCCTTTTTAAACCACCCGTGTTAAACATATGACCACTTGAAAATGGGATTGGTGACGGTTGCGGAAGTTGATTGGGAGAAGCCTTGTTGCAAAAGTGGAATGAATGGTGCCATTAGAAAGCCGAACGGAAATCGTCAAAATGTCCCCTAACGGAAATTGTCCGTTCGGTTCAGTCAAATTATTTAAAATGCTTTATAATTTGCTTTAAATGCAACAAGCGCCGCTCATTTCCAGAAGGGGCAATATATCGGCACAAAGACAGAAACATGAAAGGCAACAGTCACAAGCATCGCGCGCCGATTGCTCTTTTTCGTCTTCTTCGGGTTCAAAGCAAAGCCATCCAAAGAGGCAAAAGCAAATAATGGAAATTCTAAAAACGATTTTTGTTTTAAACGAATTTATTACAAGAAATCGATGGATGGTGTGTCGTTTGTTAAAATAATCAAAACTCGAATGATCAAAATGAACGTTTGTCAAAGGATCTTTGATCTAAGGAAGTTATGACTCGGCGCATTAAGTTGGCACGAAAAATTGTGCTTTCACAGATTTGAGCTATAACTTTTTGAAAAGAGACGAATCGATTAGCTTTTGCTTGATCAACGGTTTAACAAACGGAGAGCTTCTAAACGATATTAATTTTGTTTGATTTATTCCCTAATGACTAAATTATGACTGATCTGGCCAAAACGACCGGCGCCAAACTGTCCGTATCCGCAAATTGTAAACTCAAACACATTTTCATTGACACTTTAATTAATTATTTTTATTTAAGCTATAATCCGGTAATTCATTCCGCTACAACTAATAGTTAACTTTAAATTTTAGTTATAAAAAGAATAAAATGAAAATACATATTAATAAGAATGGTATTAAAAAGACAATAATTAATATTTTATTTATCAAACGCCCATTTTGTTCAACAAACAAACGCACGTTCTGCTGATTTTTTTAACAAATAACCAGCACCATAAAAATCAGATTGTACCCCAATACTATAAGAAGCATTCGGAGAACGATGGAAAAAGTGCCGTCATTTGCCCCCGCCGCCGCAGAAGAAGTGGGGCAACAATCAATGCCGCAACATTGCGCAACGTCCTTTTTGCACGTCCAAACGATCTGATCAAAACAAAGACTTTGAGAAAGTTTTATAAGCAAAAAATAAATTCCTCTGTTTACATGTTTTAGACGAGTTCCATTTGTCCATATGGCTGGCCAAGTTCCATTTGTCATAGAGAGAGTTCCATTTGTCCATGTGGCCGGCCAAGTTCCATTTGTCATAGAGAAAGTTCCATTTGTCACAGAGAAAGTACCATTTGTCACAGCGGACAAAGTTTCATTTGTCAATTTGCTTGAATTAGATAACGGAGCATTCAGATTGAAAAGCGTGTCCAGGGGCATTTTACACTGAAACAGTTTGTTCGTTTCATGAATTTTACTCATTTCATAATGCCCAACTTGAATTTCTCCGGCATTAATTTTGCTTGCGCTATGTCCTCCCAAATAGTAATGGTTACCGTAGTAATAAAAAGGTTGGTTATGGTAGTAAGTATTCGCTGAAAATTTTAAAATCTCATTAAACAATTTGAATTTGCAATTCTTTTATTTTCAATAATTTTTAAAATAACTATTAATTGATTGACTCATTTTGTTTTAACTTTTATTATTCAAATTAATGCTCTGGAAATAAAAATAATTTGAATAAAATAACATCCAACTGACTGACCAGCCGAACTGCTCACGAACGATGTTTTAAAGGAATCCGCTCGGGTCGCTGAACCAAACCCCGTGCCGCTTCCAAAGCTGAGATTTTGTTTTTGGCATAATTCACTCAAAAATGCCCTCCACTCACTGTCCAGGCCCGGTTCCGGTGGAATGACCGGTTGACGTGGAACCTCGGGAACCGACGCTACCTGTACATATGTATATGTAGGGTTATGGCACAGTTAAAATATAGAAAATGGTAAATGCCTCAAGGTACGGCACAGCTATTGATCTATCCTCATTAACAAAACCCCTTAAATCCCATTTAAAGCTCAAAAAAATCATTAAAAATTTGCACGATTCGCATTAAGCGATAGATTCTCGAGTAAGCACACCAGAACTTGCCTCGGGCTGCGCTGGACCCTCTGCCACCGCTGCTGGACCCGCCGTGGCCTCCACCGCCGCCGTGGCCGCCACCGCCGCCACTCCTCCCAAGGCACGGAAAAATTAAAGCGCTGATGAAAAAAATGAATAAAAGGAAACATTTTGGTCGATGGCATTTGTGCGGCTTCATTCTGTGAATGGCAAATTGGCTGAGTGCGCAGATTTATGGACTTTACTTCGGAATGGTTAATGAAAAGTGAACATTTATTTGTTGCATTCGCCGCCATTATAACGTTGGTGTTTTGGGGGACAGAATCGATACAAAAAAAGAGAAAAACATTCATTTTGTGGGAACAAGAAGACACTTTTCGCGCCATTTATTAATTACTAATCAATCTGAGAGGAACCCAGCCAGGTTGAACTTAAATTGGCCAAATTTGTTTAGATCATTGATGTGACGCATGTGAAATGCTGGTTAGGTATATTTCATCGAATTTGTTTGATTACAAAATATCCAAAAATGAGTCTCTAATATGTAGTGGCGCCGAACGTTTCAATTCTTTTCATTCCCATCTCCAAATTTTTTCGTCACTTCGCCGGAAGGGGAATTTTTCAATTTTAGTATTTTTTAAAGAAATTTTTTATTTCACTAATAATTAATCATTCTCAAAATTGTATTATTTGGGTATAAAAAGGATTTCATAATTATTTCAATTTTGAATATAACTTATAATTAGATAAAGCTCTTTTTACCGGAGAATAAAATGACAGGAATAAAGCAATTTTAAGGAGGAACTTTTTACAATTTTTAAAGAAATGATAAAAATGAAATCGGGAAAAGCGAATAAAGGAAAAACTTTTACATAAATATTTATAAGTAAAAGAATATTTCAATTGTTGGTCAAATAGTGAATGTCAAGTTTTTATAAAATTAAACGAAATTATTCAACCAAATTTAAATTTGACTTTACTTCTAGTCTTATCAATTGTTGTCGGAAGAGGTCCCTATTTTGAAATAAGCCCTAAATTTTGCAATTTGTAAAATTGGAAATTGATAGGAATTATCAAATACACTAAAATTTAGTACAATGCTCTCAGAAGAACACTGTGAAACTTTCATTGATCGTTTTTCTGATTGGACTTCTCCAGATTCCCGCCTGACCCTCTTCCAGCCTAGGCCAAAGCTAATCAACAAAATCATTTTTGGTCAGTGGCCGGGCGTTCGTTTTTGCTCCACTTGTGGCGAATCGTCGTCGCCGAACACCGCCCGTGGCGCCGCCGTTGGTCTCTGCTGTTGGCCGTGGTTCAGCACCGGAGGACGCCTCGGTGTTGAGGTGGTGGAGCTCGTCCGCTCCGGCTCCATGCCACCGGACGCGTTGGAGCCGGCGCCGATGGTGGAGGTTGACCCGGTGATCACCTGCTGTTTGATCATAAGACGACTCGGAGGCGAATAAGCGGATGCGTCTGMCGCCTGCGRGTTCGGCTCCAGTCGACGCGTTGGTGAAACTGTGATGCGGAAACGGCACGGCTGATGCTCTGCCGGTGGCGGACTGAGCTCCGTCTGCGCGAAAGACGTTTTTTAAAATATTTCAACTCAAACAAATAGTTGAACAGACTTTTGGAATAATTTTGAATTGATTCTAAACTTAATTTTAATTGTTACCGAATGGACGGATTTAATCATTTTGGGTGGTGAACGCGCCCGGTATGCCGGTGTGCCACGTTCGCGACCGATGGAAGTGGGCCGAAGCTGACGACGGATTTCGTTAGGCGCTGGCCATGGCACAAATTGATCCATCTTTTTGGCGGGCACTTTGTGACTGTTATGATTAATCAAATTACTAAAATCAATCAATTATCATTCTTCTAATCCCCCATTCACATTTTGGCGCCTGCCGACGAAGGCAGTGAAGGTTGTCGTTGGAGTAGTGATAATGGAGGTGGAGGCCTTCTGCTGCTGCCGCTGGTTGTACAGCTTGCCGTAGGTGACATGGATTTTCTTGCCGATGGCACCACCGCTGGTGGCGGCAGTCCAATGCGTCGCGGCTCGCGCGAGTACAGCGAAATGCGGTGTGGCGCCTCAACGGACGGCACGCCGGAGATAACGGACGCGTCCGCTGAACGACTCATTGAGGCGGGCGGTGGCACCGGCGGCGGCGAATGTGGTGACGTAATTTGCGTTGAACTGTTTGAGAGGTATACATAGGACAGTTTAGGCTTTTGAATTGTGACAAATTCAAGAGGTTTCTTGTTTAGGTACCAACGATTTGTGGTCCAAAAATTATTCCTTAGCCCTCATGGAGTCAATGAAAACCAAATTTTTAAATTTGGTTTTCTTCAAAAGCCTTATGGGCAAATGCATATTTCCCATTTTAAACTCATCACAGCACATTAATCGTGGGGAGTGAATTAACTTTCGGCTCAGCGGTGCCAACGGACCGTCCAATCTGTAGACTTTCGAATAGTTTCGTTGTGAAGCGGGGGGACACCAAGTTGGCCTYRGCCTTGGGGTCAACTGCAAACAAATTGGTTAATTTCAGTCCAAAATTTGCGAATTTATCAAACCATTTCATTCAAATAGAAACGATTTCAAATTAAAAGCATCAAAAAAGGGTCAAAAAGCAACGTAAGCATTTGATCAATAGCAACAAAAAAAATGTCACTCTGCTGCCGTTTTTGAGTGCCTTATGAGCCGTATCGGACTGTTTCTGCGGCTGCAGCTGCACAATATTTTTGTTGTCATCGCAAATGGCGTCAAAATCTGTTCTGGCAGAGTCGTCGATGAATTTGGGCGAGTTCAGCTCCTCATACAACGACTTGTCCTCATTGTTATTGTTGCCGTCAGAGGGTGGTCGTCGACCCGCCGCCGAGACGATGGACGACAACGGCGGCATCGTGCCAAAGAGGACGCCCAACGAGACACTCGCTGAGCCCCAATCGCCGCGGGGGAAAGCCGCCAACGAAACGCCGCCGGTGGTGGCGGATGACGTCATGCTTGTCGCCGTTGCGGGCACAGAAGACGGTGCCAACGGCGTCGGATGATGGAATGGGCCCACCAAAGTTCTGCTGGGCGACGATCAAAGTTTGTATAGAGAGAATATGTTCGAGACTCTCGACATTATACAGAAAAACCGAAAGTGTAAGGCTAGAGAATGTCGAAAAAGCATTCAACGGGTTAGGGGTAAGGTTAGAAAAAACAGCAGAGCAAACAGAGGAAAATTCATAAATTCTAAAAAGAAAATTCATAAATTCTAAAAAGGAAAATTCATAAATTCTAAAAAGGAAAATTCATAAATTCTAAAAAGGAAAATTCATAAATTCTAAAAAGGAA
>MEIZ01000013.1:271548-288348 GCA_001723225.1 Globodera ellingtonae | reverse complement strand
TCCCGACGGAGGGCCTGCCGGGGTGATCAGTCCCTTAGGGCCGCTTCCGCTCTTCTCCTCCACTCGTTGTTGCTGTGGCCTTTATTCTCGGGGGAAACTGACAGTTAACTGACAATTGACACAACTGACTTGCCCGTAATGAAATGGCAATTTAAATGTGAATATGAAATGGGCGGAGACCGATCGATGATTGGTTGGATGGGGGACGGGCGAGGTACAATCGATTAAAATGTGAAATGTGCGGGGAAGAAAGGCTTGGTCCGTCCTCATGCTTCGGCAAGTCCCCTAATTCTTACATCCCTTACACCTCCAACCCCGCAGAAGACCGTCCCTGGTCCTCCCTAACTCCCTTTTCCTAACTTTTTGGTGGCCTAGGCCTGCTCAATAAACTCTGCCCTGTTTGTTTCCCTGCCTCTACTGAACTCAAAATCTCTGCCAAGTTTTGCTTATTCACCCTGTACCCCTGATTCAAATTTTCCTCTGTTTTCAAAAATTCTTTTCTTCTCCACTCTCTTCCAACACTCGCGAGCTGTGTGTCCCTGTTCTCCGCAGGTGTAGCATCCGCTCGAACTTCCCGCTCTTCCTCCTCCCCGGACGAACACTTTGCCGTACATGTTCGGTCGCCAATTTTCGTCTCTGCTCGCGCTCGGTCCGTCGTCGGCTCGTCTTTTGCGCCTTAAAAATGAAGTGTTAGAATTGTTTAATGAGTTGTTTYCGTGTTTTGACTCAGACCAGCTGCCWTCGTCTCTTCTCCATGTCTCATTCCGCGTTGTTCTGGCACWGCTTTCCGCRCTTTCCGTCCTTCTGCYGGTTGTCATGTCTCCAACSAGCCGCCAATTGYTGTCCATCAGCTGTCCGAATCTGTCGCGGTGATACTCGCCGCTCTTGAGCACCTGGAAATATTCATTGCCCACTGCCTGCGTYGTTTCCGACGCTCTTCTAATAAACCTGCTCCAAACTTCCCCCTTTTCTAACGTCAACAARTCACCTATTACGAATAAGCCATGGCGAGCCCGACTGATTGCTACTGTCGCTCTCCTACTGTCTATGAGAAATTCCGAATTTTCCCCCAAATTGCCCTCCCTACTGCTTGATCTCGTGGTGACTAGGACAATTACATCACTCTCCTGCGCTTGAAATCCATCCACACTAACAACTAGTGCATTCAAACCGAGTTCATCAATTTCCCTGTGAATGCAGTCCCTTTGAAAGAGGTACAGACAAATCACTACCACTGACGCTTGAGGGACATTACTCTGCAGTGCTGCGACTAACTGAACTGCCGAAGCGGTTTGCTGATCATTGGTGAGCGAGTGTGAGAGATTGTCTTGTCTACAAGTTCCGACAATGTTTAAAAGGACAATCGGGCAACTTTGAATTGGCAACGGAAACTGCGATGCCGTGAGGAGAGACCGATCTTCCGCTGTTCTGCCAGCTTCCAAAACTTCATCATTCTGTTCATATGCTGCGTAGGAGACGGCGTTGACTAAAAGAGGATGCATCCTGTAACAGGTTGCAAGTTTTGTGTGTACGACCATTGGCGAAATCACTAATTGTTCGACCATCGACTCAAGTCCAAACCCTTTTTGAAGGAGTGACGGAAGTTTTTGTAAGTGGACTCCGAGTTGGTGTTTATCGCCCGTTATCAATATTTTTTCTACATTTGGGAGCAGCGAGACCAGATGGACCAGTTCAACCCACGACCCCTGTGTTGCTTCGTCAAAAATGAGAATTGTTGAGGCGCCTAATGCTGAGTGCTGCATTTCTTCCGCCATCGACACTGTTGCGAARACCACTCTCAGATCGGCCACTTCCGCTACTAATGAAGCCATTTGCTTCTCTTTTGTTAGCCTGGGGCGGGTTTCGAAATCATGACAATATCTTTTTGCTTCCCTTATGCCTCCTTTACTCTCTAATTTTTTTCAGAATTGCTTCACTTTTTAATTTCGAAACCAAAATGTGCCGCCTAAGCTCTTCGATCATTTCTTTGTACTTTTCTTTTGCGTAACCGGAGAAAAGTGCTACTGAACCTGCCTGTTCCATTTCGTCACCTCCAAGAACGCCTTCCAATTCTTTCGCCAATTTCGCTAGTGGAAGATTTGCCGCTGTCACGACCGCCACTTTGACATTTTGCTCAATTGCTAGAAGTGTGCCGACGACAGTCGCTGCCACGTGTGTTTTCCCTACTCCCGGRGGCGCCTGCTGGTAGATGAGTTTAACCTCCTTGTCCAGCATGAGTTTGGCTGTTTCCTGCTGCTGGCGGTTCAACTGCCGAATTAGTGGATGGGACATTTTTCTCTCCAAAGTATTTTCCGAACTTTTCCCTCCCTYAGACACTACGACAATTTCATCCTCTGACCTTCCCATTAAAGCTCTCATTAATTTCCCTTGATTGGTGTCTAATTTGCAAAGCTTAGATGGTAAGTTTAATGCAAAACAGTCTATTCTGTCTTCTATGCCCTTTGGAATGACTGGGTGTGCAACGAAGTATCCGCCTTCCTCTGCTCTCTGCAACTCTTCATACACATCACGACGCTTCCTCTCCTGCACGTTGGTGACTTTTACCACCACCCAAAAGTTAAACATTGGCTTCCCGAAGGACCTAATTGACTCRACATCACTCGATTCCACGAATCCGGAAGAAAATGCTGGGGTGTTCATTGCCGTTCTCAAAATGACTATTGCCTCATCTTCCCACGCTTCTCTCAATTTCTTTACTCTCACAATGTCAATTTCCGTAAATTTTAACCAAAATTTTCTGTTTTCCGCTTGAGCTGAGCCTTCAAACCGGCAATCGATTATCTTTTTCTCCTCCTCTTCAAAACTGTAGGCAATTGCCGCACTCATAATTTTTTCCGCCAATTGAATTTCGGCCTCGCTCATTTCTGTGAGTAGCGGATAGAAGACGTTTTGAGACTGATGCTGATATGGCCAAGGAGCGTGCTCTCCAATGCATGCTRAGACGCCCTTTCCTTCTACTAGCTGACTTTCTGTCCCAAATTTAAATTCACTTTGTGGAGGCAGAATGTAGTTGCTGTCAACCAAACTCTGTTCTGGCAGTCCGGCTGTCCAGACTTTCACCAACTGTCCTTCCTGCAGGGTTTCCAGGCTCAAATTTGTGAGTTGTCGCCTRTAACATCGAGTRGACATCTGCAGCCCGGATGAAATGACTATGGCGCACAATTTTCGACCTGAAGACATTTCCCTAATTCTCAGAACAATTCCCGRGTGCTCAGTCCATTTCGCGTAGTTGACATGGTTCAATTCGGTGACAGTTGCTTGRCTATTTATTTTTTGCACATACCACAATTTTTTCCAGTTACTCTTTTCRCTCTCATTTTTTGCCAAATGTCTGTACTCATTTCTCCATTCAAATTTCTTCACTCCTACYGTATCTCCTAACTGAAGAGGTCTTCCATTAACTAATTCRTTGGCAATCAGGAGAAAGTGTGGCCAGTTTTTGTTYGMCARAGTTTTGAGACGACCTGCTGTTGCTGATTTTTCTTCGACTTGGCAGACCAGATATTCGACTATTTGTTCCGACTTTTCGCTGATACCAACTTTGCCAAATTCTTCCGCTAAGTTCCCCTCAAGTTTCTCCGMCTCCTCYYCAAATCCTTCATTTTCAAACTTCTCWKACTCTTTTTCATGAATTGCCGAAGCRTTTTTCTCTATTTCCCCCTCTGATTTTTCACTTGCCRAAGCAGTYTTTGACCCARCCTGACTCTCTTTRACASTTTSTGACCCCAGGGKGGKATCCCCTTCCCCTGAAATTTCCATTTGCGGTTGCTCCGCTTCTTTTTGAYGCGCCGAGGCGCTGCTTCCCTGRTCAATGTGGATGTCCGCGCGGATTGCCACCAGCGGCGGAAATTCGACAACATTCGCCACGTTAAAAGACAATGGTTGAGAAGACGACATTTCTGTAAGGGAATTTGTTCATTAGATTTTCGTCTTTCCTCCTTTTTGCTAAGCTGTAACCTACTCAGAAAATTGTCCCGAATTTTTGTTAGAATTCGCCCYATGACGTTTTTCCCCCGCCAMTTTCTGACGTCCCGAACTCTTTCAATGTTGTCAACATGAACGCCAATTCCCCAATAGCTGTCGTTTGGTGCTGCTTCTACTAGAAGACTCCCCGCTGTGTTGAGCAATTGGATCCGAAGTTCCGAATTTTGCTTGTATTTCAACCAGTTTGCCACTGTCATCACCAAGATTGAGACTTGCCGCCACTTCTCAGTGTCAAACAGCCGAATTTGGGCGCCCATCCGCTTTATTTCCTTYGGAYTCGTTGATCTGATGATGGCCGAGGCACYCTCTTCATCTCCAAACATTTGGGCTTTGAAGTRCATGTAGAACTGCTCGGTGCAACAAAATTCCAGCCCCTCCACTACAAAGTGGCACACAAAGTGATTGGAGAAGGCGAATGCATCGGTGAAAAACGGCGCCAATTTCATCGAGCCATCAAGTGACGTTACAATGTCCGGAGTTCTGCGAGTTCGACTCATTGCTTGCTGTTCTAAACTAGGATTTTCTCCTCTTCAGCCTTGGTTTTCTATTTCCTTTCTGCTTATCATTACTTGTTTTTTTTTTTTCTTGCCCAATTTTACTGTTGTTTTTTCAAAACAGGGAATCAGACTGAATGGCGCTAAGGCTAAGTTTCTTGGCCCGCGGATTTCTTCGTAGATTGTATTTGGTGGTGCCACTTCGGCCTATCTCTTCTTGCTCGTTTTGCTCACTTTTCTCCTCGTCATTTCCTTCCCTATCTGCCTTTGGTTTTTGAACCATTCTGTGTGCAAAACCCGGCTCATTTGTTATTTCTTCCGCATTGGCTTCCGCCARTGCCTCTTCTTCATCTTTTTCCAAGTTTGGTGTTGTGACTGCAGGGCCTAAGGGTTCMATGCATTTTTTCACCTGATTTATGTGTACTACTCTAGGATTGGACTGAGGGGAATTGCAACTTACTATGGTGACACGGATTCCGTCAATTCCTATAACTCGAAAAATTCCCTTCCACGGCAAATGGAATTTCTTCGAGGTTCCAATTTTCCCTGAGTAATTTCTAAGAAGCACACGGTCTCCTACTGTGATTGTCGGGTTTCTGACAAGTTTGTCATAGTAAATTTTTGTTCTTGCCTGAGCCTCTCTGTTTGCTTCATCGGCTGCTTGCCAAGCTCTCCTAAGAGTAACGACTAATTTTTGTTTTACCTCTCCCTCATCACTTAGAGCTATAGGTTCTCTAACTGTTGGATTTAGGATTAAATCAATACAGAATATGGGGTCCCGCCCGTACATGAGGAAAAATGGTGTCTCATTTGTAGAGTGGTGTACCGAAGTGTTATAACAGAAACTGGCAAATTCTAAGTGCTCATCAAAGTCAGGTTGATCTTTGGACACATATTTGGCCAGGATATTATGGAAAGTCCTAAATGACCTTTCAGTAACGGAGTTGCCCTGACTCCAGTGGGGAATAGCATAGGTTTTGTTGATGTACAGCATTGAACAAAGGGTTTTGAAGAAATCAGAGGTGAATGCTGTTGCATTGTCTGTGATTAGTTCGGTGCATCCGCCGAAGTGCAAATAGCAGTTCTTTAAGAACGCCGAAGCAATTGTTTGTGCCTTTGCGTCTGGCAACGGGACTGATATTACGAACTTGGTGAACCAGCAGACAATGTTTAGGATGTGTTTGTTTCCTTTTTCTGTTTTTGGGAAGGGTCCAGCTAGATCTAGTCCGACTTTTGCGAATAGTGTGTTCACTGGAGGGGTACACATTTCGGCTCGGTATGGAGGATTTGGTGAATGCCTAAGCTGACATGTTATGCATTGCTTGCACCACATGACGATGTCCGCGTGCATTCGGGGCCAAAAGTACTTTCTGCACTTTTTCAGGGTTTTCCCGAGGTCCATGTGCCCTCCACCAAGTTTGGTAGTGTGAAAGGAGTCAAAAATCAATGCCCTTAGTGAGGTTGGGACGTACATTCTTGGTCTCGTATCTCTTTGGTGAAGATAGAGGACATCAGATTCTAGACACATGTCTTTTGACATAATTGTCAGTCTGTCTTTTTCGTCTTGCGACAGATCGTCTGGAAATTGTCCCGATTTCAGAAATTCTATCAGAATGATGGCTTCTGGGTCCTCCCTTTGTTCTTTTCTTATGTCTACTTGCTGGATTTCTCCTTCCATGGTACGGAGTGAAAGTGTTAACCCAAATTTCTCGTGGATTATTCTTGGCCTGGGTGAAAGTGCAAGGCAGACCGGAAATTCCGCTATGTCTTCCATCTCCTGAAGTTTTTCAACTTCAGCAGCACTTAAATCTTCGTGTGGGATTCGAGACAATGCGTCAGCCAATGAGTTTTGCTTACCCGCAATATGTACGATTTTTATGCTGTAGTTTTGCAGTTCAACCAACCAGCGCGCTAAATGCTGATGGGTCTCTGACTTTTTTAACAGGAATGCAAGGGGTTTGTGGTCAGTATGAAGTTCAATGCTAGACATGAAAATAAACGGTTTGAATTGCCTAAGCGCGAAGATGATGGCTCCTAACTCTGCTTGGACCGGCGGCCAATTTCTTTCGGGTTTCGACAGAGTTCTACTGCAGTATGCAATTGCACTAAATGTTTTGTTTTCTTCATCCCATTGCATCAGCGCGCCCCCCTGGCCTACAGAGGAGGCATCGCAAAAGATGTGAAAGGGCCTGGAATAGTCTGGGAATACCAGGACCGGTTTTTCTGATAGTATTTTCTTGACTTGTTCGAAGGCTTTCTGTTGCTCTTCCTCCCATACATACCCTTTTTCTTTTCTGGTCAATCTGGTTAGAGGTTCAACAATTGTTGAAAAATTGGGGATATGCTTCCGAAAGAAACTCGCCATTCCGACCACTTGTCTTACTTCTCTTACCGAAGTAGGGGGTTTCAGATTCTTAATTGTTTCGACTTTGCTTAGGCTAGGGGTGTATCCCTTTTCGCTTACTATATAGCCCAGGAATTCCATGCTTGCCGAGGCAAATGTGCATTTTTGGGGTTTGAGTTTTAGATTAAACCGCCTAAATCTCTCAAAGACGCTTCTAAGCGAGTCTAAGTGCTCATCAAAATTCTCAGATTTTGTGAAGATTAGAATGTCATCAACGTAGGCTAACACATTCTCTAGGCCTGTCAATACATGCGCCATAACTCTTGCAAAAGCACTGGTTGCATTTTTCAACCCAAACGGCAAATTTGTCATTTGATAAATTTTATCCTCAGTTATGACCCCACATTTTCGAGAGGCTCTCTCACTTARTTTTATTTGGAGGTAACCGCTGGCCAAATCCAGTGATGTGTAATACCTACAGTTTCCCACCCTTTCTAAAATGGTTTCTAGTCGTGGTAATGGGAAGTGATCTGGTGTTGTTACCTCATTTAATTTCCTGAAATCAATACATGGCCGAAGCCCGCCGTCTTTCTTCTGTACTAACACTATGTTTGACACCCACGGGGTGTCTGATTCGACCATYACCCCGGAMGCTAARAGCTGGTTAATGTGTTTCTGCAATTCATCCCTGTACTTGAAAGGTATTCTGTGCGGTTTAGAGGCTATTGGGTTTTCGCTCGTTGTGATAATGTCATGTTCCCCTGCGGTGCAGTTGCCCAGATCGTACTGACTTTTGCTGAAAATGTCCCAAAATTCTTCACAGAGCTTYTTCAATTTGCTTARGTTTTCCCCSTGGACYGAGGWTTTCTCATAGCYTATTTTRAACAAGGGGTCASTTTCMACTTCTGTCTTCCCGAGGGAGTTTAGTTYATGCTCATTTTCCTGAGTCTCAATCTCAGTGAATACTCYACTGTTGYCTGTGAGTAGAACTTCATTGGCTTTYCCGAGACAGGTKCCTTTRAARATTCTCTTTACTGTTTCTGTTGGATTTGTCAGAATTATCTGAATTTGGCCTGAGTTACATTTTGACACCGAGGGAACTGATCCAATCCCTTCGTCCAACAGTTTTTGGTCTAGATCCTGGAAACATATTTCATGCCTAGGCGTTTGAAGTGACTTGACTTCCGCTTTGAGTAAGTGCTGCTCATTCGGGTTTAGTTCAATCGTGCTGGCAGCACAGATTTTGAGCCCAAGTAGAATTTTGTCACCCATATTTCCGAGAGGCAGTGTCGCATCTCTTATGAGCAATTGCTCATGTTTGAAGTCAAAGGTTATGGGAGGAAGGTGTCTAAGAGCATCACAACCCAGGATAAAGTTGTATTCCTTCATGGTCCATGATAATTCATTTTCAAATAGACGGATTACAGTTGCCAATGTCTCATTGCCAATTTTCAGGCTGACACAAGTGGCTTCATTTACGTGAACCGGATGACCTGAGGCGCTCATCAAGCGGGCCTCTGATTTGAACGTTTTTGTCCCTAAGTATTCAGCCAACGCCCTTGGGGCAACCGTTGTGCTTGACCCAGTGTCAATCAGACATATCATTTGAGTGCCATTAAGTGTGACTCGCGTGGTTCCTGTCATTGAATTGTGGCCTAATGAGCCTATGCGTCCCTCAGGGGCGGGGCATTCAAATCCTTGAGTTCTGTTCCGATTTCGATTAAATGACTTTTTGAATGATCTGGAAAGCAGATTCCCGGTCCTTCTAATTCTCGGTGGCCAAGCATTTCTGGCAATTGGTTCTTCATAAATCCCTTCCGTTTCAGTATCTTGCTGAACATTTCGAAGGTGTATGATCCTTTTTCCTGCTTTTTGAATGGTTGGACCGAAAAGCATATTGCCTAAGCGACCATTTCCCGCATAAATTTCTCCCAAACCAAACGCTAGTCTGATTCCAAAGTCAGCTGCAAGTACCACAACTATGACAGATAAGATTATCATCCAAATCTTTTTGTAATCACCAATAACTGATTGAACAATTTGMTTTTCTACCTCYTCCCACTCCTGGGATACTGTAGCTGAAATTTGGGAGTCCTTTTCCTGGATYTGATAGGACATTTGGCTCACTCTCACCATGTTGCTAACAAAGGAATGATCTTTGATGTCTGTTAGATTCARAAGGACCAGCTGATGAAAAGCATGCGGTTCAATTTCTGGGATTAACTCAGAAGTGCTGAGTTTRAGTTCATGTGACTTTAGTTTATTTGGCATCACCGAAGTGATCTTTCCTTCAATTTGGTCCACTTCCAAAATTTGGTTTTTGGTTTGAACAATAATTCTCCGAAACTCTTCACATGGACCCTTTCTTGAGGTGGGATTTACAATCATAGTTGCCGGGTCAAGAAATGCCAGATGCTTTCTGTTTTCGGATCTTAAAGTAATTGGAAGGAGTTCAAAACATTGATCCCTCATCTTAGTTGGTCGAAATTCGTACTCGTTCTCTTCGAGAGGAACGCAGGGCCATACTTTGATGAGTGATCTTGCTGTTCTTTTCGCAATGAGGAATGGGTTCGAGAAGATTACCCTTGCCAGGTCTGTTGGGTTTGAGAAAAATGTGGTTTCTGCCGATCGTTTATTGTCTTCAATTAACTCACAGAAGGAATGAAAAGATTGGTGGAATGCAAAGGTCATTGTTTCAGAAATTTCTGCGTCTAAGTAGGTAAGTTGAGATGCTAATTGTGAGGAGGTAACCACCCCATCGCTTGGCGCTTTTCGGTTTTTGTTATTGCTTCGCGTTGGACGGCTATGCGACTCTACCGTCTGAGGGATTATGACTGAGCCAAATCCTTGGTCGGATACTGTTATGTTATTCCCGCAATCCCATGTTTGAGTGATATTCCCGAAGGTGAGTCCCAGCTGACCGTCATCAGCCAACCAAATTTCGCCCATCGATTTCCCATTTTTGACCCCTAAGGAAATGAAACTGCATTTCTTTGTGCTGTCCACTTCCCAAATTAGAACTGTTTGATCTTCCAAAATGCATTGACCTTTTTCATAAGGGCATTGTTTTGGCAATCCTAGTGGAGTGACAATTGAGGATGCACCAAAGTGCGAGTCAATTCGGCTTTCAAAAAGAAAACAATTCTGACTTGAGACATTTTTCCATCCAAATGAACCTAACAACCATACTCTGGGAGTCAGATCAATTTTGTTTTCAGTTTGCCAAAGGCTGCTGTGACTTTTCAGTACGCCTAAGCTGCAACTTTTGTGCTTAATCATTTGAGTGCATTCGTCAATGCTCACTTTCAGATTTTCTGGTTCCAATTTTTCCTGCACTGGGACTCCTGATACCGACGTGTATTTTCGCACACTTTTCCTAATTTTTCTGCATGTCCAAGCTTTTGTTGAGAATTCAATGCTATTGGGGATGAATATTTCCCGTTTCTGAACTGTAGGCGTGTGATCCGCTCGCAGGCTGATCACTGGGCAACTTGGTATCCCAGGGAGCTCCCATACCATTGCTTGTTTCTGAGTCTGACAGATCATTGGACTTTTCGGGATTAGAGACGGATTGATGCCACAGACTGCTGAGATCATTACTAACAGCATAAAAGTAGTTARTTTTGAGGTGRCCGMCTTTAAWCCACTGCCCTTGCTTTCCCAACTTGAAATTTTCTTRGGACTTRGAACTTTATCCTTTGGTTTTTCTTCARCCRCTTTCWCRYCAAYTTCCATTGGTTGCAATGACTTAACGTTTTGCTGGCTTGCCGAGGCCTGRTTTCTRTTCATTTTYAGTTCATGCAGTTGAACTGCAAGGTCTTCAATCATTCCTTTCAACTGTTGATTCTCTCGCACCCAYTCATTTCTGCTTGARCTTTCAGCTTGCTGATTCCATCGCGGCTGGTTGTTTCGGCTGGGAGGTCCTGAAAATTCTTGACGACGCTCCCTGCAGTTGTACTGATCATGTCCAGTTCGTTTGCAGTARTGRCARAAGGGACGACTATTCCATCTTCTGTCGCCTTGGGGCATCCAGTTTCTTCTGGGTTGATTGAATTGGTTGCCAKGCCCCGTTCGTCGTTCAAATCGGTTCTGTGKTGGTCCACTCACTTCTCTCACCGRCCTCTGGCCCAACGGACTATTGTTAGAACTTGTTGGTCCCCATGTAGCAAATCTTCCCTGAGGAATTTGACTCGGGCCCCCGGTTATCGCATGAATGCCGARGCTGTCCCTTCTTACTTCTCTCTCAGCTGAGACCTCCAACTCTTGAATATAAGCTGTGAGCTTGCCAAAGTCCTTTCTTCCAATGAGCGGACCAACTAATTGGAGAGAGCGTTGAAATTCTGGCCTAACTTTTTCAATAAGGCACCGGCATAACATTTCCTCTCTTGCATCCGCTGGAATGTGCGCTGACGTGGTGTTTACAAGAGGAGTCAAACGCTTGACGAATTCACTGACTGATTCACCATCTCTTTGATAGCATGCCGCCAGCTTTTTATATGCTAATTCTCTAAAGTGTGGACTATCCAACTTCGCTCTTATGTTTCTTACAGCGTTTGCGAGATTATCTTTCTCACTTGCTATCAAATTTTCAAAAATGCTTCGCGCTTGCGCACCCAGGTGCAGTTTGAGTCGGTTTAATTTCTCTACCTCAGTCCAATTTGTGCCGAATACATCAACGTAATCTCTGAATTTTATTTCCCATTCATCAAATGCTGATGCAATTTCACCATTGAATACCCCAGGGTGAGGGCTGGACGTGCCTGCATCAGTCAATGCATTTAAGTCACCCTCCGCATTGTTTTCTTCCACTATTTCAGATATCGGGTTGAGCACCTGATTATTCCCAGGGATCTGGGGCTGATTGGTCATGGGCGGAGTTGGTGGGAACATTGGTCTTGGGGAAATAAGGTGTTTGCCAATGATTGACTTCCTTGGAAGTCCACTATTACGGGGTAGTTCATCAAACTCTAAGTTTTCTCGCATTTCTAATTCAATTTTCCAGGTATCAAGTTTTTCTTCAACGCCTTCTACTACCTCTCCTAAGGTGTCAACCCTTTTCGAGACTGTGTCAAAACCGAGGTTGACATCCGCTTCTATTTCCTCCACCCTTTTTGCCACTTTTATTACATTGCGGTTTATTGTTCTCATGCCCCGATTCATGCCCTCTTCTAGCCCAATGATGTCATCATGGACTTTGGCCAAGTCCCCCATTTTAGCTGCGTTCMCTAAAATTTTCCCTTCCATCAACTTCTTATTGCACACTGCAAGATCAATATAATCCATTTTTGTTCTTTCTTGCCAAAGCAATTTCAGGATTTCTTTACTTTTTTTTTTCCCCTTTTTTGTATGTTTTGACTCCTATTTTCCCGTGCCCCTCTCTTAAAATCAAAAGAAAAGCGACCCACTCTTGCCACTTGGAGAGTTTGACCGGTGTGAGTTGTGTCCTGTGCACAATTTCCACTGTAGATCAATGGCCAAATGAAGTGCGTTGACCGATCACTGAGCGTTTTCCTGAAATTTTGTTATTAAGACCACTCTTTGGTCTGTGGCCAAAGCTTCGTGGTTTGTTTGTTGTTTTGGGCAGCTGAATTGATAGCGACTAGCCCCAAATCTTTAGATATATGTGCATTAAAAGGAGTCTTTTCCATTGGTATTGTTTTAGAACTGTGATGAACCGATTATAGTTGACGAAAAATGAAATGGAGGGGGTTGGGTCCACAGGGAAACAAAAGTGCAACAATTAAGTAAAAGATGTAGCTGTGTCAATGGTATATTTGTTAATCGTTCAAGCAGAGCCGAGTTGATTGACAGGAAGAATGAACTGATTGAGAGCTGCTATCCGCTTGGTTTTGGCAGAGAATTGCCACGGAATTTGGTCATGCACTAGTTGTTGGCAACAAAATTTGGTTCAATCGATGTCCGACCTTTGACTAATGGGGACAGTGCACAACTGCAATGCATACAGCGGTCGCAATGACATGTGTGTTCGCCGAAGTGTCTTTCCTCAGCAGAATACACTCAGCGGTCTATGCTTTTGACATGAGTGTTCCACCGAGTCTTCTCGACGTGGGTAATCGGCCAGCGGTCTATGCTTTCGACTTGTCGTACCACGTCGATGTGTTACGTGGGAGGGTAGATCGGACTCGATTAGTGAGCGAAATTTGAATATTTTTTGAATTAGGCCAAAATTGTGCCAGACAAATTCCGAGCAAGTCTGCAACCCACTCTTCACGAAAGCTGAATTGGGTGACTGTGACAGAAAATTTTGCTCTGAACCGATTGTTCACAATAATTATAGCCTTTTGCTTTTGGATGTTGCACTTTTGTTTTTGACCGAATTGAAATGATTGGGAAAAAGAAAAGAGAAAAAGGTGATACCGAGAGGCAGAGATATGTTACGCGAAGAGTAAACAAAACAAAAGGTGCACAAAACGTGCAATGGGAGCGGAGAGAGAGTGACCAGTGGGCAGCATACAGCTGCACTCTGATAGCCAATGGGGAATGGATTGTGTGCCTTTGCATATTTTTCAATGACAGTTCTAAAAGGACATGGAAGGAGAGAACATCCATTCTGGCAACGGAATACCAGGATTTAAATGTAAATCAAATTGCCGACTGATGAACGGTTGAAGAGGAAGAAAAGAAATGGGATAAAACAAAAGGAAAAGAAAAAAAAAATTTTTTTTTTTTTTTTTGACTGATTAGAGATTTTTTTTTGAACTTGTCACACTTTCGGTGCCGCTGGCACTGCGCCATTTGGCATTTTTCAATTACTTGACCAAACCTTTTCAAATGTTGAGCTTCCGTCCGCCAAATTTGTGTTGCCGAAGCGTGTGCTGTTGGTGAATGCTGTCAGTGGTGGAGTTTCTTTCCAGACCTTAATAGTAACAGTTGAAATGAGTGAATTAAGCTTTCGCTTGATTGAAATCCGACGTTTTAATTTCCTAACACATTCCAAATCGAGCTGAGTATGAATGACCCTTGGGGTTGGGCTGATTTGCTTCTGCCCTTTTTTTTGAACGTATTTGTGTGACAGAACGACCCGTGGGACCCAAAAGGAACCAGCAATATACGGTAGATCAGAGTGAGAGTATTGGTTGGAGTACTGTAGGCTGCCCTTCATTTATTTCAGTGAGTTTTTGTGGGGATGAGTTTTCAAATGCCTTCTAGAATACCGAAAAGGCCAGCCTCAAAGTACTGTATTTGACCGGATGCCTGGTACTGATTTTTGATTGAGAGGGAAAAGAAAAGAGAGATAGAAAAAAAAATGGGAGAAATGGCTGGGAAAATGGAGATGGCCTTTGGCTCACAGGCCTACTGTGCCTTTGTGTTGGTGTTTTCCATTTTCACCTACCGTAGACTGTCTTGCCCTCCTGTGATCGGTTGATGAGTGCCGAGGCTTTTGAAATGAGCTGAGGTTTGCGTGCCTGAATTATTTTGTTTAGCCTGACTGGGACTTTCTTAGGTTTGTCAAGATGGTGATCAGCCGGTCCCTTATTTGGAAGCTCTTAAGAATTTGCGTGTCTTAATTTGTCAGAATTTGTTAGGGTCCTTAAACCGATCTTTCAGATTTATTGTTGCATTGTATTTCACTCTAAAGTGATCAACCTTTCCTTATGTTTTAGACTTCCACTTAAGTTCTCAACTCATTCTGTCTCGAACCATTCGGATGAGTTGTTTTGACCTTACCTCACCAGTTGTCCTTCCTTTCTCTTCTTTTGCGCAACTGATCAGTCGGAGTTCGGAGTTTGTCAAAGTGATCGGTGTAAGGTGTGAATTTGTTGATTAGAGTTGGTTTTTGGAGCCTAAACACATAAAATGTATATATTTTGCCATTCTGTGATGGAATGGAAATGAGCAATGAGCATTGGACGGGGGAAGAATTGTTGCGATGGCTGCATTTGCCCGGGGGGGGTAGGAAGAGAAGATGTTGACTGTTCACTGAAAGCCATCCCCGAAGGGTGTGAAGGGATCGGCCACTGAGCGTCCGCTGCAATCCTTAATGTTCCCTCGATAAGATCTGGGAATGTACGGCGATGGGATGCTGACTGTGATGATGAGAGTCGGTGGATAGGCCAAGCCAAGCCAACGAGAAGGCCGGAGACCATCCGACGAACGAATTGCGCTGTGAATTGATGTGCGAAGTGGAATTTGTCCGCACATTTTCCGTCTCACCACTCCGTTAAGCCGTTCCTTCTGGCGACCCTTGCCCTCAAACATCACATCCGTCTTTCTTCTTACAGTAACTCACTTTTTCCATTCGCAAGTACAGTAACATAACGCATTCTTTTGACTACCAATTTTTTTTGTTTTCTTCCTCTCCGAAGAGTTTTGTTTTGATGCACGGCAAAATTTTCTGTTTTTCCATCGTGCTGGTTTACCAATTCTTCGCGTTGGACTCTTTGTGGTCTTTTGATTGCCAAAGCCGTTTTCTCTTCTTTTCTTTTCTTTTTGAACTGAGTCGAAAATTTATTTGAAATGGTTCATCGGTCGGAACCGGTATTTGTTCAGACCGTTTCTTCGGCCTCTGCCGGAGCCTTACTAAAATGATTCATCGGTCTGGGCCGGCATTCTTTTCTTCGGACATGTGCCGGTAATTTATTCAGAACGTTCCTTCGGTCTCTGCCGGTATTTTCGTTCAATATATGACTTCGGTCTTTGCCGGTATTTTTGTTCAATATATAACTTCGGTCTTTGCCGGTATTTTTGTACAATATGTGACTTCGGTCTTTGCCGGTATTTTGTTCGATATGTGACTTCGGTCTTTGCCGGTATTTTTGTTCGAACTTTACAGATGCCCCGGGGTCTTTCACTGTCTTGCCGAGGCAATTTTGCTTCTCATAACTCTCTTCGCGCGCGCGTGTGTTCGTTTCCTTCGCTTACCTCTTCCATTGGTCCAACCCCTTCAGCCGCCCAGGCCNGTCACCTGAATGAAGAAGTCCCACTGCGGGAAGTCGCCACTGGCGATCGCATTATAGAGGTCACGAATGGCGTAATCCTTAAGCGAAACTTGCAACCTGTCTCTTATACACATCTAGATGTGTATAAGAGAGAAGAAGTCCCACTGCGGGAAGTCGCCACTGGCGATCGCATTATAGCTGTCTCTTATACACATCTAGATGTGTATCAGAGACGGGGGGGGGAGAGAAGATGTTGACTGTTCACTGAAAGCCATCCCCGAAGGGTGTGAAGGGATCGGCCACTGAGCGTCCGCTACAATCCCTAATGTTCCCTCGATAAGATCTGGGAATGTACGGCGATGGGATGCTGACTGTGGTGGTGAGAGTCGGTGGATAGGCCAAGCCAAGCTAAAGAGAAGGCCGGAGACCATCCAACGAAAGAATTGCGCTGTGAATTGATGTGCGAAGTGGAATTTGTCCGCACATTTTCCGTCTCACTCCGTTAAGCCGTTCCTTCTGGCGACCCTTGCCCCCAAACATCACATCCGTCTTTCTTATTACAGTAACTCACTTTTTCCATTCGCAAGTACAGTAACACTGCGCATTCTTTTGACTGTCAATTTTTGTTTTCTTCCTCTCCGAAGAGTTTTGTTTTGATGCACGGCAAAATTTTCTGTTTTTCCATCGCTGGTTTACCAATTCTTCGAGTTGGATTCTTTGGTTGTCTTTTGATTGCCAAAGCCGTTTTCTCTTCTTTTCTTTTCTTTTTGGACTGAGTCGAAAATTTATTTGAAATGGTTCACCGGTCGGAACCGGTATTTGTTGACCGTTTCTTCGGCCTCTGCCGGTACTTTGCTAAAATGATTCATCGGTCTAGGCCGGCATTCTTTTCTTCGGACATGTGCCGGTAATTTATTTAGAACGTTCCTTCGGTCTCTGTGCCGGTATTTTCGTTCAATATATGACTTCGGTCTTTGCCGGTATTTTTGTTCAATATGTGACTTCGGTCTTTGCCGGTATTTTTGTTCAATATGTGACTTCGGTCTTTGCCGGTATT
>MEIZ01000013.1:254020-266772 GCA_001723225.1 Globodera ellingtonae | reverse complement strand
TTGGTGTGGGCCATGGCTCACACCAACCCCGAGGGGAAAAATTGGGGGTTGGTGTGGGCCATGGCTCACCCAACCCCGAGGGGAAAAATTGGGGGTTGGTGTGGGCCAATGGCTCACCCAACCCCCGAGGGGAAAAATTGGGGGTTGGTGTGGGCCTATGGCTCACCCAACCCCCGAGGGGAAAAATTGGGGGTTGGTGTGGGCCTATGGCTCACCCAACCCCCGAGGGGAAAAATTGGGGGTTGGTGTGGGCCATGGCTCACCCAACCCCCGAGGGGAAAAATTGGGGGTTGGTGTGGGCCATGGCTCACCCAACCCCCGAGGGGAAAAATTGGGGGTTGGTGTGGGCCAATGGCTCACCCAACCCCCGAGGAAAAATTGGGGGTTGGTGTGGGCCTCATGGCTCACCCAACCCCCGAGGGGAAAAATTGGGGGTTGATGTTTAACAACTGTAAATATGTTGGGGGCATTCAAAGCGAACAGATAGTCCGACTTGACACCTCCGAAAATAAAGTGGATAAATTTTCTTTTAATTATTCCCACTAAACTTTCATCCTCCGATATAAATTTGAGATTTTTTCTAACATTCTATTCAATTTCAAAAAGTTTAAATGCCTGTTCCAACCAGTATTACCTGGGTCAATGTCGACGACTGTCAGTGTTTGAACCCAGCGGACGTGTGTGTCCGCCCGAATATTTACTCAAAACCGATTATTTGCGTCCCACGTGCTCTTGGTGCCGAGTTTCCCAATCTTTTATCCATTAAMMCTAACAACACCGAATATTTTGGTCTTATTTTACTCGTTTTGATTTTTTTGCTCCAGGTGGGACCCAATAAAAAAGATTTGTATTTCCAAATTTGTTTAGTTTGTCAACCTTTTGAGTGTTTTTGTCTTAACCCGTCGCAAACGCGATGCCGAACCCATCCTTGTGGGTTATAAACCGAATGTAAAATTTTTGATATTGTATACCGCCGATCGAAGTGAAAATTTTTTAGTTAATTCACTCTAACAGGTTTTGACGGTCCGTGACCCGTTTCTTCAAAATGACGCTGCAAAGAACGGGGGCCAAGAGGATGGGTTTTGCGATGATGAGATGTATTAAGCTTTTAACATTTTGATCAAATTTATTTCAAGACGATAGGCAACTATGCCATATTTTGCAAAAAAACGGTTTTTTTTTCAATAAAAATCGACATTCATCTCAAGAAAACAATGTCTTCGGTATCAGTCCGTGTTTTTTGAAAAAAATAAAATTTTCAAACTTTTTCAAATCAGTTATTCAAAGTTCTCCAAACTCCACCAAAATTTTGCTAAGAAGGGATCATTAGAGACATGAACGGAATATACCAAAGCTTTCAATAACCGAATGTAAATTCAACCCTTCCCCCCATTTGGCATGGAATAGGAAATTATTCTTTCTTTTCCTTTTGCGCAGTACTCAAACATACAGTATCCCCCTATAAGTGATTCAATGATTCTTTCTCTTCGCTCGCAATTACCGTACCCCACCCATTTGTTCCTTTCGTCAAATTAATTATAAGCGAAATAGGTTAAATACATTGGGGGTCGGACAGAAAATTGGCACAAATATAAATTGGTAATTAGCAATTTTTAAGGAGCTTGGCAAAGAACTTATTTCTAAAATTAAAGAGAGTGAATTTCCTTTTAAAGCGCCTTAAAATAATTTGTTTTCACACGGCAAAAGGGACACTCCGTAGGGTTAGGAGAAATATTTACATGGTTTATAAGACATGGGCGACACATTACAACATGGCCACACTCTGCGTAAAACTCGGCATTTGCGTCTTCACAAAGACACTCGCCGTCATATGGGAAATAAAATATTTGGGGYTCTAACATTAGTCCCTTTTTATTCCCCCATTTTAAAAAGCCAAATCTTGTCCAATTCGGATGCAGAAGCGCATCATTAGGTGTGGCAGGAAACGGACGAGGCTCAGGACCGAAGAACAAAGTCGTACGGCCATGCTCCATTCCATGTCGAGCCAGTCCCAGATTTATTAGACGTAGGCGTTTACACGCTCTGCACGCCGGTAGATGACACTCGCCGCAAGTCATCGCTGCAATAAACATTTAAAATTGGCAAATTTAAATGTTTTTTACTTTGAAGACCGTAGCGACTAGGTGCTGAGTTGAAACGGCGATTGTTGGACATTTTTAAGGGTTTTTCAAGGGAGGGAAAAATGAAACTATGGCACTTATGAGGGCAGATGGAATAATGTCACCAGTTACACGACATGGTCCGGGAGGGTGCAGTTTTCATTTCTCGACAAAACATATTAGCGAACTCGTATTCAAATTTTGGAGAAAGAAAAAAGTAATTTATTACCACAATATTTGACATCATGTTTTCCCCTGAGACGAAATAAAAGACGCAAAGACAATTTCAATTTATTTCCAATTGATGGTGTTGAAAAAATATTGATCGTGTAAATCACAATGGATCACACTTCGGTTTTCACTTTTTTCGGCTTTGGTGGCGCCATGAAGTCCGCGGCACGGCAATTCATATATGCGCATTCTTCGCACATATCGAAAGTGAGCATGACACGGCCGGTCTCCAGTATAAGCAGCTTCTCCTTGTTTACGTAAATTTTATTCCAACAATCTGAATGAATAAAAAGATAAGAAAAAWTTTTTTTAATTTTACTTTGACAGAGATATATGCCGAGCATATATTTTCCTTTGAAAACCTTCCACAAGTCTGAGTGGATGACTTTTTGTTTGTACGATGGCGGACCGTTGGGCTGTTCGTCTGTCAATTTAGGCTCCAAGTCGGCTTCCTGTTTCATGTTGGCAACTTTGGTGCCGATACAAATGATTTCGTCATCATCGTCCATTCTTAAAAAAGAACCTTTAAACATTTACGCGATGTTTCTCACCCTTGCGAACGTTTGACCGCCTTGGACTGTTTTAAATCGTCCAACATTTTCGTTGGTTTCACATCGGCATTTTTTGGTTTGCTCATCCACGGACCGTCGAACCTATTTGTAAGAGGAAAACATTTAGAATTATAAGTTTAGATATTACTTTTCGTTGAGTTGGGCATTTGAGAACATTTTCTTTGGCGGAGACACGAAATTGGAATATCGATTAGCTCGAGAAAAACTGCCCAAAAGTAAAATGMTTGCTTTTCCAAACTGGGGAAAAATTTTAGGGTGAAAAGGGCGGAGTCTATAGGCTTCAATACAGAAGCTTCTACTGGGCGGAGTTTAATTGCAAAGGTATAAATACTCAAACATTTCAAAATTAATTCACAAAAAATTTTTTTCGAAATGGTTCTCTTTATTGAATTTTGCGCCGACCGCCTCGAATGCCTCCCGAAAGCGCTGCGAGATCGACTTAACCACCCGGAGGACAGAGTTCAAGTTTTGAGTGAAGCGATTGGCCGTAAAGTTCGAACCACCTACAACGACAGAAACGGAATGAAAAAAACGTTTTATGTTGGCGGCATCACCGAATTTGGTGCGGCGTTCACCCAGGCGTATGGTCGTATGAAAGGGCCCTACAACGTAAATGTTGCGGCTTATTTCTATACACGCCACAGAATCAAACTTCATTACCCTTATGTCCCATGCATCATCGAAAAATTCAACGGAAATGGCGAGGATCGATTTTATCCGATGGAGCTTATTGAGCTTGTCGATGAACAAAAGGATGGACGGTCAAAAGGCTTGTTTGGGCATCTTTTTGCAGAACATATGGACATTGAGCAATGTTCAGAAAGATCGATATCGTCCACACCCGGTGGCTTACAGCTAAGAATTGATGATGATGAAGCTAAGTGCTGCGGACGAGATGAATGCACTCAACCATCATACACACGTTGGTAAGGCCCTCACTCCCGTAACGCGCGCACACCCAACGATTAACATAATTTTCCGGAAATTCACCAGATATTACACAAAATCCTTAATTTTTCAAAATTGTGGCTTGCGTCGTTTAATTGTGCACTTTTCTCCCCAAAAACAACCTCTCCCAACTTTTAATTATTTTCAAATTTTATCTTCGCTTTAAAATTGTAACTTCAAATTCATAACATTTTATAAATTACATTTTCCATCATTTAAATATGCATTTTTCTACCCGAAACTACTAACTTTACCTTACTAATTATTTATTGATTTCATCTTCCATTCATTATTTATGATAAAGTAAAATTTACAAAGTGTGACCAAAGTTCAAAATTTTGAAATCGGCGCCGACAATTCCTTTGCCGATAAATGGCCTATAACATTTTTGCATTGGCGCGGAGATGACTCGCCCGCCATCTCTAATATTCGGTCGAAGGAAGTTGGGGTACGTGACGATGATTGGCTCATAGTCACCCGTGGCCGCATATTGTAAGATTTGCGCCTTGAACGTCTCGTAGTGTAGCCCTTGGTTCACCAGCACATCGTTGTTGAGTGTGATGCCGCGCACCTTCAAAACGTACTCCAATGCAGCATCCTGTTCAGCTCCCTTTCGCTTAAGGCACAGCCCGTACTAAAATTTTAAAATAAAAATCTGAGCAAAAGTTAAAATGTAACCTGTTTTGCACCGCCGCTACAGAATTCGAGRATTTCATGCTGAGGAAATTCATCTGTAAACTGCCCCAGATGCGGGCCCGTTTGTAAAGGACATCCGTCAGTGGGGTGCGCAAAAATCAGGCTATCGGTGTCTAGAAAGAAAAATTTTCTATATCGATTAGCACGGTTTTTATACCTGTATACAGCAGAGTACAACCTGGTGACCTAACCACCTTCTGCATTGCATTCAACAACAAAACACGCGCCGCTGATGTGGTCCATAATGAGATTACTAAAAATTTTAAAAAATTAATCAATAAAAAATAAATTTTCTTACCTATATTGGAGCAATCATGCTCTTCGACCCATTCTTTTTTCTGGATGTAGCTCAAGAGAATGTGTTGGTCATCGAGCTCATCTATGGCCGTCACATCGATTGACCGGTTGTCGAGGTACTCGCCCAATATTACAGGGTCTTCCGTTATGAGCGTTTGTGCTAAGCCAAAATTCCGCAGTGCAAAACGCCCCCCTACAATTTTAGTCAAAAATTTTATTCGTTGGTGTTAACTCACATAAGTTGTTAAGGCACAACTTCGCAAGGGACCGCTTCCCTTTGTTCGGCACCATTTTAGCCGCATCAATGGTGATGCCAAATTGTTCTTCGCACTCTCGGACGAACTCCGCTTCCAATTCAACATTTCCTTTGATGGCGTCAATGAAACCACTTGCATGAATCTTCTCCGCCATAAATTCGGTTATATACGGTCGGAAGAGACGGTCGTTGCTTTGGGTGTACTCGAGCACGCGGAACACTTTGTTGACTCGGTACCCTTCGTCCAAGGCGGCATTCAGCTCCAACGAAGTGCAAGTCGACACCCAACCCCTCTGAGTGTCATCATGGTCGCAACGGTAGTCCTTGTCCACTCCGCCTGTCGGATATTCGCTGGCGCATTTCATGCAGAGAGGAAAACACAGCCGGTCGCCGACTTTCACCGGAAGCACTGGCACGTCAATTTTGCGGGGCGGTACCACCCAAACTTTCAACAGCGCCAATGGGTAGGGGTTGTCCGCCGAACTTGTCCAAATAACATCTTCGTTGAGCACATGGACAATTGGATGTCCAATCGGATACCGAGTGACGAAACTAAAAATTTTATTAATTTTTTACAAACAACAAAACTTACTTGACATATGGATAGAGTGAAGTAAAATCGTAATAAGAGATTTTTTCATCTTTTTCCGCTCGGTGAAACAGCTTCATTGGACCAGTACGACCGCCCGTGAACGCACTGCGTATTTCAAGCGGGCCATCATCCATATATTCCGCGAATTTTTGGCGCATTTCGCGGCTCCGGTCCAACATTCTTTGAATTTCACACTCCCAGAAGATGTCGACCCGTGGAAGTTGGCTCCGAAGGAATTCCAATCTTTTAGCGTCTCGCTCCCGCACTTGTCCTGCTGTTTTCCCATTCGGCAACAGGTGATTGTCGTTTGGGAAACATTTGATGCAAGCGTGCCACGCACAGCCTGAACAAAACCCTTTATTCACATCATGAATTTTACGCTTACCGTTTACTTCAATTGCCCGTTGCTCATTCTCCAACCATCCATCAACGGAGTAAATTCCAACCCTCTTTTCGCCTCCTGCAGAGTGAGCGGTCTGCACCTGGACCGCATGCTCCTCGCCATACCAATGGAAGAAACGAAGGGCCAACAAGCTTTGATTTTGGGCGTTGTCATACCCTTTTTCTGGTACGATAGCTAGGTGGTCGCTTGGTAGATGGTTTGTCCGGAATAGGCGCATACAGGCAGCAGCAATTGTCATTGATTCTCGAAGGACATCAATTCCGTCGTGGTGTACGTCGGATGCCGTGCGCTCCGCAACAACTCCTTCCTTCCGTCGGGAGACTTTATAGAACTCCCGACGGAAGGCGATCAACGCCGACATTAAAATGTCGGTGTCATTCGTGCAATAACTGAAGGGGAAAAAATAGAATTATTTAAACTTTTGCACTTACGCCGCTAAAGATTCGTCTAGCAAAAAAGCCTGTTGGTGGTGCTGTTCAAACCAGCGGTCGAATTGACGCCTTTTGTCCGGCATCATCCCATTGGCCAAATAGTCCGCCGGAGATGGGTAAATATTTTTACCATAATTCTCTGGTCGATTTGCCAAATGTGGGAAAAATGGTTTTTCSACAACATCAAGCCCAAAGGACGGCACAAGCGCAGCCAATGAACATGGCATTAAATTAAATGAGTCGCGGAAGATCACATTCGGGTTACGGTTTTTCTGCCTTCTCACTTTCATTTCGTAAAGTTTGTTCCCCTTAATACCAAAGTTTTTTTAAATTTTTTCATTTATTAATTTACTCTTCTCAGCATATCGGGGTTAAAGCCTCGTTTGAACAGTTCCCGAAAAGTGAGGACCATGTCAAAACGTCCTCCAAAGTGAGAATACGCGTAGGTGTCGTATTTTTGCGGTAGTTGGTGCACGATCCAATCCACAAACTCCTCCAAAGGATTGTCCGCAACAATTTGTTTATCGATTGGTGTGTCCATGAAACGTTGTTGACAAAAAGCTATAGTGCGATGTGGTCCACACACTTCACATCCGGAAGAGTCGTTTAGACTTTGTTGCCATTTGCCGTTGCTGATACATTCGGCACAGGCGACCTTTGCCGCTATGAAGTTTACGGCGTGATTTCGGTGTGATGGGTGCAGCGAGTCGACAGGGAGGTGCTGCATTGTCTCGAAGTCGAACGCCACGATCCGATACGCTTTGCGCTCCTTTACCACCATAGGTTGAATGTAACAACTTTGACCCTCCTTGTGGTAATTGTTGCAGCGTTCACAATATTTTTCACCACATTTGTGCCCCTTAATTTAAAAAAAAACAGTTTACATTGATATATTAAGTGTTCTTACATTACGCCCATTTTTTGTATTATTGGGCACGTCCCAAATAACACCACAATCTTTGCACTGTTTCGACGACTTGCAAAATCCGCAACGTAAATGGTGTTGGTAGCAATCATCATTTCGGAAATTTTTGCCGCAAGCCGCACAATTCTTGTCGAATCCACGAAATGGTGTGCAAGGAAAAGAAGGGCCTACTCTCGAGCAGAGTATACACCTTGCTCGGCATGATTTGTTGTGAGTTGACGCTCGGGCATACGGTCGTTCACACTCAAGACAATAGTTTTTCCCGAATAAGCCCCCTTGTTTTTGGACTCCGTCAAAATGCCCGTTGTTGAAATAAAGCAGAAGTGGTGTACTGTAGTCGTTGTTGTTGTCAACATATTTGTACAAAGGTTTATATTGACCTGTTGAACCAAAAATAAAGACAGCGAAACGGTGTTGTCGTTGCGAGTTGTTCCAAAAATCAACAACTCGGGGCACATAAGTCTCCGCGTCGTATGCATTCAAGTTGYGTGGGGCACCAACTTGATCCATTAATTGTATTGTGTCCTGCTGCAACCGACCCTGTTGTCCAAGGCGACTGTGCAAATAGTCATAAAACTTCCAGCGGGGCCAACTACACGTTTTGTCCGTCATGGTCGCTTGAAGAGCGTAGAATAGACAATAATTTCGTTCATCAGGATTGCGGATCTGAAAAATTAAATTATTACTAAAAATATATTTTCATTAACCAACTTTAATAAGGCATTGTTCATGCACTCTATGGTGCAAAGCTGCCAATTTCCGCCTTCCTCCTCCTTTGAGCTGTCGTTTAGTGGGCAGTCCGATACGGTCAACCGTTGTGATTGTGACGTTGAACGGCTCGCCATAAAGAGTTGAATTGTTCTGTTGTTTGCTTTGGGCGACTTTGTTGAAGAGGTTCAATATGGTGTTAATTGTGTCAGTGGTGATCTGGCGTAGCGGCACCGGAATGTCGCCACCAGTCAACAGGGGGCTGCTAATGATGCACCCGAGGTGTGTGGGTTCTATGCCACGCGCACGACTGTCAGCAACCGCATCGTCAATGCAATACTGGAAGATGCCGACAAGCAGCCCTTCGGGATCGGTTGGTACATCGTGGATGCTGAACGCTGTTTTCACTTTGATGTACCGGAACTTCGGCACATGCTCGATGGTGTTGCTTAACTTTTTGACGTACTCTTTAGCGTCTTTTCTGGTCGACGTTGTCGGTTGCCCCTCGCCAATTTGAATATCGCCCAACAATTGATTGATGAGAAAGCCACTCCGCGGCTTTTTGGGTGGAGAGAGAATTTCATCAATAGAAAAATTCGAGGGACGTTTGGACATTTTTAATCTTGAAGAGAAAGAATTTATAAAATTTTTCAATATGAATGATGAAAAATGATGGATGTTTGAAATTAGGGGATATGGGACGGAAAATTTGAAATTCAATCATACAGCTACAGACGGCTGTTCGTCAAGTTTCATTATAAATTTTTATTTCATCTAAACCAATCTTGGCCTGATGAGCAGCGCACTGGAAGACGACAGGGCACCTGAAACGTCTTCAAATATTAGTTTTGTATTATGAACAACCTTGAAGAGCTAAAAGTTGCTGCCAGGATAAACGGAGCTCAAGAGCAACCGCCCTGGTTAACAGCAAAAATGACAACAAAAATGAAATGAATGCAATGGCGAGAAAACATCATTTTGTGTTCGAACTCCGCCCATGCCTTTTTACCCCAATCAATAAGTACGCAATGCTCGGGTATGCAAATTTGCGAGGCAGATGTCACAAGAACTCATCATTTTATTCAAAATAGTTACTGAATACAAATCAGGATTTGTGCAAGTATCAAGTTTGTGGAGAAAATGTTCAAATGTTTGACCATTGGACATATCATAAATAAAGGCTATACAATGTGCAGCGCAAGTCGCGGCCAATGGTGATTGATAGGGATGAATATTTTTCTTTATTCCCGCTGTAAATTTGTTGAGAAAGGACGACGTAATGGCAGTTGGTATTGGTTGAGCAAGGCTGTCATAATAGAGAGCAGGTGTAGCCAATCCTCTCGCATAAATAGCGCACCAATGGGAGCCCTCCTTGTAATGTGAGTCTCTGTTCACAATGAGGGCGGCTGGGTACTGTAGGGTGGAAGGAGACGGCAACTGGTCACTGGCGAAGCAACCCCGAAAGACTCGCGCGGTTCGACTGTCTGCCCTCAGAATTGTTGAAATTTGAGTGGTGTCCATTCTTCAACCAAAAAATTGAGCAAAGTTGTTGGAATACCAAACTGGCAATGACCATTAAATATAAAATAAAAAGAGCCCAACAAATTGTTTGGTTGTAATTTTCTTCTGGTCTGTCCTTACACAATTGAATTAATGGGGGGATAAGATCCGAGATCGGCTCTTCAATAAGTCTTTCATGTTTTGGAATTGATGAAGGGGTGGTCGGGAGGATAGTGTTGGACAATCTGCGTTCTGCAATCGCTTTCAAATATTCTTGGTATGCGGGGAGTTCATCTTCTTCACCAACGACTGGAAGGGAAATTCGGAGAAATAGTAAAATAATTGCAATTTTTTTTGAATACATTTTATCAATAATGAAAATAAGATCAACAAAAAGCGGGTTTAAATAGTGGTGTCCGTACTAATCGATCGGTTTCTATCCAACATCACCAACGCATCACATTCACCCATTACAACCAACATAATCCCCCCAACTGGAACTGCCTGACTGAATTTGACACTAACAGCTGTCGTGCCATTTTTGATCAAGTCAAAAAGACCTGCCTGATCATCCCCGCTGGTGGTCATGTTGAATACGTAAATGCAATGGGTTTTACCATACTGTTCAAAAGTTATACCGTTGCTGTCTGTTGTGTTGGTAAATCCCACCGCTTCATTCATATCATTAAACGGGCGTACATATTTCCCGTTGGCGTAGTCCAAGTCATAAGGAGCTTGGGGATATGATCGACCATTTGCAATAATGGAAATTTCGCGCAYATCAAACGGCTGAAAGTTGAATGGGCTCCTCTCCTGAGTGCCAACGTAATCTCCGTTTGCAACCAGCCCCAATATAATACGGCGGGGGATTTGGTCCATGAAGATGTTCGACGTAAATTCAAATCTACCCTGGCTAATGAACATTGATTTCATCATTGTCTTTCGCACKGCATATCGCGCCGGTTTTAACTCAAGTTTTCGCGCAATATCCAGAGCCAATCCATCCATTAGCGATACCTTCTTAACATACATTTTCAATCCCGTTACTTCAAAACGATAGCGCACCGCATTTGGATTGGGTGTAGCAATCAGCACAAAGTCGTTGTCGTTGGGTAAAATTTCAACATCTAGTTCACAAAAGTTTATTAAGTAAAGCGGCTGGTTGAACAAATCTGCATCAATTTTGGCAATAAATTGTGCTGTTTTGCTGAGCGCAAAAAGGTCTCTTCGAGCAGCGCAGCCGGACCCCGCTTCGCAAGTTGCACCCGAGTCCCTATAATAGCCTGCGGCATTCAAATGTGATTCTTTTGCCGTTGTAGAATATGAAAGCTCATGTGAAAAATAGGTTTTATAGGCCATCAAAGAGTTCGTGTTAAAAATTTCACGCCCATTGATGCTCATGCGAATGTTACGGATAAATGTTTGTCCGATCATTTGGATAGGCGCAACATTCAAATCTGTAGCTTCAAGATCGACCAGCTGACCGCTCGCGTTTTCTTTTCGGATGCGAAACTCGGTGAGCAAATAGCATTTTGACAAGTCAATAAAATTTTGGCTGGAGTGTAGTTTGAAGTGGTAGGGAGTATCTGTCAAGGGGTTGCTGGGCAATAGCTCAAAAACTTTTGATGATGATACGCTCACGTTTGTAGGTGGAATCCGGAATAAGTCCAATGCATTAGTAATCGAATTTACACTATCGGTGTCAATTTTATGAAAAGCCATTTTTCAATAAAGTCCAAAAGCGTCTGAACGAACGCGTTTTTTTAATGGCTTTTTAATTGTTCTTCCAATTATTGTTTGATGGGTAGGTAATTTTCTTCTTCTTTTTATACCCTTTCCAAATTGTTTGGGTAAGCCGCCCTTCTCCAACACCGTATCAATTCCTCGCTTGCCTTCGGTGACAAATGCTTCTTTTAACGGGACTCCCTCATTTCCGACTCGCTCTAAGACTCTCTGACCAGTGCTCAACGCCTCCGACCCAACAGTTGTACCGACTCGTCGTAGAATGGGTAGGAAAAAGCGCCAAAGACCTCGAAAAACGTCGCCCACCCCCGCCCCTCTTTGAATACCGTAACCTCTCTGGAATGGGCTAGATCCTTTGAAATATCCAAATTCCTCATTTTCCGTAACTCCGCGGCCCGTCTGCACATATTCGTCATACCCTGCGACGCTGGGGTCAAATACAATATGGACCATTTTTTATTAATTTGAAAAATGAATACAAATAATGTGAATGATCAAAAGTTTATCACCTTCTTAAATATCAACACGATCAACGTTGTGCCGTAGGCGAATGGGACTAGACGACCTTTGTCCATAGTGCGCAACTCAATCTCAATTTCATTGATTTCCCGTGGCAGCACCTTGGCAAATATTGGTGAGTCGTAGATT
This sequence comes from Globodera ellingtonae, assembly GCA_001723225.1. NCBI lineage: Eukaryota > Metazoa > Nematoda > Chromadorea > Rhabditida > Heteroderidae > Globodera > Globodera ellingtonae. The sequence goes on along the minus strand of MEIZ01000013.1, from coordinate 254,702 downwards.
TTTTCGTTATACTCCCCGGGCGTTGCACCGCTGACCGATACAACACGAAGCAGAGAACTCAGCGAATTCCCAATAATCATATTTTCGGTGAGTCCTTTTGAATAGACCACAAAACTTGAGAATCCTCCCCTCAAATCGCTGCCATATTTTGCAATTTCACTACCCCTCACATATTGAGGATCTTGAAAGCCTAATACATAGCCCAGCTGCGGTGAGAAAGATAGATGGGTGATGCTTCGTTCATTGAAAGTCACCTGGAATCGTTCAAAGTTGGGGAGGTACTCAATTTTAACAGCGTCAATGATGCGCTTCAGTAATTCGACTGGAAAACTGTTGGTCCCCGCGTCAAGAAAATCCGCAAGAAATTGTCGTGTTTGCTCCCCCGTTTTTGCATAAAGGTCATCATTAATTATATCCGTAATTTTGAAAGGTTCCTTGGCGGGTGATAGTGGTGGTGATGGTATTCCAAGTTTTACACTATGAATAATTACCTCTTTCGACTCACTTTTTAATTCGGAAGCAGTAGGTTTTGGCGCTACCTCTATTACTTCTCTTGAAGGCGCAGGGGGTYGGGTTTGGACTACATTTGGTTGGCTTGTGAGTGCTTTAGGTGTTGTTGTTATAGGTGGTGAAGGTGTTGGTGTTGGAAGTGTTGGTTTTGGTGTTGGGGGTGGCGGTGGTG
>MEIZ01000013.1:218164-238069 GCA_001723225.1 Globodera ellingtonae | reverse complement strand
CGATCCTTGATCTGATCAATGCCGTGATGTAATCTTTCACTGATCACTTCTCTCTGCAGCCCTTCTCCCATCAGCAAATGTTCACAAAATCGTCCAACTTTTTGCGCATGCTCAAAAATTAATGGTTCCAGCAAAATGTGTTTATCTTTTCGAACAATTTGGGATAATTGCGAAGAATATTCTTTTAATTTATTAATTTTTTCTATAATAGCTTTTAATTCTTCGTTGTTTTTTAATTGATCCAATTCTAAGACCAAATTTTGCATATTTTGGCCCAATTCTTTACAAGAATTTTCCCATTTAGCTAAATTAAACATTTAATTTTGAATAAAACATATTCTGATTTTTAGACAATTTGGTACCTGTTTCGTTACAGAATACGCCACTGACGAGGAGCAAAATTATAGAAAAATAGAAATACAAAAGCATATTTTTAATTTGATTAGTAAAATAATAATTTTCAATATAAATTTATTGATTTCAATGAAATTCCACTGAAGAAAATGGCAATCTTTATATAAAAATAATAACTTCCGACAAATTGCCACGTTAATTTCCTGGCAAAAATTTCATAATTTAATTTTTTTTTCTCATCACAAATATAATATAGTTATGTCGTTTATTTTTAATTGAATAAAATTTTTTATGCTTATCGTAAAAAATGGTTCCAGAAAAATGTGTTATCTATTCGAGTAATTTCGGATAATTGCGATGAATTTCTTCGTTGCTTTTAAGTTGATCCCAAAAACAAATTTTGCATTTCGTCCCAATTCTTCCAAGAATTTTCCAATTTAGCTAAAGTATTAGATGATTTTTAAAATTAAATTTTTAATAAACATATTCTTGTACTAGACAACAATTTTTGTACCTATTACGTTACAGAATATGCCGCGGGCGAAGAGCAAAATTTTGAAAAAATAGTCTGTAGATGCCATAATAGAAAGAAATGCCTTTGAAGGTTTTTACGCAAAAACTGAACGAATTTGGCTAGTTTTAGCACATTTTTTAATCAGTTTTTGGCACTTAGTAAAGAAGCAGCACATTTTTAGCGGCACTTTGGCCAATATTTAACCATCAACAGAGATATACATCAAATCTACACAATTAGATGAATTGCTTAGTATTTTAAATCAAATAACTAAAGCTGTCGGTTAACCGAACCGAACCGAAATTTTCCGGGTTTCGGACCAAATCTTCGAAAACTCCATTTACCAGACCCAATAAAAATGTTCTCAATTCATAAAACAAACCCATTTACAATTAAAATTCAAAATTTGGGCACTAAGCATTTCTTCAGCTAAAGTTTGAAAACAAAATTTTAAAAATGCTGTGATTGTTAAAAATTGTTCCCATAATTACCAATATTACAAAACAAAAAGGTCCTCCCTCAACATTTGACAAAGTTAAGAATATCGTTAAAATCTTTTTTATAAATTTTGCCGCGGTGCCTATCGGCGCCGTCGGGCCTCTTTCATTACTAAAAAGCTTCGTATTTTTAAAATTTTGGTTGCAAATCTCTTAACCAGTTTTAGCCTCATTTTGTGGTTTTTTGGAAGGACAATGAGGCAAAATTTTCAATTTGAATTYGTTTCGTTTTATTTCATGTTTCGTTACTATTTTCGTTTCGTGTTTCGTTAAATGGAATTTTTTTTTTGTTTCGTTTCGTTTCGTCGGAAAAAAATTTGAGKTTGTCCAGCTCTGATCGGCAACGCCGGACCCACCTCCCTTTTTCCAAAAAATTTTTGAAAAATCTCGCGCAAAATTATGTAAAATTGCTAAATGCTCTTTTTTGACAGGCAGTTGCTCAAATCAATTATTTATAGCGATATATAACAAATGGAGCGAAGTTAACAAAAATTTTATGAAAATAATTGAGAAATATGTTAAAATGAAAGGCAAAAAACACAAATTGTCGCGAAAAAATAAATGAGAATTACGCATAATAAAGGGTTGAAGCTGAAGCCTCGCATTTTCATTCCTAAAAGCAGGAAAAAATGTGTTTCATTTTTGTAGCTTTTTAGGAATTATAAAAACAAAATSTTTTAAAATATCGAGATTTTTAAAAATCCGGCCAAACAATAAAATCCGTCGCCGTTGTGCCGAGGCTGTCAAACTTCTACAATTTTGTGCATTCAAAGCTTCTCAATTTCTACTCTAAATTTTGCTTTCCATTTACAYAGATTGCTTTTTGTGATTTTCAACAAATCAGCAATGTCACAATCACTCATTTTCGGATTCTTYCCTTTTATTTTGGCATATTCCTTTAAAATTCCAATTTTTGTTTCATCAGAAATTTTATTCTTGCCAGAAAGGCCAAATTTGCGCTTCCATCGAATAATTGTGCTGGCACTTACGCTTAATTTTTTTGCAATTTTATCATCGAGTTCACGCATTGAAATGTTTTTTATTTTTGCCTTCTTACATTTGCTTTTTATTTCATCAAATTGTTTCAATATTTTGCGTTTTTCTAACTCAGAAAACTTTGACTTTTTTTCTTTTCTTAGACCCAATTCTTTGCTCCATTTATAAATTGTTGAGCGACCAATACCCAAACTATTTGATATATTTCTATCAATTTGACTCCATTCATTTCTGGAATATTTTTTGTTTTTMTTATATTCTTCTTTCATTTCACGGAATTTTTGGATAATTTCACGTTTTTGCTGATCAGATTTAATTTTTTCACATTCATTGGACTCATTTTGCTGTTCATCAACACTCTCATCTTGATCAGTTGAGTTATTTTGATCAGACAAATGTTTTGCTTCTTTTGAACTTTCTTGATCAAGTTCATCCGCTGATTCATGTTTGATTTTAACTGTTCCTAATATTTTATTTTAAAAAAAAGAAGATATTTTTGAATATTTCGCCCTATGATTTAACCAAATTTTGACCCAAAATTCTTTTAGTATTTTTATTCAACTCTAATTTGTTTCAAAGTTCTGCAAAAATTAAAGATCCTTTGAAAAATCAAAATATTTTTTATTRAAAAATTCTTGTAATTATTTAAATTTTTGAAATTTTTCAATTATTCCCTATTTTGTGAAGTGGTTCACCTTCCACTTTAACTGCTCCAAAATGTGGTTCATGCTCAATTTTAAGGATTCTTTTTAGTGCAGATTCGTCCTGCCATCTTCCATCAAATTGTTCCTCGTTCGGTTCAACCTTAAATTAGTTAATTTAGATTCCCGGATGAAAAAGCAAAAACCCATAAATGAAAACCAATTTTTGAAAAATTTATTTATTTTTATTCCAAACTTTGATTTTTGGCTGAGATTCAATCGGATTGTTTTTTGCTTGAGGCTCCAGTTGATTTGTCTCCCAAAGTTCGTCAAATATTGGAAATGTAACAACATAATTTATTAAACAAATTAATTGTAGAATGTTCAATTTCATAATTAAATTTATCTTAATACAAAGCATTAACTTATTATTATTATTATTATGATTTGTCAGGAAAATTAATAATTCATATGTTATTAGAAAATGCTTAAATGCAAAAAATAAATGAAACGTTGCAAATTTCTTTCATGTGAAGTATACTTCCGTCAAATGTAAGCAGACCAAATTCAAAAACATTAATTTTTAATAAGTATTTGATAATATTATGAATATTACATAAACTGTAAATAAATCCCATTTCCGTCAAGGAATGAGCTTCCGGCAAAGCGATTGTTCAGCGTATTCGACCCGTTCGACGATGACTATAAACAYTGGTACAAGTACGGCTCGAGACGGATGGACGAATGTTTAATCGACGATGTTATTAATAACAAACACCATTATTTTGCTGAATAGCGCAAAAAAAAAGGTATAGAAGTTTTTTGCATTAATTCTTAAAATTGTACATAAAATAAATGATGTAATTTGAATTCAAAATATCGTTTAAGCTAAAGCTGCATCAAAATGGCCAAAATATAATCTTCAACTTTTTGCCACTATTTTCTAACCGACTCATTTTACCGATTAACGCGCCTAAATTGTCAAAATAATAATAWTGTATAATTTTCCAAGTTTGACCAAATTTTCGTATTTGATCATGATCTTGCGCTGCGGCCAACTCCGTTAAATTGTTCATGGCCTCAGCAAACGAATCTTTATTGTAATAGGAAACATTTTTGACAATTTGTTCCAACATTACGCCAATTTTTTGTCCCAATTCTAAAATCAAATTGTTTAGCAAATCAGGTGGTCCCACAAAAGGCTCAAAATTGTACAGAATTGGCYAAACTTCCCAACCCATAAAAATGGTGTCCATCAATTGCCGAATTTGCACAACCCGATCCTTGATCTGAGACTTTTCCCATTTGGCTAAAGTATTTGATAATTTAGAAACATTTAATTTTGAATAAAACATATTCTGATTTTTAGACAATTTTGGACCTGTTTCGTTACAGAATACGCCACGGACGAGGAGCAAAATTATAGAAAAATAGAAACACAAATCATATTCTAAAAAAATGTTTGATTATTAAAATAATATTTTCAATGTAATATTTAATTAATTTCAATGACTTTCCACTGAAGAAATTAGCAAGCCATATTTATAAAAAAAATAATAACTTCCGGCAAATTTCCACGTATATCCGAGCAAAAAATTTCAAAAATATTTTCTCATCATAAATATGAAAGTTACTGTGAGTTGTTTAAATAACATTACAAAGTAAAATTTTTAAAAAAAGAAACGCTAAAACAATTAAAAAATGATTTCGATTTTATCTGTAAAACATGTGTCCTATATACTTTTAGGTGAAATTTCACCCGATTTTCACCTTTTTTCACCTACTTTGTGTTCACCCTTTTCACCCATTTGGCAGTCAGATGGGAGCAAAACCCAAAAAAACCAAACCCCAACAAATGACCAAAAAAATTTTTGGTTTTGGGTCCAAGTTTCCGGTCTCTAATTTATAATAACAAGTTATGCTTTAGTTAAAAATTAATATGAAATTAAATATTCAACAAATAATTTATTTCTGTTTGATAAATTATGTTTCTACATTTCCTGATGACTTATTTGATGAACTTTGGGAGACAAATCAACCGGAGCCTCAAGCAAATAACAATTCGACTAAATCTCAGCCAAAAATCAAAGTTTGTCATATAAATTCCCCAGAATTTTGTTTTTATTTATGGGGTTTTGCTTTTTCATCCGGGGATCGAAATTTTTAATTTAAGGTTGAACCGAACGAGGAACAATTTGATGGAAGATGGCAGGACGAATCTGCACTAAAAGGAGTCATAAAAGTTGAGCCTGAACCATATTATGGAGCAGTGAAGGTGGAAGGTGAGCCACTTCATAAAAGAGAAAATAAGTTAWAAGTTTCAAAAATTTAAATAATTCAAATTAAAAACTAGAAAAAATGAAATGTTTTTGAAAATATATTTCATCAAAAGTTTTATAAAGTTTTGATTCTTGTCCGCGCAATTGCTTTATATTAGTTTTCTGAAAAGATCAAATCGTTCAAAGCTCCCTAAGTGAATAGAAATCAGAGAAAACAACATTTGCTTTTTTCATTTTTGGAAATAACAATTTCATTAAATTGGCAGTACGATTTTTTTTAGAAACGAAACGAATCTTACGAGAATTAAAAGGCCATCGACGAGCATTTATCGGCTTTTCGGGATTTGGGCAAGCCAAAAACAAAAAGTCGATTTTTGGGTTGTCGGGAATTTGTCTTTTTTTGGTTGGGTCGGGATTTTGTCCGCACACGTAAATTAGAGTTGGGTAAAATACAGTCAAAATTTCGTTCTATAATTATAGAATCGAAATTACTCAAAAATATTTAATTGTTTATTTTTTCACAATAAGACGTTTAGGAACAGACAAAATTAAAAATGAATTTGAATGGTGGGGCGAGGARAGTGGTGAATTTAAAGAACAATTGGAGGATCATGTTAAAGAAGAAAATCAAGACGGACAAGCTCCAAASAYTTCTGATAACAAAAAAATTGGAGATAATTCTAATAAACATTTGTCTGATCAAAATAACTCAACTGATCAAGATGAGAGTGTTGATGTACATCAAAATGATTCCAATGAATTTGAAAAAATTGAGTCCGATCAGCAAAAACGTAAAATTATTCAAAAATTCCGTGAAATGAAAGAAGATTATAAGAAAAAAAGAAAATATTCTAGAAATGAATGGGTTCAAATAGACGCAAAAATATTAAATGATTTGGGGGTTAGTCGCACAAAATTGTATAAATGGATAAAAGAATTGGGTCTAAATCGAGAAACAAACTCAAAGCTTTCTGAGTTAGAAAAACGCAAAATTTTGAAACAATTTGATGAGATAAAAAGCAAATGTCAGAARGCAAAACTTAAAAACATTTYAATGCGTGAACTCGATGAGAAAATCGCAAAAAAATTGGGTATTGSCTATAGCACAATGCGTGAATGGAAACGCAAATTTGGCCTTTCTGTCTGCAATAAAAAATTTTCTGATTTAGAAAAACGTAAAATTTTAAAACAATTTGATGAGATTAAACGCAAATGTAAAAAGGCAAAACTTAAAAACATTTCAAWGAATGAACTCGATGATAAAATTGCAAAAAAATTGGGCGTTTCTGCCAGAACAATTTATAACTGGAAGCGCGAATTTGGCATTTCTGTCAGCAATAAAATTGCTGATGCAACAAAAAGGAAATATGCCAATAAAACGGAAGAATCCGAAAATGAGTGATTATCACATTGTTGATTTGTTGAAAATTTCAATAAACAGTTTAAAAAATGGAAAGCTCAATTTATAGAAACCATTTTTGAATGCCTAGCCTTGGCACAACAACATATGTTATTGTTTGGGGTGGATTTTTAAACTTTGTTATTTATGAATGCATTTGTTTTTAAATTTATTGTAAAATGTCAAATAAAGTCAAAATRTCTTAGCTTTTATAAGTAATGGGACATATAATAGGGACTAAAAACCCCCAAAATAGGAGCTAAAAGACTAAAAAGTGGAAAAATGGGACTAAAAATGTGCTAAAACCAACCAAATCCAGTCAATTTATGCRAATGTAAATATAATATTTTTTCACATGTTTTTGAAACTTTATAAGAAATAATCAAAAGAAAAATTTTTTTAAATACCGATCTTTAGGGACACATTTTTGGTCCAAGAAAAAGTCTTTTTTTAGGGTTGCATTTTTAGTAGGGTTGGACAAGACCGGATATTATCCGGGTCCCCCGGATAGCGGTTCCACCGGTTCCTCGACACCCGGATACCGGTACCGGATAGTATTTTACAGCCGGATATCCGTCCGGATACCGGATAATTTTCAATTTTTGAAAATAATAATTAAAAATTTTATAAAAAATCAATTTCACGCAATTTTTGCCAAAAAGTAAATAAAGGCATAAAATAAAATGAAAAATCAAATTCAATCAAGTTGGATAGTTAATTTCATTTGTCACTTCTTCATCTGAAATAGGCGACGGTCAAAGCGTACGATTTTTAGGGGTATTTTTTTTTGAAAATTCCTTAAGAAAAATTTTTTGACCCGATGCGATATTTTCTCCAATGTGAGTTGGCGGCACCTCTGTGGATACGACGGGAGTCGGCGGTGCCGATAGGCGCCGCCGAGAAATTTTTGAAATTTTTGATCAGTTTTTGTTATGAAAATTGATCCAAAAATTCTAATTTTTCTTTGGGTTTGAATGAAAATTAAGAAAAAGCATAACGATTTGTGTACGTTATAACAAGGAAAGTTCGAAGATTTTTGCTAAACTTTTTAGAATTTTTACATTTTGATATAAAAAGCGTATAAAAAATCGATATTTGCCGATCGAGTTTTTTTGAGAATTCTGCTTTTTTTTGGGAGGAAGGGTCGGCGGTGCCGATAGGCGCCGCCGAGAAAATTTTGAATTTTTGACTCAAATTGTTTTAAAAATATGGCGATTTTTCAAGGCTTTTTAAGAATGGGAGGGGTCGGCGGTTTCAATTTAGACAAACTCGAAATTAGCGCAAGTATAATTTTTAAAGAAAATTTGAGCAATTTTTGTTAGGCCAATTGTTTTGTGAAATTGGTAACTAATTATAAAAAACAAATTACACAGAAGCCCGTTTCTCTATTTACCTAATTTTAATAGGAAATGGCAAAATGTCACACAAAATTCAAAAATTTTACTAGCGCTAACACCATCAAAAAAAAATCTCTCCGAAAAAATACCACATTAGGGGTGCTTAACCCGCCCGGATCCAACCCCCGGATACCGGGTATCCCGGATCCTGGACACCCGGATACCGGTCCCGGATATTTGCCGAAAACACCCGGATACCGGTCCCGGTTCCGGTTCCGGATACCCGTTCTTGTCCAACCCTAATTTTTAGTTTGAAAAGAATTTGACTTTTAGGAGAATATTTTTTGTTTTTATTGCATTTTCTAAAAAATTTCGGAAATGCCTATGTGGAAGTGCCCGTGTAGCTCAGTTGGTTAGAGCATTCCACGGATTGGAGGGGTCGTGGGTTCGAGTCCCACCGCGGGTTGATCTTTTGCTCTTCCGCCCCACAGAGCAATCCTACATGGTGACCCTGGCATGACTCCGATCCGGGCGACTCGGTTCAATGTACGAGTCCCCTCTCCACTCTTACGTGTTATCGACCGGGCTGGCGATAGCATATAAAAGAGACCGGGGACCAGTCTTTTCAAAGGCTGGGGATGTGGAATCTCTCTTACTCGAGCTGAGAAGATAAGATGAGACGTTTCGAGTCTGTGGGGTGGTCTCTCTTACTGCTATTTCTGGGCTTCTCTTGTCAAACCCTATCCGCAAAAAACAGRTTAAACCCTAAAATTCGGACCCTAGTCAGTTCACGGACAATAATTGCAATGTCCGATCYCAATCACGGCAAATTTTCACCGGGTTACCAACCCCTTTCGGGGAAGGACAAGCACGCTRATTTTGCCAGTGTAGCGCGCGTGCAGCCCCGGACATCTAAGGGCATCACAGACCTGTTATTGCTCAATTTCATGCGGCTGAACACCGAAAATTCCTCTAAGAAGTTGTGCCCACAGCAGCAATTAGCCAACTATTTAGTAGGCTAGAGTCCCGCTCGTTATCGGAATAAACCAGACAAATCGCTCCACGAACTAAGAACGGCCATGCACCACCATCCACCGAATCATGAAAAAGCTATCAATCTGTTAATCTTTACGGTGTCTGGGCCGGGTGAGTTTCCCAGTGTTGAGTCAAATTAAGCCGCAGGCTCCACTCCTGGTGGTGCCTTTCCGTCAATTCCTTTAAGTTTCAGCTTTGCAACCATACTTCCCCCGGAACCGGAAGACTTTCGTTTCCGGGAAGCTCCCCACCAGGGCGAATGAATCCGCCGGCGGATCGCTAGTTGGCATCGTTTACGGTCAGAACTAGGGCGGTATCTGATCGCCTTCGAACCTCTGACTTTCGTTCTTGATTAATGAAGACATTCTTGCCAAATGCTTTCGCTGTAGTCCGTCTTGCTACGGTCCAAGAATTTCACCTCTCACGTAGCAATACGAATGGCCCCGTTTGTCTCTGTTAACCATTATCTCGGTCAGCAAAACCAATAAAATCGGACCGAAATCCTCTTCTATTATTCCATGCACGAACATTCAAGCGAAACGCCTGTTTGAAGCACTCTGATTTGTTCAAAGTAAACTCGCCAGCCCACCGACGCCGACCGGTGAAGGCCAACGCCGGGGAAAGACCGGCAGAAAAGCCAACCGAACCAGTGCACACCCAGTGGGTGGACCGGCCGGCTAGCACAGATCCAACTACGAGCTTTTTAACCGCAGCAATAATTCTATGCATTTTGAGAGCTGGAATTACCGCGGCTGCTGGCACCAGACTTGCCCTCTCATAGATACTCGTTAAAGGGTTTAAATTGTACCCATTCCGATGACCGGCCTCATAAGAGATCGGTCTCGTTATTTCTCGTCACTACCTCCTCATGTTGAGAGTGGGTAATTTGCGCGCCTGCTGCCATCCTTAGACGTAGTGGCCATTTCTCAGGCCCCTTCTCCGGAGTCGAACCCTTATCCTCCGTTACCCGTCATCACCATGGTAGTCAGGTACACTACCATCGAAAGTTGATAAGGCAGACACTTGAAAGACACGTCGCCGGTACAAGACCGTGCGATCAGCTTAGTTGTTCTGAGTCAACACTGGACGCCCGAAGGCGCTTGGTTTTGTGGCGAACAAATGCGCTCCGCTCTGGGAAGATTGGAGCTTTGGTGCATGTATTAGCTCTAGAATTACCACAGTTATCCAAGTAAGGTCAAGTAAATTATAGCTGGTGTAATGCGCGTTCGCAGTTTCCCTGTCTGGCAGCTTACACTTATACATGCATAGCTTAATCTTTGAAATGAACACATCAGTTCAGGCAGGATCAACCAGCAGATAGCTGCTAGCGGGCGTTGCCAACCGCCGCTATTACAGCCGTCTTGCTACGACGGAAAGTTCTCAACCGGTACTCAACTGGCCCAGACTCAATCGGACTCAAACTGGCCGCTCCCAAGTTAAATAGATAAAGGGGGGGGGGCGTGGTGGGTAAGAAAGGAATTGTCAAACAGGGATAAAAGTAATCAAAAATTCATTTTTTTCACATGTTTTGGAAAATTTTATAAAAAACACAAAAATAATATTTTTTGCGATGCATTTTTAATCCAAGAAAAAAATTCATTTTTAGAGGGGTCTTACAAATTTCTTTTAGGCGAAGAATACTTCCGTCATCTGATAAAATAAAAACCATAATAACTTAATTTTCTTTATATTATTGATTTTTTCACATGGAAAGGCAAAAACCATCSTTTCCAAAAATCAATCGGAAGGCGCCGCAATCGACGATTTGCAACGTTTTATTTTTTTTATTTGTAAGGAACAGTTTCTAATAATTATGAATAAATATTTTCTTAAAAATAATAAGAAAATTATTTTTCAGCATAAATTTAGTTATGCAATTGAACATTCTACAAATAATTTGTTTGATAAATTATGTTTATACCTTTCCAAATGACTTATTTGACGAACTTTGGGAGCCAAATCAATCGGAACCTCAAACAAACAACAATCCGATAGAATCTCAGCCAAAAATTAAAGTTTGTCCATATAAATTTGCCAAAATTATTTATGGGGTTTTGCTTTTTAATCCGGGAATTTAAATTAAATAATTTAAGGTTGAATTGAACGAGGAACAATTTGATGGAAGATGGCAGGACGAATCTGCASTAAAAAGAAACGTAAAAGTTGAGCATGAACCACATTATGGAGCAGTTAAAGTGGAAGGTGAGCCCCATTTATGAGAGAAAATAATTTAAGTTTTAAAACGATTAAATTATAAATTTGGTTCAATATTCATAAGCTCGAAATTATTCAAAAATATTTATTTAATTTATATTTTACAATAACACATTCAGGAACAGACAAAATTAAACATGAATTTGAATGGTGGGGCGAGGAGAGTCATGAATTTAAAGAACAATTGGAGCATAATGTTAAAGAAGAAGACCAAGACGAGCAAGCTCCCAACACTTCTGATCACAAAAAGATTAGAGATGATGATGATGAAAATTGGTCGGAAGACGAAAACTATTCAGCGCCAGATGAAGATCAAAGTGTTGATGAACAGCAAAATGAGTCTAATGAATTTGATAAAATTAAATCWRATCAGCAAAAACTTAAAATTATTCAAAAATTTCGTGAAATGAAAGAAGATTATAAAAAAAACAGAAAATATTCCACAAATGAATGGGCTCAAATTGAGTCAAAAATATCAAATGGTTTGGGTGTTGGTCGCACAAAATTGTATAAATGGAAGAAAGAATTTGGCTTTTCTTGTCGCGAAGACCGCGAAAAAGGATAAAATAATTAAGAATAAAATAAAAACTAAAAAGTTAAAGTAGAATCAAAACATAAAAATAAAATAAAATACTAAAATAACAAAATTGAAAATGTATGAAATAAATAGAATTTAATTGTCATCCAAAATTGTGAATAACAAAACTAATAAATCGCCTCCGCGGCAAAACAAATAAAGAGATGGAAAAAATCTAATTATTTTATGTAAAGAATAATAATAATAAATGGAACGGAAAAATTTCAAATAAAAATTGTTTACGAAAAATATGGAAATTAATGAAAATGTAAAGGAAAAATAATTGGAAAATGGGCAAAATAACGAAATGGATGTAAAATTGGACCACCCGCTCAAATTGGACCACCCGCCCGTCTCGCCGACCCTAAGCCGTATAAAAGGGAGCAGCTTTGGCCTCATCGGCACCATCTCCAGCATCCCATCCCAAAGAAGAACAACCCAACTGAAGACTGAGCATCAATTCGCTCTGAATACGTCCTCTCTACCCCCGAAAAATCCCATCCGATCCGCCTGAGCGATTTTCCTTCCCAGTGTGATCAAATTTTCTTTGTATTTCTATTTTTGCTGGATTTGGTCAATAAATTTTGTTGTGAGCACAACATTTCTGTCAGCAAAAAAAAATTTTCTGAGTTAGAAAAACGTGAAATATTAAAACAATTTGATGAGATAAAAAGCAAATGTAAGAAGGCAAAACTCAAAAACATTTTAATGTATGAACTCGATGAGAAAATTGCAAAAAAATTGGGCGTAGGTGCCAGCACAATTATTGAATGGAAGCGCAAATTTAGCTTTTCTTGTAACAAAAAAAAATTTTCTGAGTTAGAAAAACGTGAAATATTAAAACAATTTGATGAAATAAAAAGCAAATGTAAGAAGGCAAAACTCAAAAACATTTCAATGAATGAACTCGATGAGAAAATTGAAAAAAAATTTGGCGTAAGTGCAAGATCAATTTATGAATGGAAGCGCAAATTTTGCCTATCTGGCAAGAATAAAATTTTTAATGAAACAAAAATTGGAATTTTAAAGGAATATGCCAAAATAAAAGAAAAGAATCCAAAAATGAGTGATTTGGACATTGCTACTTTGTTGAAAATCTCAAGAAGCAGCCTAAATAGATGGAAAGCCCAACTTAGAGAAGAAAATAAGCATCTTTGAGAGCACAAAATTGTAGAAGTTTACAAGCCTCGGTACAACGACAACGGATGTTATAGTTTGGGTCGGATTTTTTAAATTTCGTTATGAATGCATTTGATTTTTATATTTATTGTAAAATGTCTAAATATTTTATTTATTCTGAATATCTTGATCGGTTGAGCMATCTTCGCATTGTCGTTTTCCTWCAATTTTTCATCAACCACCTTTTATTTAGAGAGCGGATTTTTATTTTTTWAAATGTTTTTTTKCAGAATAGGGAATCACAAGGAAAGTCCGGAAATAGCATTCATTTCGAAAAATTTTAGAATTGATGCGACTTTTTAGTCAATAWAAATYAATATTTTGGCTTTTTCCCATAATAAACAATTTTTGGGCATTTTCTTGAGAAAATGCTTTTTTTAGTTTTTGAGGAAAATGATGAATTTAAATTAAAAAATTTTTTTTATATATGTTATGATTAGAGAACGGCAACTCAGACCAAACAAATATTTGTACAAAAGGTTTGGTCATTTTTTGTTTTTTAGTTTTTTTTTTTGGGTTGTGCCCCAATTTCAACAAACAAACAAAAACAAAAAATTTAGGTCCATTTTTTTGTACAAATATTTGGGTTTTTTTATACAATTATTTGTTTGGTCGGACTCTAGATATGATTGCCCAGTGAAGACATGGTAAATCTTATTCAGAAAGAAAGGTGGTAGGCACATGCTCTCATGAATGCGTCGTGGTTTTTAAAATCATTCAAGAGCTAGCTTCAATTTGTAAAATCAAATTGCATCGCTTAATAGAAACGTTTATGCAAATTCAGCAAACATTCAATTTATTAAAATATTTTTGAAATATATGTCTGGAAATTTGGATCGGGAAAGGTTGAAATGTCAGTGCCTTGTTTTGCATTTTATAAGCAAATGGCTCCTTGCTACTTTATTGGCTATGCAACGGGCATTGTGTACTTTAAATGGTGTTACGACAATTGCGGATCGGCAATTGCGGACGGGACAATTGCGGACGACAATTGCGGACGAAATTGCGGACGAGACATTGCGGACGACAAAAACGTTATAATTAAGCTGGGATATCACTTAAATATTTTCATGATTTAAATTAGATTGATTAACGAAATGCGGAACTTTATATTTGTTACTAAGAAATGTTTATCGGTTTAATTCTATGTAAGCTTGATAATGCAACGCCCTAAATAGTTTTAAAAATCAACATAAAAATAATTCAAGGCTTCTTGGGCAATTCAGTCGCCAGTATGATTAATATAAAAACTGAGGAAAACATAATGCAATCATTAACAAACATGAAATTTATTCCAATATAATTTTGTATTACCTTTTTATTTTCTGTGTATTACTGCAGTCCACTAGCAGTAGCCGGTGGACTTTTTCGTGTCTTAAGAGGGCTTAAGACACTAAAAAATGCTCACACACTCACGAGTGCGACAATCGGAGCTCTTGGTGGAGTGCTAACCACAAAGTTGATTGAAGACATGATTGAGATGATAACTGAAGCTATTAATGAAGACGGTCGTTCATAAATTACTTTGTACATATTCAATGCTCAGATTCCAAGGAGAAGCCTTGAATTATTTTTATGTTGATTTTTAAAACATTTAGGGCGTTGCATTATCAAGCTTACATAGAATTAAACCGATAAACATTTCTTAGTAACAAATATAAATTTCCGCATTTCGTTAATCAATCTAATTTAAATCATGAAAATATTTAAGTGATATCCCAGCTTAATATCGTTTTGTCGTCCGCAATTGTCATTGCGTCCGCAATTGTCGTCCGCAATTGTCGTTTGTCAATTGTCGTCCGCAATTGTCTCGTCCGCAATTGTCGTCCGCAATTGTCTCCGCAATTGTCTCGTCCGCAATTGTCGTCCGCAATTGTCTCGTCCGCAATTGTCGTCCGCAATTGTCTCGTCCGCAATTGTCGTCCGCAAATTGTCTCCGCAATTGTCTCGTCCGCAATTGTCGTCCGCAATTGTCCGCATCGTCCGCAATTGTCCGTCCGCAATTGTCGTCCGCAATTGTCCCGTCCGCAATTGTCGTCCGCAATTGTCTCGTCCGCAATTGCCGATCCGCAATTGCCGATCCGCAATTGTCGTACCGCCCTTTAAATAGCACTTTAGCTCCTGAACTGAAAAATATTTTTCATGTCCAGGAAAGGCTATAGGCTTCGTTAAATGCCCGCAGTTTTGAAACTCTTAACTTTTTTAAACTCAACCAAATCAAACGTAAACGGAGCAATTCGAAATTCTAATGAGAAGAATCGTTTATAAAAAACCAAGCGGTTCAATCTGTAACAAAAAAGTTAATGTTCAAAAGCACCCATCATCGGGGTTTTTTATAGTCTTATAGAAATAACCTTTCCCAAATTCTTTAATTGTTTAGCTTTGGCTCAACATTAGCTTTTAAAACGTAGTGGCAATTAATATGTATCTGTCATTTTTGTGAATGATTTTTACAAAAAATCCCTTTATTGTCTAAATTAAACACTGTCGAAAACACTTACTGTCGAAAAGACTAACTTACTGTCGAAAACACTTACTTACTGTCGAAAACACTTACTGTCGAAACCAACCACTATCGAAAACACTTGACACTTACGAGGGTGAGAGACGAAAGAAAGCCAGTTAAGAAAACAAAGGAAATGGAATTAGGTAGTTGTTTTTTTCGCTTTATGCCATAATTTTAATACATCAAAAAATTATTTTTCTTTTTTATGATTAGCACTGGGAAATGTACTAAATCAAAAGTTCAAAATAAAAACAAAATGTTATTCAATATTATAAGCCATTTTCTGTGATTTTTTGGCACACTGTCTGTTTTGTCAGAAAATTTGAAGTGCCAAAAGAGACAAAGTTCAAAGGTGGGAAGAAGTCTTAAAAAATCCAACAAACAATAACATCCATCGCCGTTGTGCCGAGGCTGGCAAACTTCCACAATTTTGGGCTCTCAAAGATGCTTATTCTCTTCTCTAAGTTGAGCTTCCCATCTACGGCATACGGCTTTTGGCATCAAGTTACATGGCTGATGCAACATATAAATCCCTTCACACACAGAATGAAACAGATCAACCATTAGCAGAAGGATTGATTTTTTTTTGGATTTTTTGGTGCAGAAATAAAATGGTTAGTGCCTATTTTGGCACTTTTTGGGAGTTTTAGTGCTTCTTCGAGGGCTTAATGCTTGATAATCATAATCCGGAATCTATTATCACCAAAAAATTCAAATAATCCGGTCCAAATCAGCGTTGAGTCAAGGATGCCAGGAAAATTCGACAGTGACTGAATTCGACAGTGAACGATTTCGACTATGGCTGATGCTCAAAAGATATCTTATTAAATATTTTATTGGGTGTAAGTTTTGTCCCAAAAGTTTTGAATATTTTTTAAAATTCCTAACTCGCTTATTCTTGCAACGGATTACCTTGCTCTCTTGTGGCCGGAAAATGCGACTTATTATTTTATCTTTAAATAAATAAATATGTAATTGATAGAGCTTATACGCTTCCGGTATTTATGGCAAAATGTCCTCGAATTTCTCAACACTACAAACAGATTCATTAACAAAGTTCATGTGTTTTTACAGGTTCTTACATAATTTAATCATGAAATTGCTTTTTCCAATTACGTAGGTTTTGTGTTGAAATATTTAACATATCAGCAATAACGGCATCTCTCATTTTCGGATTCTTCCCTTTTATTTTGGCATATTTCTTTCCAATCTTTGTTGCATCCGATTTATTGCGAACAGAAAGGCCAAATTTACGCTTCCAAGTAACAATTGTTGCTCTACAAACGCCCAATTTTTTTGAAATTTTCTCATCGACTTCATTCTTTGAAAAATTTTTGAGTTTTGCCTGCTTACATTTGCTTTTTATCTTATCAAATTGTTTCAAAATTTGACGTTTTTCAAACTCAGAAAACTTTTGGTTTAAATCCAATTCTTTGATCCATTTATAAATTTTTGAGCGACTTACTCCCAAACTATTTGATATTTTGTTTTCAATTTTAACCCATTCATTTCTGGGATATTTWCTTTTTTTCTTATAATCGTCTTTCATTTTACGGAATTTTTGAATAGTTTCACGTTTTAGCTGATCAGACTCGATKTTTTCATATTCATTGGACTCATTCTGCTGTTCATCAACACTCTCATCTTAATCAGTTGAGTTATTTTGATCAGAAAAATGTTTATTATAATTATCTCCAATCTTTTTGTGATCAGAAGTGTTTGGATCTTGTCCGGCTTGGTCTTCTTCTTTAACATGATGCTCCAATTGTTCCCACCATTCAAATTCATGTTTAACTTTTCCTGATGTTTTATTGTAAAATAAAAATTAAATAACATTTTTGAATAATTTCGAGCTTAAGAATATTGATATAATTATTTATTGTTTTAAAACTTATATTATTTTCTCTCTCATGAAGTGGCTCACCTTCCACTTTAACTGCTCCATAATGTGGTTCATGCTCAACTTTTACGATTCCTTTTAGTGCAGATTCGTCCTGCCATCTTCCATCAAATTGTTCCTCGTGCGGTTCAACCTTAAATTAGTTAATTTAAATTCCCGGAGAAAAAGCAAAACCCATAATGAAAACAAAATTCTGGAGAATTTATATGACAAACTTTGATTTTTGGCAGAGATTCAATCGGTTTGTTGTTTGCTTGAGGCTCAGGTTGATTTGTCTCCCAAAGTTCATCAAATAATTCATCAGGAAATGTAACAACATAATTTATTAAACAAATTATTTGTAGAATGTTCAATTTCATATTTTAATTTATGCTTAAAACAAAAACAATCTTTATATTATTATGAAATATTATAATTCATACATTATTAGAAAATTGCTTTACTTAAAAACAAAATAAAATAAAACATTGAAAATATTTTTCATGTGAAATACTTCCGTTATCTGATGAAATAGCCAATAAAATTATAAAATCATTTCCTTAACATAATAAATTCCCGGGAAATTTGTTTTCATTTTTGGTCTCTTAATCCTAATTTAATATGAAGGTTGGTTGTTACTCGTTTCCTGCCATTATTGATGTGGCGAATAAATATATAATGATGGGGTCGCGGGCGAGTAATGAATGTAAGCAGAGTTGCCGTTGTCCATTTCCAAGGACTGTCCTTGCGCATCCAAGGACGAATGGAAACCCTGTTTTAGACATATTTATGCGAGGAACATTTTCATAACATTCATTTAAAATTTTAAAATTTGATTGCCCATAAAAACCCATCCATTTTCTATAAAACGCAAAGCGATAAGCGTGACGCAGAGGCAGGACCCGAATCTGCTGAAGAAGCACATGAGCAGCACGGAGAAACAATTGCTTTAACCATCAATAATTTTGCAAATTTCCAAAACAGGAGAAACGTAGTTCATTCAAAAAATGTTGAGGAAACTGATAAAGATTGGCTAATTTTGAAGATTTTAACGCATAATTTTACAGATTTGCTCACATTTTTAATCAATAGGTATGTTACTTAAAAATCCAACTCTAACAATGACTTTTATTGGTGGCTCTGAT
Organism: Globodera ellingtonae; assembly: GCA_001723225.1. Classification (NCBI taxonomy): domain Eukaryota; kingdom Metazoa; phylum Nematoda; class Chromadorea; order Rhabditida; family Heteroderidae; genus Globodera; species Globodera ellingtonae. The sequence goes on along the minus strand of MEIZ01000013.1, from coordinate 219,517 downwards.
CAAATTTCAGATGTTCTTAAATTCATCTTGAAATTGTTTTTTCCAATATTGCAGACTTCTTGATGATATGTTCAACATATCAGCAATAAYGGCATCAGTCATTTTCGAATTCTTTCCTTTTATTTTTGCATATTTCTTCAAAATTCCAATTTTCGTTGCATCAGATTTATTGCTGACAGAAAGGCCAAATTTGCGCTTCCATTCATAAATTTTTGTGGCATTTACGCCTAATTTTTTTGCAATTTTATTATCGAGTTCATGCATTAAAATGTTTTTGAGTTTCGCCTTCTGACATTTGCTTTTTATTTCATCAAATTGTTTCAAAATTTCACGCTTTTGCTGATCAGAATAAACTTTGTTTTGAGTTATTTGATCGAGCTCCTTTTGTAAAGAATAATCATTCTCATCTTTGACAGCATTTTTAAGTTCCCTTTTCCATTGTCTAAGTGTGCTTCCTCCAACGTTTAACCATTCCGCTATTTCAACTTCTTTTATTTTTGGATTATTTCTTTTAATTTCACAATAGCGCTTAAGTTTTTCCCTCTTTTCTTGGTTTGAATGCAATTTTTGACTTAGTCCGAACTCTTTTTTCCATTTTAAAATTGTATCACGGCCGACACCGATAGTCTTCGCTATTTGAATACGATTTTGGGCCCATTCTTTCTTTGAATATTTTCTTTTAAGCTTATATTCATCACTCATTTTAATAAATTCTTCAACAATTTCACGCTTTTGCTCATCAGAATAAACATTTTTGCGTCTTTTTATGGGTTTTGTGCCAGAGTCGCCATTTTCTTGCAGTTTTTGACATTTTTGTCCATCAATGCAATCATTTTGATCAGTTGAATCAGCTTCATCTTCTTCAATAAATTCATTGTCGTCTTCCGACCAATTTTCATCAAACATTTCATCAAATCTTTCCTTTATTTTTCTATTGACAAAACTTTCATAATGATCAGAAAAGCTTTGTTCATTTGGATTGGGCTGATCAGTTGATTTATTCTCAACTTCTGTTGTCTGTGTTTCCATTTTATGCCATCCTTTGGTTTCTGTAAATTCCGGCACCTCCGCGTCCCAACCTTTTCCAAATATTTCATCAAATGTTTTATTTATTTTAGGTCCTTGTCCAAGTTCGCCCACAGATTCAGCATTTTTAATCAAAAATGCTACATAGATTAAAGAAAATTGCCAAACTTTCATTGCCTTCAATTCCTTAAAAATTCCTTAAATTTTATTGGAAATGTTAATAATTTTAGTAATAAACTAGTTTCTGTCAATAAAAAGCCAAGGTCTATTAATCCAATGCTTTTTTATTGAAAATGTTAATAATTTTAGTAATAAACTAGTTTCTGT
>MEIZ01000013.1:199978-218083 GCA_001723225.1 Globodera ellingtonae | reverse complement strand
CAATAAAAAGCCAATGTCTATTAATCCAATGCTTTTTTATTGTAAATGTTAATAATTTTAGTAATAAACTAGTTTCTGTCAATAAAAAGCCAATGTCTATTAATCCAATGCTTTTTTATTGTAAATGTTAATAATTTTATTAATAAAACTAGTTTTCGTAAATAAAAAGTCAATCTTTATTAATCCAATGCTTTATATTGGTTTTCTGAAAAGATCAAATCGTTCAAAGCCAATATCTTTTAATTAATCAATAATTACAGGCAATATTATTTATTTTATTTAGAAAAATCGAATAATATGTAATAGCAAATTTTTTATACAATTACCTACAATAATCTCTGGGGAATCTTTACATACCCCCTCAAGGGCACAGGAAACAGCTCCGACCGCAAACCCTACAATTTGAGGACCAGAAAATGAGATTGGACCCAGTCAAAAATAGATGGTAACCTCTTTTTGTTGCGTCCGATTTATTGCGAACAGAAAGGCCAAATTTACGCTTCCAAGTAACAATTGTTGCTCTACAATCGCCCAATTTTCGAAGCTATTTTTCAACCGGGGAGTCACGGTGCTTAATCTGGGGGGTACCGTGCGCTTCCCTCACTAACATTAGATCACAAAATAATGGGCTCAAGCTTACTAGACCCCATCGAAAATTTGTCCCATTTTTGTACCAAACCCCACCCTATATGCCCCTCTCAGCTGCAGGTAAAGGGGGCAAAGAATGACTTTTTTTGATTTAAAAGATTTGACATCCCGATTTCGATTTTGTTGTGGCAAAAACTGTCGGGGTTTCGGGATTTTTTTCTGAAAAATTGTTTGATAAAAAAATCATTTATCCAAATACAAAATTTAAATTTGTTAAAATATAAAACATTAAAGTTTGTTGTTCAAAAGATGGCCAAAGCGAAGGCATCTGCTGAACAAAAGAGTATAACATTGAAATTCTGTGACTAAAACGGCACATTTCTTTTCGAAAATAATTTAGTTGAAAATATGTATTTATGCAAGATATAAAAGTTAGTTACAAAAGGGTATCAGCTAATCTGCATTTAATAGATATACAAAAATGATTTGCAAACAACTAATAATGAAACATTTAACAATTTAAATTCTAACAAGCTGTGGGTGTGTGCAGCATTTCAAGCACTTTTTAACCCTGACACAAATTCGAACGATTTTTCAAAATTGTTTTTTCCTTTTTTCTTTTACATATGCAACCAAACTGGAATAAAAGCCGAAATATGCGTTTTATGTACATATATGACGGCAAAATGCTGTTAGTCGTTGTAAGCATACCGGGGATCAAACAGTATTTGAATCTCTGAGGATATAGTTCCGACAAATCGTCCGAACTATTTCATTCAAAGAGTTGACAAGTGCCTCCACAATAAATACGGGGTGAAAAACAAAGCAAATCACTTTTCTCTAGTGAACCCATTCGTTTCTAATGACTCTTCAATTGCCGTTGCAATTTCTGCTCCAGTATGGCCTTCCATTTGTATGACATCCAGGACGAAGTCACTCCTTTCAAAAGTTGAATTGATGTGGTGAACTGTTATGCTATATATCAGGGTTGCTTCGGGTTAATTCACTTTTGAGTGGGGGGGGGGAATCGGCGGTGCCGATAGACGCCACCGAGAAAATTTTGAATTGTTGACTCAATTTGTTAAGGAAATTGGTCCAAAAACTGAAGAATTTTGCCCAATTTTTATGAGCGTGCTCACCGGTCCCTACTTCCCCTAAACTGAACTCCCCGCACCCCGAACCAGGTAGCGAAGCTCTACAAGCGCGTTAGCGCTATGATACACCTAAACAAAGAAAATATTGTTTTAAATACTATTTTTGTATGGGCCACAAAACACTTCATTACATAAATTAAAAAGTTTGACATTTTACAATGAATATAAGCCCAACCAATAACATCTCTCGCCATGGTGCCGAGGCTGGGGATTCTATAATTTTAAGACCTCAGAGATGCTTAATTTCTTCTATAAATTGAGCTTTCCATTTTTTTAAACTGCTTATTGAGATTTTCAACAAATCAGCAATGTCCAAATCACGCATTTTCGGATTCTTTTCTTTTATTTCGGCATATTTCTTCAAAATTCCAATTTTTGTTGCATCAGAAAATTTATTCTTGCTGACAGAAAGGCCAAATTCGCACTTCCATTTATAAATTCTCCTTGCACTTACGCCCAATTTTTTTGCAATTTTCTTTTCGAGTTGATGCATTAAAATGTTTTTGAGTTTGGCCTTCTTACATTTGCATTTTATTTCATCAAATTGTTTCAAAATTTGACGTTTTTCTAACTCAGAAAATTTTTTATTGCTGACAGAAAGGCCAAATTTGCGCTTCCATTCAATAATTGTTCTTCTAGAAACGCCTAATTTTGTTGCAATTTTCTCATCGAGTTCATGCGTTGAAATGTTTTTGAGTTTGGCCTTCTTACATTTGCATTTTGTTTCATCAAATTGTTTCAAAATTTGACGTTTTTCTAACTCAGAAAACTTTTCATGGGTTAAACCCAATTCTTTGATCCATTTATACAACATTGTGCGACTAACGCCTAAACCATTCGATATTTTTATCTCAATTTGAACCCATTCATTTCTGGAGTATTTTCTGTTCTTCTTATAATYTTCTTTCATTTCACGAAATTTTTGAATAATTTCACGTTTGTGCTGATCAGACTCAATTTTCTCACATTCATTGGACTCATTTTGCTGTTCATCAACATTCTCATCTTGATCAGTTGACTTATTTTGATCAGACAAATGTTTATTAGAATTGTCCTGATCAAGATCATCCGCTGATTCATGTTTGATTTTAACTGTTCCTAAATGTCTTATTGTAAACAAAAATATTTGATATATTTTGAATAATTTCGATTATGAATAATGAACCAAATTCTGACCCAAAATTTGGAAATTTTAAATTATGGCTCACCTTCCACTTTAACTGCTCCATAATGTGGTTCATGCTCAACTTTTACGATTCCTTTTAGTGCAGATTCGTCCTGCCATCTTCCATCAAATTGTTCCTCTTTCGATTCAACCTTAAAATAGTTAATTTAAATTCCCGGTTGAAAAAGCACAACCACATCAATAAAACCAAATTTTTGTGGAATTTATATGACAAACTTTRATTTTTGGTTGAGATTCAATCGGATTGTTGTTTGCTTGAGGCTCCGGTTGATTTGTCTCCCAAAGTTCGTCAAATAATTCATTTGGAAAGGTATAAWCATAATTTATCAAACAAATTATTTGTAGAATGTTCAATTTCATAATTAAATTTATCTTAATAAAAAGTATTAACTTATTATTATTATTATGAAAAAATATTATAATTCATACATTATCAGAAAATTTCTTAACTTAAAAACAAAATAAACAAAACGTTGCAAATATTTTTCATGTGAAGAATAATACTTCCGGYGTCTGGTGAAATTGCCAATAAAAATTATAAAAATATTTCCTTAACATAAATAAATTCCCGAGAATTTTGTTTTCATTTTTGGTCTTTTAATCCTAATTTGATATGAAGGTTTAAGGCTGAACTGCACAAGGAGCAATTTGATGGAAGATGGCGGGAACTTGGACCCAAAACCAAAACCAAAAATTTTTTTTTGGAATTTTTGGGTTTTGTTTTTTTGGGTTGACAAAACCCAAAATTTTGTACAAAMCCCAAAAAATTTTAGAAAACATAATAAAATGCCCAAATTTCCGATTTTTTTAAAATTTTTTAATAAAAGTTTTATTCAACGCATTTTTCTAACCAGTCATCACAAATTCATGAATAAAATATTATTTATAATTAGAGACCTACATTTTGAAAAATTCTGGATCTGGATTTCACAAATTCTGGACAAAAATCCAGAAAAAATCTAGATCCAGAAAATCGAGGTCGTCTGAAGCCCCCGTTGGATCTGGATTCCTGGATCCAGAAAAATCCAGGTCGTCTGAAGCCCCGTTGGATCTGGATTCCGGGATCCAGAAAAATCCAGGTTGGATCCAGATCCAGGTCGGTCTTATTTATAATTGATAAACGCGGCAAATACATAAAAAGGCAGCACAAGAGCAATAAAAAGATGTGGTGAATTTTTTTCAAAAATCTTGTTTTGCGTCATTTTAATTTTAAAAAATTCTAAAATTTATTTTAAAAATTTATTAATGGGGGAAGCGTATGTATGTGAGCAGAGGAAAAATGATAAATAAGTGCTCGCACTAAACCAGAGCAGGTGCGAACCCAACACATAACGTAAGAGTTACCGAAAAGACAAACAAACCACTAAGCCAACAATTACTTACAATGATTCTTGTAAAAATGATTGAAAAATCACTCGATGATGCTATCTCTTTATAGGTGTAAATTGCACCGGGCAACACCCAAAACTTTTGTACAAAAAGGGCATGGACCCAAAACACAAAAATTTTTTGGGTTTTGAGTTTTTATGGGTTTTATCCAAGTTGACACAAAACCCAAACCAAAAAACTTTTGGTCCAATTTTTTGTACAAAAAACCCAAAAAAATTTTAGGTTTTGGGTTTTGGGTCCGGTCTCTAATCAAAAAACACCCTATCGAGGTTTTGACGCCATATGCCGCTCGTCAGGCCAACTGAGTATTTATTAGAAGGAAGGGCGCAGTCTGGTACTGACCAACTGAGCGCGGGGATTTTAAAATAAAAGGTAAACGCTCTTGTACTGAAGTGGCTGCTAGACCGCGACCCGCGCCGTTTCGTGGTCATACTAGTTATGATTAGGGCTGGGATTTATATGTGCTAAATATCCCAAAATATGTAAGTTTTTATGTGCTTAAAAATGCTAAAATATCTATTAAACCCCAAAAAATGCCAAAATATGTGCAAAAAATGGAAGATTTAGGGGGTGTAAATTGATCAAAAAAATTTTTATTCAAAAAATAGTCAATAAATTTCGTTTTGTGAACTCTGAAAAAGCTTAAAATATGTCAGTAAATATGTGCTAAAAAATCCCCCAAAATATGTTTTAATATGTGCTAAAAAGTCGCCCTAATTCAAAAATTTTTCTTGGGCTTCTCTCATGGTAAGGAATAGAGTGCGGCAAAATCAAATTTGCGGATCCTGTTGCAGGATTGGAATTCAAAATTTTTTGCAGGATCGGATCCTGCGGGATTAATCCTGCAAATCCTGCAATCCTGCTAATCCTGCATTTAGAATTTGCAGGATCCTGCGCAGGATTGCAGGATTGAGTCAAAAATTTTCAAAAATCAATTTTGGCCTAAAAATAGGATTCCTCCCCGGTCCCTCGGGAGCGGGCAAGTCGGGGGCGGGGTTAGCCATGTCGGGGATCGGGGACGTCCAAATTTTCGGGTTGGGGCAGGCACGTAGCCAGGATTTTTTTCCGGGGGGGGAGGCAAAAAGTCGATTTTAGGAGGTGTATTTTTCGCTTTTTAAAATCGATTCTCAGGGGTATGTTTTTCCGTTTTATTGCATTTCTGTTAAGCAATTTTTGCGCAACGATTTTAAGGGTGGTCGGCGGTGCCGATAAGCGCCGCCGGAGAAAATTTTTGGAAATTTTAATGAATCTTGTTAAGAAAAGTGCAAAGTGCAAAACAATAGGGTCGCCCCTATGGTTTTTTTTTCATTTCGGGAGGAAGGGCATGCCCCCCTCCCTGGCTACGTGCCTGGGTCGGCGGGGGTGAAGAAAATGTTATCAATAAATTTTTTTCATATAATTTCAGCAATGTCTTCAGTGGGAAAGCATAAAAATATATAAAATTTTTTAAATCCATTTATCATCTTCAAAAACCTTAATGGTAATGGGATTTTGTAATTTGTGAAAAAAAATATTGTGGGTTTTCATCATGTTTGACTTGATTTTAGAAAATCACAAATATTTCTTATTATTTTTAGAAAATTGTTTCCTCCGCTATAGATGCTCACTGAAAGTTCTAAAAAAAATATACATGCTCGGGGGTTTGAACCCCAACCAAAACCTTTACCACCCATAGGATCAACCACTATACCACAACATTATTGGATGTAAAATGGCATTATCCTTTTCTAAATTTAATACTTGCAGGATCCGCAGTCAAATTTGCGGATCCTGTTGCAGGATTGGATTCAAAATTGGTTGCAGGATCGGATCCTGCGGGATTAATCCTGCAAATCCTGCAATCCTGCAAAAGCCCAAAAAGTGCAGGATTGCGGACCGGATCCTGCAAAATCCTGCGCAGGATCCGGTCCTGCGCCGCACTCTAGTAAGGAATCCACAAAATAAATATGTTAAAACATAAAAATCCCAGCCCTAGATGGGTGTTTCGCAAAATCCGTCGCAAACCCGCCACATGGGTGTTTCGCAAAATCCGCCACGTTGGGCGTTTCGCAAAATCCGCTACATGGGTGTTTCGCAAAATCCGCCACATGGGTGTTTCGCAAAATCCGCCACATGGGTGTTTCGCAAAATCCGCCACATGGGTGTTTCGCAAAATCAATAAAAATATTCAAATAATATTGAAAAAGTTTATAAAAATGAATATAATTTGCATATGGATAAGTACCAAATTCGGCGTGCTTGTGATGATAGCTTTTGCTCTTGCCTATACCGCCATAAAGAATGTTTTCTTTTTAAAGTTTATACCAATTTTGTTTCTTATTATGTTTGGCAACGCATGTTTATGTAGAAGCATACAAAAATCATTGGCGAATTATGCAATTGTGTAAATTTGTCTTAAGCAGAAGCTGAACCCTAATTTATTGAAAACCCCAATGTTTTTTCTCTAATTATATGTTGGGAAAAGGTGAATTTATGATACCCTGTCAAAATGAATTCAAGGCTGTCGTCAAATTCTTGTATTTAAATTAGGGTTCCTCCCCGACCCCGAGCCCCAAAATGGGGTCGTTCCCGATCCCCAAACCCCGTCGGGGATCGGGTGTGAACACCCCTGAAGATCCGACTATTTTGGGAGGAAAATAAGTACTTTTGCAAACCCGATTGTTTGTCTGTTCTGGTTGGAGTGGTGAGTGGCTGAGGGTGGCCGGAAAATACGACACCAGAAAATGCGACACCGAAAATGCGACACCGGAAAATGCGACACCAAGGTGGAAAATGCGACACCAGAAAATGCGACTCTAGAAAATTCGACACCGGAAAATGCGACACTAAGAAAATGTTTTTAAATAGATCTGAGTGTCAAATTCTAAGTCTACTACGAAATAAAAGACCGCGTAGTGGCTCCCCAACAGCGAGCCGATGATGAAGCAAGTAGAGGGGCAAGACGGAGGGCGGATCCATTGTTTTATGCCTAAGTCTAAGCCTAGGGTGGCTTAGGCCTAAGCCTAACGAACTCCAAGCCAGGGTGGCTTAGGCCTAAGCCTAACAAACCCCTAAGTCTCTAACTTTTCCCCAGTTATTCTATCCGGCTTTGGTGTTACCTAAAAGTCGGGTTTTCCTTAATTTTCAAAAATTTCATTAGATTCAAAATTTCTTTTAAATTAGTGTCGCATTTTCTGTCGGTCTTGCATTTTTTGCGGTGTCGCATTTTCCGCTTGGTGTCGCATTTTCCGGGCGCCGTGGCTGAGTCGGTGGGATGGGTCGATTTTGGGAGTTCGGCGCCTATCGGCACCGCCGACTCCTCCCATTTCTTAAAAGCTTCAAAAAATACGGTTTTTTAAATTGCTCAGAAAAGCAAACAAAACTTGGCCACAACAAGATTTGGAGAATTTTTCGCCTTTCTAAAAATTTTTTAGTAAAAAAAAAATTATGAATATGATTGCCTAGTAGAAGGCATTGCAAAATTTTATTTTTAAAAAATTTGATGACCAAAATTTTCTTCAACCCCGACCCCCGACCCCGACATCGCCAACCCCGGCCTCCCCGACCCCCGACTTTCCCGCCCCGAGAGGTCGGGGAGGAACCCTAATTTAAGATGTTCTTGCAATAAAATTAATTTTTTAAGAAGCTAACTTTCCTTAGGTTAAGATGCTTTATTAGCGTAACTGTTAAAATTGATATTGAACATAATAATTAATTCTGGTTTCTGTTAATCGGAATATATTTTTGAGTCCAAAAATTAGAGTATATCAGGATCGTGATTTAAATAAATGTTGGGGTCGTCATTGCCCGAGATTAACGAGTTAAAGTGCAATAAACTCCAAAAATGCACCCCTAAAGATTGATTTTTTCAAATTTTGATTCTTAGTTTATCCATTTTCCCCGTTACACCTCATCAAATTTAACGGTCGCGAAAGCACACGGGATTTTTTTTTTGTTAAATATTGTAATTATAGTTTTCGAATAGTTTTTTTGTAATTTAATTGCCAACAAATCAATAACATATAGAAAAGGAAATTAAATATTTTTTATTTTATATTTGCTCAGGTGACGTATGTGTTCTTCGCATGTAAGAATTTTTCAGCGTTTTATTTTAAGATAATCAATTATAAAAAAATGTGAAATATTTTCTTGATCTTAAATAATTAAATTATAATATTAATAAAATGCTTTTTATTAAGATAAATTTAATTATGAAATTGACCATTTTACAAATAATTTATTTTGTTTGATAAATTATGTTTTTACATTTCCCAACTATTTATTTGACGAACTTTGGCAAACAAATCAATCGGAGCCTCAACGAAACAACAATCCGATTGAATCTCAGCTCAAAATCAAAGTTTTCCCATATAAATCGCCAAAAATTTTGTTTTCATTTTTGCTTTTTCGTCCGGGAATTTAAATTAATTAATTTAAGGTTGAATCGAACGAGGAACAATTTGATGGATGATGGGAGGACGAATTTGCACTAAAAGGAAACGTAAAAGTTGAGCATGTGATTGAATCACATTGTATTATGATTTTTTGTTAGCCATTTAAAATCATAAGTTTTATTTTTAATAATGCGAAATAAAAAGAAAAATTGAAAAATAATTTTACTAAGAAACACCCAAATATAATATGAAAAATCTTCAATTTCAGCCCTTAAATTGGCATATTTTTTGCCCTAAATCACAGGTTTCTCTGTTTCCAGATACAAATAAAAATGCACTCTTTACATTTATTGATTATGCAGATTTGGCTTTCCCACAATTCCATTCTATACATTCGCTTATATGTATTTAGAAATGATTAGAAATTTGCTATGGAAATATTCCTAATTTTACTTTTATTGATTGATTGTTTCATTAGAGTTCGTCGGAGCCGGGATCCTGACCGTACATTTTGATGCAGCTTTAGCTTTAAAGATATTTTGAATTGAAATTATTTATTTTATGTACTTAGAATTATTTTTTTTAAGTTATAAAACAAAAACACAAAAAGCTTCTATACCTTTTTTGCGCTATTCAGCAAAATAATGGCGTTTGTTATAATAATAATAACAACATCGTTGATTAAACATCTCGTTCATCCGTCTCGAGCCGTACTTGTACAAGTGTTTATATTCATCGTCGAACGGGTCGAACACGCTGAATAATCGCTTTGGCGGCAGCTCATGCCTTGACGGAAATGGGATTTATTTAAATCACAATTTATGTCAATATTCATAATTAGGGTTGCGATTTATATGGAAATCCATTTTTTTTTTTGCGCACTCGGAACAAATGCCAGAAATAGTGTTTTAGTTTTGGTTGGAGCTTCTAGAGCCCATTTTATAATCCATATTTTCCATATTTCGCGATTTTTATCCTTACTCCTAATTCTTTTTTCAATTTTAAAACAAATATTTTAGATGACAATTTACAAGCTTTTCATTAATTTTTAGGTTGGACGAAATCACAAAACCATAAGAGTAGGCCCTTTTGTTTTGCTACATTCGTAATTTTTTCACCAATTTCTTAACAAATCTTGTTAAGTTTTAAAAAAAAATTCTCCCGGCGGGACCTTTACCACTCCTAAAGGATTGATTGTGGACACGTTGCCAAAAGATGACGGAACTTGCGTCGCGGTCAGAAATGAGTTAAAGAATATCAAATTGCCGCCGACAAAGCCAATAAATACTGGCATTTAGCTAAAGTGATGATCTCCCCGATTCTTCACTGTTTTCATTAAACGCTTGCACTTATTTATTATTATTATTATCGAATTATATTTTTGCGACCCCCGAGCCCCGACCCCGACCAAGCAAATTCCCAATCACAACCCGCGAAAATTCGAACCACCAGGCCCAACCCCAATACGTTCAACTATGGTTCCTCCCGACCCGATCCCCGACCCCAATGACATCCATTTTTGCTATAAAGCCCTGGGGAACGAGATATAAGAAGCATCTTTGAGAGCACAAAATTGTGGAAGTTTGCCAGCCTCGGCACAACGGCGATGGATGTTATTGTTTGTGTCGGATTTTTTAAGGCATCTTCCCACCTTTGAACTTTGTCCCTTATGGCACTTCAAATTTTCTGACAAAACAGACAGTGTGCAAAAAATCACAGAAAATGGCTTATAATATTGAATAACATTTTGTTTTTATTTTGAACTTTTGATTTAGTACGTTTCCCATTGCTAATCATAAAAAAGAAGAATAATTTTTTGATGTATTGAAAAATTATGGCATAAAGCGAAAAAAACAACTACCTAATTCCATTTCCTTTGTTTTCTTAACTGGCTTTCTTTCGTCTCTCACCCTCGTAAGTGTCAAGTGTTTTCAAGTGTTTTCGATAGTGGTTGGTTTCGACAGTAAGTGTTTTCGACAGTAAGTAAGTGTTTTCGACAGTACAGTAAGTGTTTTCGACAGTAAGTGTTTTCGACAGTAGTAAGTGTTTTCGACAGTAAGTAAGTGTTTTCGACAGTAAGCGTTTTCGACAGTAAATGTTTTCGACAGTAAGTAAGTCTTTTCGACAGTAAGTGTTTTCGACAGTAAGTAAGTGTTTTCGACAATAAGTGTTTCGACAGTAAGTTAGTCTTTTCGACAGTAAGTGTTTTCGACAGTAAGTAAGTGTTTTCGACAATAAGTGTTTTCGACAGTAAGTTAGTCTTTTCGACAGTAAGTGTTTTCGACAGTAAGTAAGTGTTTTCGACAATAAGTGTTTTCGACAGTAAGTAAGTGTTTTCGACAGTAAATTCCAATTTTTGTTTCATCAGAAATTTTATTGCTGACAGAAAGGCCAAATTCGCCCTTCCAATAATAAATTGTTCTCGCACAAACGCCCAATTTTTTTGTGATTTTCTCATCGAGTTCATGCATTAAATGTTTTTGAGTTTTGCCTTTTTACATTTGCTTTTTATCTCATCAAATTGTTTTAATATTTCACGTTTTTGCTGATCAGAAAACTTTGATTTAACCTTTATTTCTTGGTTTAGACCCAATTCTTTGATCTATTTATACAATTGTGTCGACTTACACCCAAACCATTTGATATTTTTCTATCAATTTGATTCCTTTCATTTCTGGAGTATTTTCTATTTTTATTATATTCTTCTTTCATTTCACGGATTTTTTGAATGATTTCAAGTTTTTGCTGATTTGACTCAATTTGTTCACATTCATTGGACTCATTTTGCTGTTCATCAACGCTCTCATCTTGATCAGTTGAGTTATTTTGTTGACAAATGTTTATTAGAATTATCTCCAATTTTTTTGTTATCAGAAGTCTTTGGAGCTTGTCCGTGTTGATCTTCTTCTTTAACACGATCCTCCAATTGTTCTTTAAATTCACCACTTTCCTCGCCCCACAATTCAAATTCATTTTTAATTTTGTCTGTTCCTAAACGTCTTATTGTAAAAAAATAAACAATTAAATTTTTTTGAGTAATTTCGATTCTATGAATATAGAACGAAATTTTGACACAAAATTATTTTAGTATTTTATCCAACTCTAATTTCTAAAAAAATTGTTTTGCCAATTTAATGGAATTTTTGTTATTTCCAAAAATGGAAAAAGCAAATGTTGCTTTTCTCTGATTTCTATTCTCTTACAAATTAGGTCGATTTGATCTTTTCAGAAAACTAATATAAAGCAATTGCGCGGACAAGAATCAAAACTTTATAAAACTTTTGATGAAATATATGGAAAAGGTTAATGATCCAAAAAAAACTCATTTTTTCTAGTTTTTATTTGAATTATTTAAATTTTTGAACTTTTAAATTGTTTTCTCTTTTATGAAGTGCTCACCTTCCACTTTAACTGCTCCATAATGTGGTTCAAGCTCAATTTTTACGTTTCCTTTTAGTGCATTTTCGTCCTGCCATCTTCCATCAAATTGTTCCTCGTGCGGTTCAACCTTAAATTAGAATTCATGATTTCATCTCTCAATTTCCTAGATTCTCGGATGAAAAAGCAAAAAACCATAAATGAAAACAAATTTTTGGCGAAATATTTGGGTAAACTTTAATTTTTGGTTGAGATTCAATCGGATTGTTGTTTGATTGAGGCTCCCATTGATTTGTCTGCCAAAGTTCGTCAAATAAATCGTTTGGAAATGTAACAACATAATTTATCAAACAGAAATAAATTATTTGTTGAATATTTAATTTCATAATAATTTATGCTTAACTATAATAAAGCATTACTTATGTTATTATAAATTGCTTGAATGAAATAAAACGTTATAAAATAGCAAATAGTAAAAATAATTAATTTATAATGTTAAAATAAATTTTAACAGTTAAAGCCAAATAAAGCATCTTAACCTAAGGAATTAGCTTCTTAAAAAAGAAATTGGTTTTAGTGCAAGAACAATTTAAATACAAGAATTTGACGACAGCCTTGAATTCATTTTCTTACAGCGCCCAAAACTTAAAACATTTTCAATTAAAATGTTCTGTGTAAAATACACCTCCCCACCTGTCAAGGTCATTTCTTCACCGGTCAGAGTGGTCATTAATCACCTGTCAAGCAAATCGAAATCATTTTTTAAATGTTTTATCGTTTCTTTTATTTTATTTTACTTTGTAATGTTATTTTATACAATTCCCAGTAACTATCATATTTTTGATGAGAAAATAATTTAATTCGAAATTTTTTGCTCGGATATACGTGGAAATTTGCCGGAAGTTATTATATTTTTTATAAATATGACTTGCTAATTTCTTCAGTGGAATTTCATTGAAATCAATTAATATTATATTGAAAATTATTATTTTAATAATCAAACATTTTTTTAGAATATGATTTTGTGTTTCTATTTTTCTATAATTTTGCTCCTCGTCCGTGGCGTATTCTGTAACGAAACAGGTACAAAATTGTCTAAAAATCAGTATATGTTTTATTCAAAATTAAATTTTTCAAATACTTTAGCTAAATGGGAAAATTCTTGTAAAGAATTGGGCCAAAATATGCAAAATTTGGTCTTTGAATTAGATCAACTAAAAAACAATGAAGAATTAGAAGAAATTATAGAAAAAATTAATAAATTGAAAGAATATTCTTCGCAATTATCCCAAATTGTTCGAAAAGATAAGCACATTTTGCTGGAACCATTAATTTTTGAGCATGCGCAAAAAGTTGGACGATTTTGTGAACATTTGCTGATGGGAGAAGGGCTGCAGAGAGAAGTGATCAGTGAAAGATTACATCACGGCATTGATCAGATCAAGGATCGGGTTGTGCAAATTCGGCAATTGATGGACACCATTTTTATGGATTGGAAAGTTTGGCCAATTTTGTACAATTTTGAGCTTTTTGTGGGACCAACTGATTCGCTAAATAAGTTGATTGAACAATTGAGACAAAAAATTGGCGTAATGTTGGAACAAATTGTCAAAAACGTTTCCTATTACAACAAAGATTCGTTTGCTCAGGCCATGAACAATTTAACGGAGTTGGCCGCAGCGCAAGACCATGATCAAATACGAAAATTTGGTCAAACTTGGAAAATTATACAAAATTTGATGACAAAAGCCTCATCTGATATGTTTGAGAATCTTTCGATGGACTTACTCGGGCCATCCAGCAGATTTTATGGAACCAATTTGTTGACTGAATTTGCAAAGCAAATCAGTTTTTCCGAAAAAATTTGTGCCGATGCCAATGTGCTGTTTGAGCAGCGAAAATCTTCAATAATTGATCAGATAAATAATATTGGCAAAATGCTCCATAATGAGATGAGAGCCCAGCAAATTGGTTTCTATAAATTAAAACTATTAATAATTGGGTTGATCAAAATTGGTAATTTATTGAATAAATCCCGGAACCGGTATGCGAATTTGAAAAACGTAAAAATGGTTAACGAGAGCCAGTTGTTTTATTGGGTCATTAACACTCAATTTAATAAAAAAAAGTTTGGTACTTTTTGGTTTTGTGCCTACACCTCAAAATTTTAAAAAAGGTCAACAAAGGGGCGCTTAAGGCATTTTAGCGCATGCCGTTATTTTGGGGGCATAAACGCAGCAATTTGAATCAAAATTTCTTCAAATGGTACACAGAGCGGGAGGTCTTTTATCGCTCCCCTGTTTATGCAATAGGAATGGTACAAAAATCGTTCCTTCAGCGCCCCCTTTGTTGACCTTTTTTGAAAAAAAAAATCAAAAATCATAGATTTTCAAAGTCTTAGATGTTGTCTGATCTTAAAGATTTGTCATATTTGTGATCATAAAACTCCATATATGATGTTTTAACGCCGTTTTGTTGATCTTTTTTAAAATTTTGAGGTGTAGGCCCAAAATCGAAAAGTACCAAAAGTTTGTCTAAAAACTATTTTAGTCATAGGAGCTGGCACAACAAAACGCCAGATACTCATCCAAACCCTCCAAAATGTTCAAACTGTATTTGGGACTGTACACAACGAATTGGACTTACTGGACTTGTTGGATTCTAGTTCAATTGTGAAGGAAAAGTTGGACAAATTAGAGCAGTTGCTGAAGCTAAACATTGTGAAGAATGGAATGCCAAACGACGATGTTGAGCTTTCTGAAGAAATTTTGAGTTGTTTAAACACTGGAGAAATATGTAAACTCATTGAACAGGAAGGTGACAATATGATCAATCGAATATTGTTCTGAAAATAATTTTTGTCGCCTTCATCACATTCTAGCATTTATTAAAAAGGTTTAGGAAATTTACTGATAATTAATGAACCGCGTAGCAAATAAATTAATTTACTAAAAATTAAATTTAAGCAAGTTCCGCTTATATTTTTAATATTATTTTTGAGTATTTTGTCCAAACGCAGTTTTTGTTGGCGTATTCATTTAATCCGGTTTAAAAATGATTATTTTGACAATTGAGGCACGTTAATCGGTAATGAGTCGTTTAGAAAATATTTTGGCAAAAGTTGAAGATTATATTTTGGCCATTTTGATGCAGCTTTAGCTTAAACGATATTTTGAATTCAAATTATATATTTATTTTATGTACAATTTTAAGAATTAATTCAAAAAACTTCTATACCTTTTTTTTGCGCTATTCAGCAAAATGATGGTGTTTGTTATAATAATAAACATCGTCGATTAAACATTTCGTCCATCCGTCTCGAGCCGTATTTGCACCAGTGTTTATAGTCATCGTTGAACGGGTCGAACACGCTGAACAATCGCTTTGCCGGAAGCTCATTCCTTGACGGAAATGGGATTTATTTACAATTTATGTAATATTCATAATATTATATTCGCATTCAACAGAGAATACATTTTAAAAAAATCTTATTTGGTTAAAAACAATTTTTAAATTTAAAAATCGACATATTTATAAAATATCCGTAACTCGTAATCCGTAACTCGTAACTCGTAATTTTCCAAAAATTTTTTTACACTGTTCGAATCTCAAAATTTACTTAATATCATAACTCAAAATTGTAAAGTAGGATATTGTGGTGGCAAAACAGGAACTTCTCAAGATTTTCCGGCAACAATTGCTTTCTCAGATCGGTTTGGTGCAGGAATCTGTTTAAGCAATGCAAATAAACTTGTTTTTATTTAGTTTCTAACCTGAAACACCATTTCATTTTATGATTCTTTTCAAATGAATCGAACATGTCATCGGAAATTATAATAAAAATCAGAGAAACGATTAATTAGTTCCACCTGCGATGTTTGACACTTTTCTGCTTCATSTATCAAACCATTGTTGAAATTCTTCAGACCTGATGCTGTCCAAATAAATCAATTTAAAACGCGGATCCAACATTGTGGCGAGAACGAGCACACAATTGTTTTCAATTCCTGCCATTTGATGGTTTTCATCGAGCCTATAGCCAGCCAATCATCCGACGTGAAAGCTGGCGGGTCGTTTTGTTCCACACTGAGAAGATTAATTGCCCGACTGTTTGATAAAAAATGATTTAGCGTTGAGTAACACGAATTCCACCGAACCTATTGATTATCGTAAATTAAAAACTGACAAAATTACGAAAAAAAAAATCGGRTTTTTTTGCAAAATTCGTAACTCGTAATTACGAGCACCCCTGATTCCGAGTCTTTAATGCTCGTTGACAAGTATTGTTTTTTATTTCCCGTGGGACAAGGAATCAGACCTTTTTTACCCGAAACCTAAAGCTTTCTCCAAAGTGGGCACAACAGAACGCCAAAACTCATTTCAAAACYCTATTTTGTTTCWATCTGTCAGGCAGTTTCTCATCAAATTTATGAGCTATGCTAGATTTTCTCTGATGACGGAAGTGTATACTTCACATGAAAGAAATTTGCAACGTTTCATTTATTTTTTGCATTTAAGCATGAATTATTATATTTTCCTGACAAATCATAAATAATAATAATAAGATAATTCTTTTTATTAAGATAAATTTAATTATGAAATTGAACATTCTACAAATAATTTGTTTAATAAATTATGTTGTTACATTTCCAATATTTGACGAACTTTGGGAAACAAATCAATCGGAGCCTCAAACAAACAACAAAACGATTGAATCTCAGCCAAAAATCAAAGTTTGCCAAATAAATTCCCCAAGAATTTTGTTTTCATTATGGGCTTTGCTTTTTCATCCGGGAATTTAAATTAAATAATTTAAGGTTGAACCGAACGAGGAACAATTTGATGGAAGATGGCGGGACGAATCTGCACTAAAAGGAATCGTTAAAGTTGAGCATGAACCACATTATGGAGCAGTTAAAATGAAAGGTGAGGAGCCACTTCATAAAAAAGAAAAATGATTAAAAATTTAAATAATTTAAAGAATTTTTTAATAAAAAAAAGAATCTTTAATTTTTGCAAAACATTGTAACATTAAAGTTGAATAAAAATACTAAAAGAATTTTTGAGTCACAGTTTGGTTAAATCAAAGCTCGAATTATTCAAAATATCTAATCTTTTTTTTACAATAAGACATTTAGGAACAGTTAARATCAAACATGAATCAGCGGATGATTATGATCAGGAAAATTCKAAGGAAGTTAAATATTTGTCTGATCAAAATAACTCAACTGATCAAGATGARAGKGTTGATGAACAGCAAAATGAGTCCRATGAATGTGAGACAATTAAATCTGATCAGCAAAAACGTGACATCATTCAAAAATTCCGTGAAATGAAAGAAGAATATAATAAAAATAGAAAATACTCCAGAAATGAAAGGAATCAAATTGATAGAAAAATATCAAATGGTTTGGGTGTAAGTCGCACAACAATTTATAAATGGATCAAAAAATTGGGTTTAAGTCAAGAAACAAAGTTTAAATCAAAGTTTTCTGAGTTAGAAAAACGTGAAATTTTGAATCAATTTGAAATGATAAAAAGCAAATGTAAAAAGGCAAAACTCAAAAACATTTTAATGAATGAACTTGATAAGAAAATTGCAAAAAAATTGGGCGTTTGTTCCAGCACACTTATTGTATGGAAGCGCAAATTTGGCCTTTCTGTCAGCAATAAAAAGTTTTCTGACGCAACAAAAATTGRAATTTTGAAGAAATATGCCAAAATAAAAAGAAAGAATCCRAAAATGAGTGATTGTGACATTGCTGATTTGTTGAAAATCACAAAAAGCAATCTATGTAAATGGAAAGCAAAATTTAGAGAAGAAATTGAGAAGCTTTGAATGCACAAAATTGTAGAAGTTTGCCAGCCTCGGCACAACGGTGACGGATGTTATTGTTCAGCCGAATTTTTTAAAATTTCGATATTTTAAAACATTTTGTTTTTATATTCATTATAAAATGCCAAAATAGTTTTAAAGGACAAAATAACGAAATTTACAAAAATTAGAAACACTTTTTTTCCATACCCGCCCCCCCCG
>MEIZ01000013.1:185523-199897 GCA_001723225.1 Globodera ellingtonae | reverse complement strand
CCATTCCTCCCTTTCCTCAAGCCCGCCAATTTCTTTTATCTTTTTACAATATAGACTTAAGAAGGGGAGGAACCTTTTGGTCAACATTTTTGAAAAAATGTTTATTCTAAAAATTGTCTAAAAATATGTTATTTTTCCCCCTTCATGCGTTGGTTTACTTAAAAGTCGTTTTTTCCTTAATTTTAAAAATTTTAAACAGGTTCAAAAACGGATTTAATTCTCAAATTTTATTTTTTTATCGACAAATTCGTAATTTTGAAACCTATGTGAGTGAGGAAATGGTTGCCCAAGAAAAAATGGTTCTCATCGTTATTCTTTCTATTTATAGATTTGGTAATTTCTCTTTCTAATCCTAATTTTTTTAGCGTGTTGGCTTTTATTTTTTCGCGACAATTTGTGTTTTTTTGCCTTTTATTTTAACATACTATTTCTCAATTATTTTCATATCTAAATGTTGTGTCCGTGTGACACACAATTAGACTTTGACTTTAGAACACAAATGACCAAATCAATGAATGAATAACTAAATAAATAAAATGAACGAATAGAGAGGTCGGAGGTGGGGAATCCAAAGTTGGGTGCAACACCAAGTACTGACAATCGCGAGCGAATGCCATCGGTCAATGAGCGGGGGCAAATGGTGGGAAAATATGGCAACTATTCAAATCCCGATTGGTCTTTTATAATTTTTTTATTGTTAGTCTAACTTTTTTTTATTATCTAGTTTATGAATCAAAAGATCGAAAGGGTGCGAGACCCAAATCCTGATGTTTTGGATTTTTGCAAAGCAAAAAGTGAAGATTTAAAAACTATTGGTTTTATTACGTAATTTCAAACCAAAAAAAAGAATAAAAAAAGCCTGGCGAGATGATGGAAGAGCTTCTTAAAGAGGATGTAAGATCCGTATAGCACACTAAACAAAGTAAAAGACTTTTTAAAAAACTCAATAGAGATCGGACGGTACGGGAAAGTACCGAGGCTTTTTCGGTACTCAGGCTTCGGTACTTTTCCGAAAAGTACCGACCGAACCTTTTCGGAAAGTACCGATGGTTTTCGGTACCGGTACTTTTTCGGTACTTTACCGAAAAGTACCGACCGAAATTTGAGTACAATTTAAAATTGAAGTAATTTATGAAGTTCTTAATTTTTTACAAGAAAGTTACTAGCAAATTAATTTTCAAAAATATAACCAATCAAAACTTCTAAGATTTACATATAGAATTACCTTTTTTCACCATTTTAGTTGTCGAAATTGGACAAGATTTCTTAATAAAATCGTAAGAATTTTCATTTTTTCTTCTCGGCGACGCATATCGGCATCGCCGTTCACCTACAAAAACCCCTAATAAAACGGCTAAAATTTTCATTTACTCGTGTTTTCTGAACCTAAAATTAAAGTCTTGAGGAGACTCGGAATCTGGATTTCAAAAATGTACGGAAAATTTTGAAATCTTATTTGATTTTTTTAAATTTTCTTAATAATTTTTTTGCCCTTCCGGATGCATTTTTTGGGCCATTTTTTCACAAATTCCATCAAAATGCAAAATTTTCTCAGCGGCACCTATCGGCACCGCCAATCCCCCTTCAAACTGATCCAAAAACTTAAAAATCCTGCTACAGAAAAGGAACAGGTCGAAATTTTTGAACCGCAATCTTCCCAAACTTAATTATTAGATTTTAAGTATTTTTTGAAGTTATTTGATCAAATCAAATTTCCGAAATAAACAAAGAATTTTGTTAAAAAGTTACCCTAAAAAATTTTGGTACCGAAAMCCGAAAAAGTACCGACAATTTTTTCGGTACTTTTCGGTACCGGTACTTTACCGAACAGTACCGACCGAACCTTCTGGCCGGTCTCTAATATTCAACACAAAAAAAGCATTCTTCTTTATCCAACCCACAAATTGATAAGAAAGTCCCTGAAGGCCAGTAACATAATTAATGGGCAGACTTAGTAACAAAAAAGCGACGACATTTTAAAACTATTTGTGATTTTACAATGAATATATTTTGTGCAGTCAGAGATGCTTATTTTCTTCTTTTGCTTTCCATTTACATAGATTGCTTTTTGTGATTTTCAACAAATCAGCAATGTGACAATCACTCATTTTCGGATTCTTCCCTTTCATTTTGGCATATTTCTTCAAAATCCCAATTTTTGTTGCATCCGAAATCTTTTTGCTGACAGAAAGGCCAAATTTGCGCTTCCATACAATAATTGTTCTTCTACAAACGCCCAATTTTTTTGCAATTTTTTCATCAAGTTCATGAATTAAAATATTTTTGAGTTTCTTCTGACATTTGCTTTTAATCTTTTCAAATTGTTTCAAAATTTCACTTTTTTCGGACTCAGAAAACTTTTTTTGGGTTAGACCCAATTCTTTGATCCATTTATAAATTGTTGAGCGACAAACTCCCAAACCATTTGATATATTTCTTCCAATTTGATTCCATTCTTTGGCTGAGTGTGGGCGTTTGTTTTTTTTCCGATAATTATCTTTCATTTCACGGAATTTTTGAATAATTTCACGTTTTTGCTGATCAGACTCAATTTTTTCACTTTCATTAGACTTATTTTGCTGTTCATCAACACTCTCATTTTGATCAGTTGATTTACTTTGATCAGACAAATGTTTCTTAGAAGTTTCCTGATCAAGTTCATCCGCAGATTCATGTTTGATTTTAACTGTTCCTAAATGTTTTATTGTAAACAAAAATATTTGATATATTTGAATAAATCGATCTTATGAATAATGACACCAAATTTTGACCCAATTTTTTATTTTTGAATTTTTTCTTTTATTTCTTAATTTTTTGCAAAAAAAGAGTCATCACCTTTTTATTCAACTCTAAATTGTTACAAAGTTTTGCAAAATTAAAGATCCTTAAAAATCAAAATATTTTTTATTGAAAATTTTGTAATTATTTAAATTTTTAATTATTTTCTCTCACGGGGCTCACCTTCCACTTTAACTGCTCCATAATGTGGTTCATGTTCAACTTTTACGATTTCTTTTAGTGCAGATTCGTCCTGCCATCTTCCATCAAATTGTTCCTCGTTCGATTCAACCTTAAATTATTTAATTTAAATTCACGGATGAAAAAGCAAAAAATGAAAACAAAAAATTTTGSGGGAATTTATATGGACAAACTTTGATTTTTGGCTGAGATTCAATCGGATTGTTGTTGTCTTGAGGCTCCGGTTGATTTGTCTCCCAAAGCTCGTCAAATAAATCATTTGGAAAGGTAAAAACATAATTTATCAAACAAAAATAAATTATTTGTAGAATGTTCAATTTCATATTTTAATTTATGCTTGATAAAAAGGATTCTCTTAACATTATAATTTAATTATTTAAGATCAGGAAAATATTTTACATTTTTAGGATTTCTCATCTTAAAAATAAAAAACGTTGCAAATTTTTTTAAATGTGAAGAATACTTACGTAATCGGATGAAATAGAAAATAAAAAATATAATACAATCACTTTCCTTTTTTACAATTAGATTTACAAAAAACTATTCGAAAACTATAATTACCATAGTTAACAAAACTTTGGACCTTCAAAACCTGGATTTTTAAATCCAGGTAAATCCAGATCCAGGTCATTTTAAAAATCAAGATCCAGAACCAGGGACTCACACCAGGACTAGATCTATGTCAAGATCCAGGAAATTGGACCTGGATTTTCCGTTATGTTTTGGATCGAGGAAAAATTTTAAAAATTTTTCCCTGTTAAAAAAAATATATTTTTGGCGCGGCACCACCGCCCAGGTCTAAAAATTTTCTTCTGTATGGCAATTCTTGTAAATTTGGAGAATAAAATAGAGAAAAATTAGAAGAATTTTATTCATTTTTAGACCAATTTTCTTAACAAAATCAGTCAAAAAATTTTCCCGGCGACGCATATCGGCACTTTTAAGCTTCTAAGGCAAGGGGGGGGGGGTTTGAATTTTTTCAATTTGTTAAGAGATTTGAGACGAAAAATGAAAAATTCTCGGGAATTTATTTTGTTATGGAAACGATTTTTATTGGCTATTTCATCAGACGACGGAAGTATTATCTTCACATGAAAAATATTTGCCAACGTTTTGTTTATTTTGTTTTTAAGTTAAGMAWTTTTCTAATAATGTATGAATTATAATATTTCATAATAATAATAATAAGATAATGCTTTTTATTAAGATAAATTTAATTATGAAATTGAACATTTTACAAATAATTTATTTTTGTTTGATAAATTATGTTTTTACCTTTCCAAATGATTTATTTGACGAACTTTGGGAGACAAATCAATCGAAGCCTGAAGCAAACAACAATCCGATTGAATCTCAGCCAAAACTCAAGGTTTGGTATATAAATTCCCCAGAATTTTGTTTTTATTTATGGGGTTTTGCTTTTTCATCCGGGAATTTAAATTAAATAATTTAAGGTTGAACCGAACGAGGAACAATTTGATGGAAGATGGCGGGACGAATCTGCTCTAAAAGGAAACGTAAAAGTTGAGCATGAACCACATTATGGTGCAGTTAAAGTGGAAGGTGAGCCAAATATTCAAAGGATCAATTAGAGTTGAATAAAAATACTAAAATAATTTAGGGTCAAAATTTGGTTCATTATTCATWAGATCGAAATTAAAATATCAAATATTTTTGTTTACAATAAGACATTTAGCGACAGTTAAAATTAAACATGAATCAGCGGATGATTATGATCAGGGCAATTCTAAGGAAACTAAACATTTGTTTGATCAAAATAACTCAACTGATCAAGATGAGAGTGTTAATGAGCAGCAAAATGAGTCCAATTAATGTGAAAAAATTAAATCTGATCAGCAAAAACGTGAAATTATTCAGAAATTCCGTGAAATGAAAGACGGTTATAGGCAAAAGGGATATTCCAGTAAAGTATGGTCTCAAATCGAGAGAAAAATATCAAATAGTTTGGRTGTAAATCGTTCAACAATTTATAAATGGATCAAAGAATTGGGTCTAAGAAACGAAACAAAGATTATTTTAAATTTTTCTGAGTTGCAAAAAAGTGAAATATTGAAACAATATGATGAAATAAAAAGCAAATGTAAAAAGGCCAAACTAAAAAACGGTTCAAAGAATGAACTCGATGAGAAAATTGCAACAAAATTGGGCGTTTGTAGAAAAACAATTTACAACTGGAAGCGCGAACTTGGCCTTTCTGTTCGCAATAAATCGGATGCAACAAAAATTGGAATTTTTTGAGAAATATGCCAAAATAAAAGAAAATAATCCGAAAATGACTATCTCTTAACAAATTGAGTACAGAAATGAAGGCAACGCTACCGATCCACCCACTCCCCTCAAAAAAAAAATTTTTGTTTTCAAAATTTCTTATGAAAAATGCCATCTCGAAGGTAGTTGGTAGTGCTTCACGAGAGTCTCAATATCGAGTATCGACTCGAGAAAAGTCTCGAATTTTTGGGTCTCGGCTCGAGTCTCGCGTATTTAGTCTCGATTTTCGAGATTTGTGCTAACATTTTGAGCTTTACATTCAAACAATAAAAGCAAAAACAAAATGTTCCGTTTTGTTACACACTGTAATAAAAAAAAAAGTTAGTCTAAAAACTCTTTCAGGATACTCATCCAAACCCTGCAAAATGTTCAAACTGTATTTGGAACAAATAATGGTGTTGTATAATTGACAAGTATTGTTTTTGCTTTTCCGTGGGACAAGGAATCAGACCTTTTTTACCCGAAACCTAAACTTTATCCAAAGTAGGCACAACAGAACGCCAAAACTCATTTCAAAACTCTATTTTGTTTCGTGTCCAGACATTTGCGGCGCAGACTTTTGCGGTTGCAAGCTCGTAAAACCTGATTCTGTTTTTCTAATATTCCTCTTCCAATTTTAGTGCGGTGATAAATCTTTTTAATATTATTTGACAATACTTAAATGCCATCCCTCATTGCATTATTAGTCCTATGTAGGTTTAAAATAGTTGAGTTAATCATATTCTAATCATAGCGTGAAAATTTGTAGGTTTTATCTGACCAAGCAAGTAGCGGAACACTMGTGCCGTGCTTTTACATAATATGTTTAATTAATGTTTTTGAATTTTGGCGATATGTCGGGCCGCAAAATGTCTTATTTTGGTTGAGGCCGCAAATGTCGGACCGCAAAAGTCGGGACGCAAATGTCTGATTTCCAGCATACYGCAAATGTCTGGACCGCAAAAGTATGGGCCGCAAATGTGGGGTAACCTTTTGTTTCTATCTGTCAGGCAGTTTCTCATCAAATATGGGTTGTGTCGGAATTGAGCCTGCGCGTTGTGCGGTTGGGAGGAGGTGTTGCTGGTCGGGGCTCGGTGGCAAAAATGCCAAAAGCTGCTTAGAAAAGCAAAACATGACAACAAGATTTTTGGAGAAATTTTCGCCTTTCTAAAAGTTTTTAGTAATTTCTTGGGCCAAGTCAAACATGACGAGAACTCGATTTAATATTTTTTATTTATAAATTACAAAATCCCTTCAGCTTGAGATTTTAATGATGATTAATTTTAAAAAAAATTATTTATTTTATGATTGCCATAGAAGACATTGCTGAAAGTTTTATGAAAAAATTGTTGTGAATAAAATTTTCTTCACCCCCGCCCGATCCCGACAATTTGCTCGTCCCAATCCCCGACTTTCCCGCCCCCGAGGGGTCGGGGGCCGTGCTGGGTCGTTTCTTAAATTCGCCACCATGGGCGTTTCTTAAATCCGCCTCATATATTTTATAAAGTAGTTTTAGAAATCATAACTTTATTCATACCCCACTAAATCGTTTAAGTCTTATTCCAATGGAAAGCTCTAAATGAGTAGAAAAAGCATTTCAGCAAAGTCAAAGTGTTTTGATAAGTTTTAAAAAAGTTATAATATATACTTGCCAAATATCGAACTTTTTCGTGGTTTTCTAATCATAACTTTTTTAAACTTTGATTTACTGCTTTGTTTAGTTTTACAAAAAAGCTTCTATTCATCTAGAGTTTTCCAATGGTATAAGGTTTAACTGATTTAGTGCGGTATGAATAAAGATATAAAGTCTAAAACTACTTTATAAAATATATGTGGCGGATTTAAGAAACGCCCTGGCGGAATTTAAGAAACGACCTAGCACCGTCGGGGGCCAATCCTCTTAATTGTCGTAGCTGTCCCCGAAAGATCAATTTTGTAATTTTAATTGCGAATTTAAAAAATCAATAATAAATATAGAAAAGAAATTGTTTATTATATTTTATTTTCTATTTTCTCTGACGACGGAAGTGTATACTTCGCATGAAAATTTGCAACGTTCCATTTATTTTTTGCATTTAAGCATGAATTATTATATTTTCCTGACAAATCATAAATAATAATAATAAAGATAATTTTTTATTTAGATAAATTTAATTATGAAATTGAACATTTTACAAATAATTTATTTTTGTTTAATAAATTATGTTTTTACCTTTCAAAATGATTTATTAGAAGATGGCAGGACGTATCTGCGCTAAAAGGAATCGTAAAAGTTGAGTATGAACCACATTATGGAGCAGTTAAAGTGGAAGGTGAGGAGCCACTTCATAAAGAGAAAATAATTTCAAAAATTAATAATTACAAATTTTTCAATAAAAAATATTTTTATTTTTGAAAGGATCTTTAATTTTGCAAACTTTGTTCTCATCCAAACCCTGCAAAATGTTCAAACTGTATTTGGGACTGTAAAAGCCTCATCTGATATGTTTGAGAATCTTACGATGGACTTGCTCGGGCCGTCCAGCAGATTTTATGGAACCAAATTTTTGACTGAATTTGCAAAGCAAATCAGTTTTTCCGAAAAAATTTGTGCCGATGTCAATGCGCTGTTTGAGCAGCGAAAATCTTCAATAATTGATCAGATAAATAATATTGGCAAAATGCTCCATAATGAGATGAGAGCCCAGCAAATTGGTTCTATAAATTAAAACTATTAATAATTGGGTTGATCAAAATTGTTTAACTTCGCCGGATAACCGTAATTTATTTAAATCCATCAAAGTTTTCCCATATAAATCGCCAAAAATTTTGTTTTCATTTTTGCTTTTTCGTCCGGGAATTTAAATTAACTAATTTAAGGTTGAACCGAACGAGGAACAATTTAATGGAAGATGGCGGGACGAATCTGCACTAAAAGGACACGTAAAAGTTGAGCATGAACCACATTATGGAGCAGTTAAAGTGGAAGGTGAGCCATTCATAAAAGAGAAAAATAATTAAAAATTTAAATAATTACAAAAATTAAAAAAAAAAAAATATTTTGATTTTTAAAAGGATCTTTAATTTTTGCAAAACTTTGTAACGAGTTGAATAAAAAGGTGATGCCTCTTTTTTTGCAAAAAATTAAGAAATAAAAAAATTCAAAAATAATAAATTGGGTCAAAATTTGGTGTCATTATTCATAAGATCGAATTTATTCAAATATATCAAATATTTTTGTTTACAATAAGACTAGTGATCGGCCAGAAGGGTCGGTCGGTACTTTTCGGTAAAGTACCGAAAAAGTACCGGTACCGAAAAGTACCGAAAAAGTCCAAAATGTTTCGGTCGGTACTTTTCGGTAAAGTACCGAAAAAGTACCGGTACCGAAAAGTACCGAAAAAGTCCAAAATGTTTCGGTCGGTACTTTTCGGTAAAGTACCGAAAAAGTACCGGTACCGAAAAGTACCGAAAAAAATTGTCGGTACTTTTTCGGTTTTCGGTACCAAAATTTTTTAGGGTAACTTTTTAACAAAAAATCGTTTATTTTGGAAATCTTGGCTTATAAATATTTATAATTGAGTTTTGGGCGATTGCGGTTTAAAAAAATCAGCATTCGACCTGTTCCTGTGTCCAATTTCGATAACTAAAATGGTGAAAAAAAGTAATTCTTTATGTAAATGAAGTTTTGAATCGGTTAAATTTTTGAAAATTAATTTGCTAATAATTTTCTTGAAAAAAATTAAGAACTTCCTAAATTACCTTCAATTTTAAAAATCTTAAATACATATTTAAATAAAAAATATTGTTTTTCTTTGCCATGAAGTTAATTGAAAGACACAAAAAACTATTTACACAGTCGGGGGTTTGAACCCCAGGCAACCACATCACTCACCAGCAGGGCATTCAATAAAAATAATAAAAACAAATTTGACTCGAGGACTCGAACCTCAGACATAAAGTCTTTTGGTTCACAGTTTAACCACTAAGCCACGTGATATGAGGAGTAAACGTTGAAAAATTCAAATATATTACCAATTTTTCCGTTCGGTACTTTTTTCGGGACTCAAATTTTGTTCGGTCGGTACCTTCGGTACTCAAATTTTTTCGGTCGGTACTTTTCGGTAAAGTACCGAAAAAGTACCGGTACCGAATAGTACCGAAAAAATCCAAAAAGGTTCGGTCGGTATTTTCGGTAAAGTACCGAAGCCTGAGTACCGAAAAGTACCGAAAAAGCTTCGGTACTTTCCCGTACCGACCGAACACTAAATAAGACATTTAGGAACAGTTAAAATTAAACATGAATCAGCGGATGAACTTGATCAAGAAGAAAATTTTAAGGAAGTTAAACATTTGTCGGATCAAAATAACTCAACTGATCAAGATCAAAGTGTCTCGATGAGAAAATTTCAAAAAAAATTGGGCGTTTGTAGAGCTACAATTACTGAATGGAAGCGCAAATTTGGCCTTTCTGTCAGCAACAAAATTTCTGACGCAACAAAAATTGGAATTTTAAAGAAATATGCCAAAATAAAAAAAAAACAATCCAAAAATGAGTGATTGTGACATTGTTGATTTGTTGAAAATCACAAAAAGCAATTTGTGTAAATGGAAAGCAAAATTTAGAGAAGAAATTGAGAAGCTTTGAATGCACAAAATTGTAGAAGTTTGACAGCCTCGGCACAACGGCGACGGATGTTATTGCTTGGCCGGATTTTTAAAAATTTTGATATTTTAAAACATTTTGTTTTTATAATTCCAAAAAGCTACAAAAATGAAACACATTTTTTACCCGATCCGCATCGGAGCATTAAAAGATCCTCATTTGATACYTAAAATCCGCAAATTCGACATTTCTTCATTAAAACCCAAAAACAAAAAAGCGAAGACATTTTAAACTATTTGGCATTTTACAATGAATTTTTGTGCACTGAAATATGCTTATTTTCTTCTTTAAATTGAGCTTTCCATTTACATAGATTGCTTTTTGTGATTTTCAACAAATCAACAATGTCACAATCACTCGTTTTCGGATTTTTTTTTTTTGGCATATTTCTTCAAAATTCCAATTTTTGTTTCATCAGAAAATTTGTCTTTTTTTGGAATGCCTAAAGGCCAAATTTGCGCTTCCATCCAATAATTGTTCTTCTACAAACGCCCAATTTTTTTGCAATTTTTTCATCGAGTTCATTCTTTGAACCGCTTTTGAGTTTAGCTTGCTTGCATTTGCTTTTTATCTTATCAAATTGTTTCAAAATTTCAAGTTTTTCTAACTCAGAAAACTTTTTTTGGGCTAGACCCAATTCTTTGATCCATTTATAAATTGTTGAGCGACCAACACCCAAACTATTGGATATTTTTCTCTCAATTTGAGTCCATTTATTTGCGTTTCCCTTTTTCCGATAATTATCTTTCATTTCACGGAATTTTTGAATAATTTCACGTTTTTGCTGATCAGATTTAATTTTTTCACATTCATTGGACTCAAGTGTTTTATTGGGTCATTAACACTCAATTTAATAAAAAAAGTTTGTCTAAAACTCTTTCAGTAATAGAAACTTGGGATCTACGAGACTCATATTTTAAATTCGATTATTCGCTTAAATTTTTTTTCAATTTTGGCACGTTTAATCGGTCATGAGGCTGTCTCTTATACACATCTTTTTTTTCAATTTTGGCACGTTTAATCGGTCATGAGGGTTTCGAAAATATTTTGGCAAAAAGTTGAAGATTATATTTTGGCCATTTTGATGCAGCTTTAGCTTAAACGATATTTTGAATTCAAATTACATATTTATTTTATGTACAATTTTANAAAAGTTGAAGATTATATTTTGGCCATTTTGATGCAGCTTTAGCTTAAACGATATTTTGAATTCAAATTACATATTTATTTTATGTACAATTTTAAGAATTAATGCAAAAAACTTCTATACCTTTTTTTTGCGCTATTCAGCAAAATAATGGTGTTTGTTATAATAATAACATCGTCGATTAAACATTTCGTCCATCCGTCTCGAGCCGTACTTGTACCAGTGTTTATAGTCATCGTTGAACGGGTCGAATACGCTGAACAATCGCTTTGCCGGAAGCTCATTCCTTGACGGAAATGGGATTTATTTACAATTTATGTAATTGGTTTAAAATACAATTTCGAAATTTCAAAATTGAATATTTATAAAAATTTTTAACTATATATAAAAAATATTTTATTTAAAATTTGCAATTTTATCATCAAGTTCACTCATTGAAATGTTTTTGAATTTGGCCTGCTTACATTTGACGGAAGTATACTTCACATGAAAGAAATTTGCAACGTTTCATTTATTTTTTGCATTTAAGCATTTTCTAATAACATATGAATTATTATATTTTCCTGACAAATCATAAATAATAATAATAAATTAATGCTTTGTATTAAGATAAATTTAATTATGAAATTATCCATTTTACAAATAATTTATTTTTGTTTGATAAATTATGTTTTTACCTTTCCAAATGACTTATTTGACGAACTTTGGGAGACAAATCAACCGCAGCCTCAAGCAAACAACAATCCGATTAAATCTCAGCCAAAAATAAAAGTGTCATATAAATTCCCCAAAATTTTGTTTTCATTTTTTTGCTTTTTCATCCGGGAATTTAAATTAACTAATTTAAGGTTGAACCGAACGAGGAACAATTTGATGGAAGATGGCAGGACGAATCTGCACTAAAAGGAATCGTAAAAGTTGAGAATGAACCACATTATGGAGCAGTTAAAGTGGAAGGTGAGGAGCCACTTCATAAAGAGAAAATAATTTTAAAATTTCAAAAATTAAATAATTACAAATGTTCATTGGAAAATATTTTGATTTTTGAAAGGATCTTTAATTTTGCAAAACTTTGTAGCAAATTAAAGTTGTATAAAAATACTAACTGAATTTATGAGTCAAAATTTGGTTCATTATTCGTAATAWTGAAATCAAATATATCAAATATTTTTTTCACAATAAAACATTTAGGAACAGTTAAAATCAAACATGAATCAGCTGATGATTTTRATCAGGACAATTCTAAGGAAGTTAAACATTTGTCTGATCAAAATAACTCAACTGATCAAGATGAAAGTGTTGATGAACAACAAAATGATTCCAATAAAAGTGATAAAATTAAATCTGATCAGCAAAAACGTGAAATTATCCAAAAATTCCAAGAAATAAAAGACGCTTATAGACAAAAGGGAAACGGAAAAGAATGGCCTCAAATTGAGGCAAAAATAGCAAATGATTTGGGTGTTGGTCGTACAAAATTGTATAAATGGATTAAAGAATTAGGTCTAAGAAAAGAAAAAAAGTCAAAGTTTTCTGAGTTCGAAAAACTTGAAATTTTAAAACAATTTGATGAAATAAAAAGCAAATGTAAAAATGCAAAACTCAAAAACATTTCAATATATAAACTCGATGAGAGAATTGCAAAAAAATTGGGCGTTTGTAGAAAAACAATTTATAATTGGAAGTACGAATTTGGCCTTTCTGTCAGCAAGAATAAATTTTCTGATGCAACAAAAATTGAAATTTTGAAGAAATATGCCAAAATAAAAAGAAAGAATCCGAAAATGAGTGATTGTGACATTGCTGATTTGTTGAAAATCTCAAAAAGCAATCTATGTAGATGGAAAGCTCAATTTAGAGAAGAAATTGATCGTGAGAAGATTTGAATGCACAAAATTGTAGAAGTTTGCCAGCCTCGGCACAACGGTGACGGATGTTATTATTCAGCCGAATTTTTTAAAATTTCGATATTTAAAACATTTTGTTTTTATATTCATTGTAAATGCCAAAATAGTTTTAAAGGACAAAATAGGCGAAATTTAAAATTTGATTGAGCAATTCTCGCATCCCGGCTTAACAAATTGAGTACAAGAAATTAAGGCGGCGATGCCAATCCACCCACTCCCCTCAAAAAAAAAAATTTGTTTTTAAAATTTCTTATAAAAAAATGCCATCTCGGAGGTAGTTGGCATCCCTGGTCAACACCTCTGCGACTGATGTTGTTGTTTGGGCGGATTTTTTCAATTTTCTTATTTATAAATGTCTTAGCTTTTTGTTACTAATTTTGTTTCTGAATTATTATTATTATTGGCAATGTTTACATGTATGTCATTGGAAAATATCAAAAACTACTAATCAAATTTTGCAATGGTTGAAATTTGTGCTAACATGTTGAGCTTTACATTCAAACTTAATAAAAAAGACAAAAACAAAGACTTGTTCCGTACGCAGATTATTATCGTGCCATTGCCAAATATGTGAGGGTTCAACTGCCGCCGGGATGCGAGGATTGCTAATCATATTTTCAAATTTTGCCTATTTTGTCCTATTGGGAAATTTATTCCGGGTTTTTTTCTCCTCGGCCAATGTTAACAATTTTTTTAGCGATTGGCCTTTTGTCTTTTATTTTATTTTTTTTCAGCCTCTGAAATGATACTACCTAAACAAAGCCAAAATTTTTTTTCTAATACCTAACTATTGTTGTATGGGTAACAAAAACCTTTTTCTTTACTCAAATTAAAACTATTTTGGCATTTTACAATGAATATAAAAACAAAATGTTTTATAAATATGAAAAAAATCCGCCCAAACAATAACATCCGTCGCCCTGGTGCCGATGCTAGCAAATTTCTACAATTTTGTGAACTCAGAGAGGCCAAATTTGCGCTTCCAATCATAAATTGTTCTTCTACAAACGCCCAATTTTTTTGCAATTTTTTCATCGAGTTCATGATTTGAACCGCTTTTGATATTTGCTTTCTTACATTTGCTTTTTATCATTTCAAATTGTTTCAAGTTTTTCGGACTCAGAAAAAAACTTTGACTTTGTTTCTTTTTTTAGACCCAATGGTTCGGAATCGGCCACAGAAGACAGATATGGATTCTACGCCCACGAACACCCCTAGAAACACCTTTTTCCCGATTTTGAAAAAAAAATTATTTGTAAAAAAATGGATGAACGGGGGGTGACCATCGCTACTAATACCGTTTAAATTTACAAAATTTTTAAAGCTAGAGATACATTCTTATTTTTAAAAACTTCTCCCGGTTTTTCTCAATTTTTTGATGCAAAAAACTTAGAGCTTGTCAAACTTTGAGCCGAGATATGATTTTTT
>MEIZ01000013.1:167745-178923 GCA_001723225.1 Globodera ellingtonae | reverse complement strand
TTAAGATGAGAAATTCCTAAAAATGTAAAATATTTTCCTGATCTTAAATAATTAAATTATAATGTTAAGAGAATCCTTTTTATCGCATAAATTAAAATATGAAATTGAACATTCTACAAATAATTTGTTTAATAAATTATGTTTTTACATTTCCAAATGAATTATTTGACCTGAATGACAAATGCTGTTATTGCTGATTTTTTGAAAATCTCAATAAGCAGTTTAGAAAAATGAAAATCCCAATTTAGTGATGAAAATAAGCATCTTTGAATGCACAAAATTAAAAAAAGTTTGCAACCCTAGGACCAGGGAGCCAAACTGCCTCATTTTTGTGATTGATGTTGTTGTTTAGGTCGGATTTTTTCAATTTCCTTATTTATAAATGTCTTAGCTTTTTGTTATCAATTATGCTAATCTGAATTATTTTTGCCAATGTTTATATCAGGGTTGCCAACAAAAATTTTGTGAAATAAGGACAGTGAAGGTCAAAAATAAGATTTTGCTGSCATTTTGCTGGCAAAAATAAGGACACACTACAAAATGTTCAAAAATGCAGTAAACCTTTATTTTTTGCATGAAATGTGAGTTTTTAACCAKATTTCTCGATTCCAACAATTTTTTTCACCAATTCGGGATYGGAAATCAGGAAATTATAAAATTCGGAACAATTGTGATCATAATTCACTTTGACTTGCACCAAACTTTTCACTGTCGCCACTTCGAGTAAATTTCTGACATCCGTCCATTKTGCAGAGCAAAGCGAAAAAACGCGCTCAATGTATGCATTCGAAACGGGAATGGCGAGCACTTTGCTGACCAATGCAAGCAAATTCGGAAGATGTGCCTTTTGAAAAACAATAAAAAATTCCTGAAAAAATTTTTACCTTAAAAATTCGTTTCCATTTCTCAACTGCAGAGTATGTGTCGAATTCTGTGCCAGTAACTTCTCCAAGAATCCGATTCAAATCCGTCACTTCATCAAACAGTTTGTCCTCTAATTCTGGTGCTAATTCGCTTGCCAACTCCATGACGTCGTCATGACTCACATTTCTGTGCTCCAAACCGATACAGCCAATCGCCTGTGGGAACCGCTCAAGTCTGAACCATTTGTCAACGTAGTCTAGTGTTGTTTGAAGAAATTCCTAAATTAAATTGCCGCCAAAACTATGAATTTAAAAATGTTGTTTTGGTGATGTCGATGTTGTTTTTTGGTGAACTGTTGAAAACCTGAAAATTGGCCTTCAATTCCGTTGCCTCAATTGCATCTAATTTTCTCAGCAACTGTCCTGTGATCATACCATAGAACTGCTTTTGATGGCGCTCCTTGATTTTTGACTTAAAACGTCTCATTTCAGAAATTAGTTCGGGCAAGATTGTATTAGTTCTCTTAAAAATAAAATATATGGTAACAAAATTAAAATTCCTAAATGCACCTGTAAAAAATCTATGGAAGCGTTGAAAATTGTTAAAACATGACTCAGAAAGTAAACGACAACTTTGCCACGGTTTGAATTGAAAAATTGTCGGAGAATCAATGGACCATCATTTTGAAAGTATTGCGCAAAAGCTTCCCACAATCTCATCATCTTGTTGACTATTCCTGCAAGTGTTGTCCAACGCGTCGGACCGTGCGCGGTTAATGATACAAACGCCGTCTGAGAAATTGAAAATCATTTATAAATTAAAAAATCAAGTTAGTTGTAATTTGACCTCAAGTTCTGCACAAATTATGCTCAATGCGTTTGGTCGAATTCTTGAAATGACTCGAAAGTTTGAATACAATCGATTCGATATCGATTGGCAATTCATCGGATCCGCGCTTTGCACTGTTATGGAGCACGTGTGCCGGACACCCAACCGGAATGAGGTTTCTTCTATGTGTTTTTAACTTWAAAAAAACATTGTTTTCTCCTCCATGCTCCGCGCTCCCAAAGTTAGAAGCCGTATTGTCCGCGCAAAAGGCAACAAGCCGGTCAAGATTGAGGTCGTGTTTCTTCAAAATTTTGATAATCCATTGGTGCACCTTAATCGAAAATTAATTACTTTTTTGCTTGAGTTTCAAACTTCAGCTGATGTTTCGCCGGGGAGTGCTTCAAGATCCAACAGACGGACTTGAATTCCCTTTTCTGGAGTGAAAAATCGAACGACGATAGGGAAAAGTTTGGTCGTTTTGTGATTTGAACTGTCAAGTGATATGGAAAAGAAACGGTCGCCGAGTTCGTTGAGTACCATTTGCACGGAATATGGGGCGAGCACTCCTTTGTGATGTTTTATTAAGCAATGCTAAAAATTAAAACCTGTTATTATCTTGGTAGTTTTTGTGCGTCCGCTTYCAAATTTTTTCGCGATTAAAGAGTCCGGAAAAATTGACTTGAACAGTCCTTCAGAGGAAACACAATTTGTCGAGTTGAAAGAATGTGCATGTTTGCAGATATGATAGGCCCATGCACCTAAAACAACAATTTTCTATAACGAGGAATTTTAAATTGCCTTCTGCTGCGGCAATTCTTCGGTGTTCTTGGGAGCTGGCAGATGTGCTTGGCATAAAAGCATTAATTGCTTGGGATGTAGAGACTGCACGCGAATTCCTTTTGTGCTTGTCACTTTTCTGGTGATKTGGAATTGCAGCTTTTCCCATGGATTCCAAATTAATGTCAAAATTGMATGGAACACAAAAAGCATATTCTTCCCCTTTTTTACTTCTTTTTATTCCTTGAAATTCATGCTCGTAGTCACCGAGATATTTATTTTTTCTTTTTGGTGGCGCCATTTTATCTACAAAAACATTAAATGCAAAAATGCACATGATACAGGAGGAAATTGTTTGGAAATGCAAAGAAAGGAATCAATTTTAAAGGTTTGTGGCAAAAAATTSACCACAACATTACGCCAAATCCTCAAAATTTAACTAATTTCAGTAAAATGTATTG
Organism: Globodera ellingtonae; assembly: GCA_001723225.1. Lineage (NCBI taxonomy): Eukaryota > Metazoa > Nematoda > Chromadorea > Rhabditida > Heteroderidae > Globodera > Globodera ellingtonae. The sequence continues at coordinate 175,993 of MEIZ01000013.1, read as the reverse complement.
ATTTTACCCGAAACGCCAAAAATAAGGACAAAATAAGGATGGAAGCCTCAAATAAGGACAAATCTTATAAATAAGGACATTTAAAATTTATAAGATTGCCACCCCTCAAATAAGGACAAATCTTATAAATAAGGACAGTTGGCAACCCTGGTTTATATGTATGCCATTGATTTGTGTCTGTCTGYCAGGCATTTTATCATCCAAATTTAAGGATTGGGTAAAAAAATGGTTTTTGTGTCTTGAAATCTCTATAAAAACTATAAATTACCCAAATGCAAAAAAGGAACTTTCCCCCAAGATGTAAAAAAAATAAAATCAGGAATTTTCGCAATTTTCCCCCGAAATCGAGAATTTGCAGAAGATTGTCGATCAATTGCTTGCGCTTTATTGTGACCCCAACTTTATTTTGGAAATAAATTAGCTTTTTATTTGAATACTAAAGGATTTTTCTTTTTGCAATAAATCTGATAGGCGTTTATTATTTCAATATTAAATATATTTATTCTAAATATCGGCTCTAAAACAAGTGAGCTACGCGCATATCTTTTCCACCCATAAATTTCAGCCTAACATTTTACCAAATTTTAAATGATTTATATTATTTCAAATATTAAACTTAACGAAATAAGATTACAAGCAATTCTACTGAGGACCTTCCCTTTGTAAGGAATTAATACGAGGGGGGGAAGAAGATCCAAAGAAAAGATTGTAAACCCTTTAAGTAGCACTTTTTTGGTCGAATAAATAAAGAAAAAAAAGTCAAAAAATTTTGCTGAATTTTGTTTAATTTTTTCTAAAACAAAAAAAAGAGCTGTTTCAAAAACCAGAAAAATCCTAAAATCAAAAATCACCTCTTTTCCCCCTATTCTTCCTTCTTCTCGCTGCTAATTACTTTTTAAAGCTCTAGGAATTTATTTTGTTCAGATTCGATAAGGTTTAGGTTAATTAGATTATTTTAAAGTTTTGGGTCCCCACTCCGGTGAGTGCCTGTTTAAGTTTTAATTTAGGCTTTCGCTCCTTATTTTTTACATAAACCTTGAAAAATTAAACAAAAAAAAAATCAAGTTTTTCTTTTTATTTTAATTGTTTATAGTTTTGTTTTTCATTCAAGAGTAGGAAAGTTTCTTTTGATTTAGTCTATTTTTTTAGGTTTGCATTTAAAGAAAGAATTGGAAATTTACAAAATAAAAGTTTTTATTTATTTTTTTCCTGGGGTTCTTGCGTTTCGGTTCTAAATTTGCTTTTTTGCCACTACACATTAAAGCAAGGTTTTATTGCGACTGATAAATGTGTAAATTATGACCAGTGTTCTGATGTTGGATATAATCTGTAAGTAACCAAGTTGGGGGTTAGGATAAATAGAGCGAAATGGTGTAAAGGGCGAAAACACAAAATGCTAAAAAAACTTGCAATGTTGACTTCCTCTTCACTGCCTACATGTTCAGCAAAAATATGTAACCGAAAGTTCGCCTTTTCGATAAACATTGCACGGTCATGGGCATTCCAAAAAGTTTGGCTCATATCGCGGCAAAACGGGAATCGGTAAATCCCAACGGTCGACGATTGGTTAACGTCGACGAAATTCGATTTAGCTCCGGGTTCGAAAACTGTTTTGCCCAACTCTCCAATATCGCTCAAACCCACGTATGTGCGCGCAAAATAACGCAGCAAATCTTCCATTCCTTGCGGCGCTACACTGATGCACTGATAAAACGTATTCCTGACGAGTTCAACCGGTATGAGCGCAAGTGTCATCAAATCCCTTAAAACAATATAATAGACTACAGGAATTAACTATTGTGTCGTTAATCTCGCTGTTCCTTTTCGGCAGCTTCTCGTTCTCGCTGTTCCTTTTCGGCAGCTTCTCGTTCTCGCTGTTCCTTTTCGGCAGCTTCTCCATGTCAATAATGACTAGATTTAAAATTTAAATAAAGTTAAACTAAGTGAACCTTCTCGACGTGGAATTGGTTGCCCAATTTTGTTAATAACTTCCCCAAGTGCCTCCTTGTAATATTCTATCTGACCTAACCAAAGGGGAGGCAGACATAACAGATAAATAACGTGGGAAATAGGGTGGACCCGGGCGGGTATTTTTTCGGGTATTCGGAAAAGTACCGGGCGGGTACCCGGGCCGGGTATTTTTTTTACTTTTCGTCCGCACGGGTAATTCCGGGCGGGTACCGGGTAAATACCCGACTCGGGTATTTGCGTTTCGGGTACCCGCCCGACTCGGGTACCCGTCCGCACCCTAGTGGGAAATGGGAGGACAGAGGTCAAAGGGAAAGAAGGGCGGAGTGATCGTTGATCACTCAAATCGTTCTCGGGCTTACCCGAACAATTTGGGAGACAAATCAACCGGAGCCTCAAGCAAACAACAAGCCGATTGAATCTCAGCCAAAAATCAAAGTTTGTCATATAAATTCCCCAACAATTTTGTTTTTATTGATGGGGTTTTGCTTTTTCAAAACGGATAAGCTCCCAACACTTCTGAACAAAAAAAGAATGAAGATAATTCTAATAAACATTTGTCTGATCAAAATAACTCAACTGATCAAAATGAGAGTGTTGATGTACATCAAAATGAGCCCAATGAATGTGAAAAAATTGAATCTGATCAGCAAAAACGTAAAATTATCCAAAAATTCCGTGAAATGAAAGAAGGTTATAAGAAAAACAGAAAATATCGCAAAAATGAATGGGTTCAAATTGAGATAAAAATATCGAATGGTTTGGGGGTTAGTCGCACAAAATTGTATAAATGGATCAAAGAATTGGGTCTAAATCGAGAAACAAACTCAACGTTTTCTGAGTTAAAAAATCGTGAAATTTTGAAACAATTTGATCAGATAAAAAACAAATGTAAAAAGGCAAAACTCAAAATTTCAATGAATGAACTCGATGAGAAAATTGCAAAAAAAATTGGGCGTTTGTAGAACTACAATTAGTGAATGGAAGCGCAAATTTGGCCTTTCTGTCAGCCATAAAATTTCGGATGCAACAAAAATTGAAATTTTGAAGAAATATTCGCACCCGATGACTTTTTGATCAGGACAAAACTGTGGTCTGCAAAAATTGCTGGTAGACAAATTGATTGAACAAACGACGAGGTTGAGCTTGCTGAAGAAATTTTGAGCTGTTTTGACAAAAAATGCATTCAAAAAGAGGGCGATTATTTGGTAAACCGAAAACTTTGATTAGCTTTATGCATTAATAAATGTGCTCATTACCTGATGCTTCGACTTCCAAAATTCACTAAAATAAAGTTTTTGTTTCTAAATTTTCACGATTACACAACTTTGTTGGTTTGTTCTTTTTTTGATCACTCGCCGTTAACTACGAGCATTTGGAGCCCATGTTGGGCATGGTTGGCAATTGTGGTTACAGTCCCATCCCTTTTTCCAATGGAGGCTTTAATGCCCGTTCCCCAGGATTTCATTTTATACCAAAGTTCGGGATCGAGATCCGCGCTTTTTTAGTAAATTTTGGAACCGGAACCGCCGGAAAAATGGAACCGGCACATCACTGGTTTTATATTGTAAAAACATAAATGAACTTGGCGTATCCGAAGAAAGGGAGGAAAGCATTGCGTGTTTGAGTGGAGTGGCAGTTGGAGATTAGGAAAAAATGTTTTTCAATTTTTTTTAGCATTTTAGGAATTTTTCACCGCCGGGATTGAAGGACACTCGCAAATATATGTAATATACGATTGAAAATTTTATGAAAAAGCATGGCTTCAGCTTCAACCCTTTATTATGCGTAATTCGCATCGTTATTCTTTCTATTTATGTATTTGGTAATTACTTCTCTTTCTAATGCCTAATTTTTTAGCGATTTKATTTTATTTTTTCGCGACAATTTGTGTTTTTTTGCCTTTCATTTTAACATATTTCTCAATTCTTTTCATATCTAAACAAATAAAAGACTTTTTTTAAAACTATTTTTGCATAACGGTAATAGATATTTCAAGTAGGGTTGCCGCCGGGGGGGGGGAGGACGTGGACGGGGAAAACCGGGATCCCCGGCCATTCTCATCCCCGTCCCCGGTTTGCCCATCCCCGAAAACGGGGATCCCGGGTGACGGGGATGAAAATGCACCCCTAAAGATGGCTATCACAACAGGAATTTTAATAATTATACTCATTATTGTTTGAATTTTGGTTGAGACGTGCTTTTAAATGCACCACTAAAAATGGATTTTGCCTATCCCCGGCCGGGGATCTCCGTTCCCCGGTTTGCTCATCCCCGAAAACGTGGATCCCCGTTTTGTCGTCCCCGGTATCCTCGTTTCCTGATTTGACCGGGGATCCCCCCCCTCCCGGGGCAACCCTATTTTCAACACAAAAAAACCCATTCTTCTTTATCCAACCCACAAATTGATAAGAAAGTCCCTGAAGGCCAAAACCATAATTAATGGGAAAACTTAGTAACAAAAAAGCGAAGACATTTTAAAACGATTTGGCCTTTTACAATGAATATATTTTGTGCAGTGAAAGATGCTTATTTTCTTCTTTAAATTGAGCTTTCCATCTATTAAGGCTGCTTAATGAGATTTTCAACAAAGCAGAAATGTGACRATCASTCATTTTYGGATTTTYYTCTTTTATTTTGGCATATTTCTTCAAAATTCCAATTTTTGTTGCATCAGAAATTTTCTTGCTGACAGAAAGGCCAAATTCGCCTTTCCATCGTCTAATTGTTCTTTCAGAAACTCCCAATTTTTTTGCAATTTTATCATCGAGTTCATGCATTGAAATGTTTTTGAGTTTGGCCTTCTTACATTTGCTTTTTATCGTATCAAATTGTTTCAAAATTTGACGTTTTTCTAACTCAGAAAACTTTGTTTCTCGGCTTAGACCCAATTCTTTGGTCCATTTATAAATTGTTGTGCGACCAACGCCAAAACGATTTGATATTTTTCTCTCAATTTGAACCCATTCTTTTCCGTTTCCCTTTTGCCTATAAACGTCTTTCATTTCTCGGAATTTTTGAATAATTTCACGTTTGTGCTGATCAGACTCAATTTTTTCACATTCATTGGACTCATTTTGATGTTCATCAACACTCTCATCTTGATCAGTTGAGTTATTTTGATCAGAGAAATGCTTAGAATTGTACTGATCAAGTTCATCCGCTGATTCATGTTTCATTTTAACTGTTGTTAAATGTTTTATTGTGGAAAAAATATTTAGTATATTTGAATAATTTCGATCTTATGAACATTGAACCAAATTTTGACCCAAAAATTCTTTTATTATTCAAAGTTAAAATCAAAATATTTTTTTATTGAAAATTTTTTAATTATTTTCTCTCATAAATGGGGCTCACCTTCCACTTTAATTGCTCCATAATGTGGTTCATGCTCAACTTTAACAATTCCTTTTAGTGCAGTTTCGTCCTGCCATCTTCCATCAAATTGTTCCTCGTGCGGTTCAACCTTAAATTAGTTAATTTAAATTCCCGGATGAAAAAGCAAAAAAATAAAAATAAAACATTTTTGGGGAATTTATATGGGCAAACTTTGATTTTTAGCCGCGATTCTATCGGATTACTGTTTCCTTGAGGCTCCGGTTGATTTATCTCACAAATTTCATCAAATAAATCATTTGGAAATGCAAAAGCATAATTTATCAAACAAATTAATTGTAAAATGTTCAATTTCATAATTAAATTTATGCTTAAAACAAAAAATTCTCTTATTTTATGAAATATTATAATTCATACATTATTAGAAAATTGCTTAACTTAAAAACAAAATAAATAAAACGTTGCAAATATTTTTCATGTGAAGACTAATACTTCCGTCATCTGATGAAATAGCCAATAAAAAATTATAAAAAATCATTTCCGTAACAATAATAAAATCCCGAGAATTTTTTATTTTTGGTCTCTTTTTTTCTTTGTAAAATTGGTAATTATTGGACCAATTTCCATTTCTTTAAAAAATTTTCCCGACAGCAACTTTCGGCGCCGCCGAGCCCTTCCCATTCCTAAAAAGCTTACATAAACTGTCGTATTTTTAATTTGTTCCGGATTTTTTCCGAAAATCCCACCGGTAAATTTTCAAAATTGAATTATCCGGTTTTGGATCCGGAAATGTGATTTCACCGGGCCCTTCATCATCGGCAATAAAGAAATTGGCGGGCTTGAGTAAAGGGAGGTAATAGATGCCGTAAAAGAAAGAAGGAACGAAGACGCTGTCCAGCTCCTGAACATGCACGTTTGAGTTTAGGGAAACGGACGGTGGGGTAAGGAAAAAATGTGTTTAAATTTTTGTWGCTTTTTAGGAATTTACCCGGTTAACCGAAAACCGAAACCGGTTTTTGGCAAATTTTATTTTATTTTTTTGGTTGGACGAATTCAGTTTTCTTAAAAATCAATGTTGAGAAAAAAGAATTTTTGGAATAAATTTATTACATCTTTCTGAGCTTTTGCTTTAATTTTCTTAACAAAGATTGCCATTTTTGTAAAATTTCCTCGCCGGGCATCCCCTCCACTTATACGTGAACATATTTTTTATTGTCGGACTGCTTCCATTTCTAAAAACTTTAAAAATTTTGAAATTTGAAAAAAATTGCGTAAGAAACTAATAAACCCCCAAAATGCCCCCCCCCCTACGACTTTTTTTTTGTTGCCTCGAAAACTTTTTCTGGCTAAGGCCCTGCCAGTAGCTCTATTTAGGCCTATTTTAGGCTTCTGGGCAGGGGGGTCGGCGGTGCCGATAGGCGCCNNCGCTTTTTTGGCCAGAATTGGCCTTTAATGTATGGCCAATCGCTTAGCATTTGCTTGCTAATAGCTTTTCCTCCTCCTAAGCTTTCGAATAATACTRAAATTGCTTGATTTGGTTAGCTTTGAAAGAAGTTATAACGAAAAAACTTTTGAAAAGCGCCCCATTTGCCTTTCATGCAATTTTCTCTATTCTATCCTTGATCTAGCCAATGTATGGGTTGCAATTGTTTTCTGATTACCTTCACTGCCCGCCCATCCATTCTCCGAATTAAGAAGATTTTAACCGGTCTTTTTTCGGCCAAATGAATAAAGAAAAAAGGTCAAAATTCGAGAATTTTGCTGATTTTTGTTTAATTTTTTCTAAAACAAAAAAGGAGCTTTTCAAAATCCAGAAAAACCCGCAAATAAAAAATCACCTCTTTTCCCCCTATTCTTCCTTCTTCTCGCTGCTAATTACTTTTTAAATCTTTTTGGAACAAAAAAGAAAATCTCATAAAATTAAAAAAACGGGGGGGGGGGGGAAGAGAAATTTAAATAAGAAGTTCTACAACGAGAGCTAGCAGCTCTAGGAAAGGCAAAATTTCTTTTATTTTATTCAGATTCGGTAAGGTTTAGGTCTGTCTCTTATACACATCTAGATGTGTATAAGAGACAGGGCTAAGAGAGGGGGGGGCGTCGGCGGTGCCGATAGGCGCCGCCGAGAAAATTTTGAATTTTTGACTCAATTTGTTGACAGATTTTCGGCCAAAAATTTAAAAATCCGGTCATTTTTTGAATAATTAAAAAAAATTGTGAATTTAAAAAACTTTTGGAATTGTTTACTCACCATAAAGTTAAGAGGAGGTTTGAAAAAAGAAATAACGCTGACCGGATCTGACTGAACCTACTCCCTACACAGTTCACCTCCCCAAACCACTCACCACTACACCAGTCTTTTCATCAAAGTATTCCCTTAAAATCCCATCATTAGGGGTGTATTTTTCAAACCGAAAAACCGATAAACCGRTACCCCCTTCGGTTAGGCCGGTATTACGACCCCCGGTTTTCGGTTTCGGTTTTTGGGCCAAAAAAGCCGGTTTTCGGTTTCGGTTCGGTTAACCGACCGTGACCCACCCTAATATACACCTAAAACAAAGAAAATTTTGTTTTAATTTACTATTTTTGTATGGGTCACAAAACCTTTTTTTTTAACTCAAATTAAAAAGTTTGGCATTTTACAATGAATATAAAAAATTCGCCCAAACAATAACATCTGTCGCCATGCTGCGGAGACTGGGCAACCTTCTATAATTTGAAGATCTCAGAGATGCTTAATTTCTTCTATAAATTTCGCTTTCCATTTACATAGATTGCTTTTTGAGATTTTCAACAAATCAGCAATGTCACAATCACTCATTTTCGGATTCTTTCTTTTTATTTTGGCATATTTCTTCAAACACCTAAAAGAAAATTTTGTTTTAATTTACTATTTGTAATGGGTCACAAAACCTTTTTTTTAACCAAATTAAAAAGTTTGGCATTT
>MEIZ01000013.1:141604-165485 GCA_001723225.1 Globodera ellingtonae | reverse complement strand
AAATATTTCACATTTTATAAATTTCTCAAAAATTTCTTAAATGCGAAGAATACTTACGTAATCGGATGAAATAGAAAATAAAAAATATAATACAATCAATTTCCTTTTCTATATGTTAATAATCAAAAAAAATTCGTAACTCGTAATCCGTAACTCGTAATAATCAAAAAAAATTCGTAACTCGTAATCCGTAACTCGTAATAATCAAAAAAATTCGTAACTCGTAATCCGTAATTCGTAATAACCAAAAAAAATTCGTAACTCGTAATCCGTGACTCGTAATAATCAAAAAAAATTCGTAACTCGTAATAATCAAAAAAATTCGTAACTGATAATTGGGCGTTTGTAGAACTACAATTAGTGAATGGAAGCGCAAATTTGGCATTTTTGTCAGCAGAAAAATTTCTGATGCAACAAAAATTGGAATTTTGAAGAAATATGCCAAAATGAAAAGAAAGAATCCAAAAATGAGTGATTGTGACATTGCTMATTTTTTGAAAATCTCAATAAGCAGTTTAAAAAAATGGAAAGCTCAATTAATGATGAAAATAAGCATCTTTGAATGCACAAAATTATAAAAGTTTGCAAGCCTCGGTACCATGCCAAACTGCCTCATTTTTGCGATTGATGTTGTTTAGGTCGGATTTTTTTTYAATTTCCTTATTTACAAATGTCTTAGCTTTTTTTGTAACTAAACTAACTAATTATTCTAATCTGAATTATTTTTGGCAATGTTTATATGTATGCGATTGATTTGTGTCTGTCTGTCAGGCATTTTCTCATCAAATTTATGGATTGGGTAAAGAAATGATTTTTGTGTGTTGAAATGTCTATAAAAACTGTAAATTACCCATATGCAAAAAAGGGCATTTCCCCCAACATGTAAAAAAAAAAATTGAAAGTCGGGTGTTAAACGGGTCTTGGGGCCTAGAATCCGAATATGAAGCTTTTCGAGGAATTTCCATCCAAATTAGTGCATTTTTTTACGGGAAGGTTCCCCGGGTAAATCTCCCACAGAAATTGAAATATAAAAATGTTTATAAATGAGTTTGGAAAGCTTAAGGTTCAAGAAAATCAGCATTTCGGCCTGTTCATGTTTTGTAGCAGGATTTTTAAGTTTTTGGCTTAGTTTAAAGGTGGTCGGCAGTGCCGATAGGCGCCGCCGAGAAATTTTGTATTTTTTTTTGATGGAATTTGTTAAGAAAATTGCCCAAAAATGCATCACGGAAGAGGAAAAAAATGATCAGAAAAATAAAAAATAAATCAACTTTTCTCGGGCCGAGTNGGTTTAGGTTAATTAGATTATTTTTAAGTTTTATGTTCCTAGGGCCTGTTTAAGTTTTAATTCAAATTTTTGAGGTTTTCGCTCATTATTTTTCCATTTTCAATACGAGAAAAAACCTTGAAAAAATTAAACAAATCAAATGTTTTCTTTTTTATTTGGATTTGTTTAAATTTTTGGTTTTCATTCAAGAGGAGGAAAAATTTTCTTTTGATTTAGTCTATTTTTTAGAATTTTTTTTTGCATTTTAAAGAAAGAATTGGAAATTTATAAAAGTTTTTTTTTCTGGGGTTCTTGCATTTAGGTTCTAAAGTCACATAAAAAGAAAGGTTGTTTTGTTAACTAGTGTAATTATAGTTTTCGAGGTTTAATTGTCAAAAAAAAATCAATAATATATAGAAAAGGAATTATATTTTCTATTTTCTATTTGCTCAGATGACGTAAGTATTCTTCGCATATATGAAATTTTCAGTGCTATGTAATCTCGACAGTGACTGATTTCGACATTGGACGATTTCGACAGTTAACCATTTTCACCACCTCATTAACCTTTTTCAGCTTCTTCGACAGAGTGAATTTCGACAGTACTTCGAAATTAAAAAAAAGACACAACACTTGGCTAAAAACCTAAAGCTACTTTTAAATGGATAATATTTAAAAGTGAAAGTGTAAGCGCATGAACGAAGAAATCCGAGCGGGTTGCGATTCTGAAAATGAGCAAAGATAGTCGTTAGATTTTTACACTTTCCAAACAGCTTTAACTCGGACGATTTTGAACTCCCGTTTTTCGCTCCCGGAATTTTTACCAGGCTCCTTGTAGGAACACAGGATCATCGAGCACCTGCTGCCGGCATTAAAGGACCATAAAACTTGAGAAAAGCCATGTTCATTAAAATGAGGTGGTGAAAATAGTTAACTGTCGAATTTTCCTGGCACCAAATTTTCAGCGTTTTATTTTATTTTATTTTTAAGATGAGAAATTCATAAAAATGTCAAATATTTTTCTGATCTTAAATAATTAAATTATAATGTTAAGAGAATCCTTTTTATCAAGCATAAATTAAAATATGAAATTGAACATTCTACAAATAATTTGTTTAATAAATTATGTTTTTACATTTCCAAATGAATTATTTGACGAACTTTGGGAGACAAATCAACCGGAGCCTCAAGCAAACAACAATCCGATTGAATCTCAGCCAAAAATCAAAGTTTGTCATATAAATTCCCCAAAAATTTTGTTTTTATTTTTTGCTTTTTCATCCGGGAATTTAAATTAACTAATTTAAGGTTGAACCGAACGAGGAACAATTTGATGGAAGATGGCAGGACGAATCTGCACTAAACGGAAACGTAAAAATTGAACATGAACCACATTATAGAGCAGTCAAAGTGGAAGGTGAGCCATTCAAATGATCAAAAATATTTAAAATTGCCTAATGGTCTATTTTTTACAATAACACATTTAGGAGCAGACAAAATTAAACATGAATTTGAATGGTGGGACGAGGAAAGTGGTGAATTTAAAGAACAATTGGAGGATTATGTTAAAGAAAAAGACCAAGACGGACAAGATCCAAACACTTCTGATCACAAAAAAATTGGAGATAATTCTAATAAACATTTGTCTGATCAAAATAACTCAACTGATCAATGGATCAAAGAATTGGGTCTAAACCAAGAAACAAAGTTTAAATCAAAGTTTTCTGAGTTTGAAAAACGTCAAATTTTGAAACAATTTGATGAGATAAAAAGCAAATGTAAAAAGGCAAAACTCAAAAACATTTCAATGCATAAACTCGATAAGAAAATTTCAAAAAAATTGGGCGTAAGTGCCACAGCAATTTATAAATGGAAGCACAAATTTGGCCTTTCTGTCATCAAAAAAATTTCTGATGCAACAAAAATTGGAATTTTGAAGAAATATGCCAAAATAAAAGAGGAAAATCCGAAAATGACTTATTGTGACATTGCTAATTTTTTGAAAATCTCAATAAGCAGTTTAAAAAAATGGAAAGCCCAATTTAATGATGAAAAATAAGCATCTTTGAATGCACAAAATTATAAAAGTTTGCAAGCCTCGGTACCATGCCAAACTGCCTCATTTTTGCGATTGATGTTGTTGTTTAGGTCGGATTTTTTTCATTTTCCTTATTTATAAATGTCTATTGCTTTTTGTTACTAATTATGCTAATCTGAATTATTTTTGGCAATGTTTATATGTATGCCATTGATTTGTGTCTGTCTGTCAGGCATTTTCTCATCCAAATTTAAGGATTGGGTAAAAAAATGATTTTTGTGTGTTGAAATGTCTATAAAAACTGTAAATTACCCATAAAAAAGGGCATTTCCCCCAACATGTAAAAAAAAATTGAAAGTCGGGTGTTAAACGGGTCTTGGGGCCTAGAATCCGAATATGAAGCTTTTTGAGGAATTTCCATCCAAATTAGTGCATTTTTTTACGGGAAGGTTCCCTGGGTAAATCTCCCACAGAAATTGAAATATAAAAATGTTTATAAATGAGTTTGGAAAGCTTAAGGTTCAAGAAAATCAGCATTTCGGCCTGTTCATGTTTTGTAGCAGGATTTTTAAGTTTTTGGCTTAGTTTAAAGGTGTTCGGCAGTGCCGATAGGCGCCGCCGAGAAATTTTGCATTTTTGATGGAATTTGTTAAGAAAATTGCCCAAAAATGCATCACGGAAGAGGAAAAAAATGATCAGAAAAATAAAAAATAAATCAACTTTTCTCGGGCCGAGTCTTTTCAAAAAATTAATTTATTTAAATGCTCCTTATTTTCTCTATTTTTTGACACCAGCATTATTTGGTGAATTTTTTAATGTTAATGTAAGGGAATTCGGCATCATTCAAATAAGGGAAGGGACTGCTCTTTGCCCTCCCCGCACATCGATCGGACATTTCCACTTTTCCATTTCCCTTTCGCCCCGCCCAACGCTTGTCGATGTTTCCCCTCCCCGCCAACGACGAGTCAGTCGACAGTCGATCGACCGCAGAGTTGTGGTGAATTGTTGTTCCTCAATATCGAGGAGAGTTGTGCACGGAACAAAAGAGGAAGTCGCGAGGCGCAATTTGGGGGACCAACATCAACCCAGGGCCCGGGTTCCCTCCAATTTACCCCTCCCTCTATTCCCTCACCGCCCCTCTCCGTTCTCGCACCATCCGGATTTCAACGGTGCTTGCCCGACTGGGGGCCACAACACGCGTCCCTCACTGGTAGCACCGGATGGTTGCGCCGAACTTGAGGCAACATTCATCGACGACGGGCTGCGAGAAAAGAGTTCCGGCCGAGAGAAAATGTTTTTGATCGCGATTATCGGCCTTAGGGCTGAACACAAAGGTGCACCTAATAAAAAAAATCAAAACAAAGAGCAAAGCCAAAAGAAGCGAAACAGAAGAATACCGCGCGAGAGAAAAGTATCCAAGAAATTATTAAAGAATTGAGCCAACGAATTGTGAAGCAGACTGACCAGCTGCCGAAACCTCCCCAATGGAACGACAGAAGCCATAATCCAAAAATGGAGAAGAAATCACTCGGAATCAGGCCATGAAAATTCAGAAAAGCAATTTTTGAGTGAGGCATCAACAACTTTGAGCAAGGCAATACCAATTTTTGAGTAAGGCAACAACACATGAAAAACAAGTCTAAAAGTTTGAACTTTGCACTTTGCACTGGTACTCAGAGCCCATGGGAAGCACTTGGGCCGACCAACGGTCGTGGATCCCGATAATTTCAATCGTTCCTCTTTCGGAAGCGAACGGCGCAGGCTTACGGAACGACCAAACATTCTTTCCCATAGGATGGGCAGTCACAATGGAATGCAGGGATCAGTCCCGGAAGCACTTCGGATGCTGTCCAATCAGAGGAAGGGAAAGAAAAAGGAGGCTCCCATCACTGATGGGATGCGTGATAACGAGGCAATGGAAATTTCTCCTTCCCCACCCGTCCGCTTCAGTTAGTAGGCCGCCGCAGAGAAAAGTCACGACAATAACGGTATGGAATTTTAGATAAAAAAAATAATAATATTTCTGACTCAAATCCCTTCAACAAAATTGAACGCTCAATGTCCTCCACCTCTCCCGAACGGGGTGCGGGAAGTTCCAATTCGGCCTTTGGGCTGAACACAAAGGGCAAATCGGTAGAAAATGAGAGAGAGACGCAGATCATGGTGATTGATCGAAGGCTGTTGGCAGGKAAAACCGCTGTGAAATTCTCYGACTTTGAGAAGATGCATGATGACACGGCMCGACTTGAAACCGAAGTCAACAGATGGTTCCGAAATCTGAATCTGACTYTAAACAAAAAGATGGCGTGGGTCAGCCAGGTCGTCGGCGATTGCAACACCAATTTCGACACTTTAAACGGCCAAATCGYATCCCTGACACAGAAGGTTGAAGAGCTGGAAGGGATGGTAAGGACAAGCCGAACCGGAAGTGACACGCTTTCKCGTCATTCCTCTCGCCACTCGTCGGTGGCAGACCACCAGCCGCTGGCTCCCGCACTCGCCCAAGTCGCTGGGAAAAATGACAGCCAAAGAACGGTCCATGGGCTAAACATGCTGTCAGGCCCATCCATAAATTCTAATTTGGAGGTGTTCGGTGAGGATTCGGTGTACGCCTTTGATGATTGGGCTGAACGATTCAAGGACTATCTGTCCATTTCRGGAAAGAAYTGGGATCCCGTGGAAAAAGTGACCAGACTGAAGCTCGCCCTTAAGGACACTCCMAAAGTGCTGTTTAAAGAGCTAACCGTCGCACAAACGGCTGACGTGGACACTGCYCTCAGYGCACTGCGAGCCAAAATGGACTCTCCGCAACGCAGAGAAATCGCCAAGCGGAACCTCACGCTTTGTCGACAAAGGGAGGATGAAACGGTGACGCAATTTTTGAGACGGCTCACCCYGCTCGTAGAATCGGCGAACCCTTCGCTGACGGACACTCAGCGCAAAGAAAAGGTCTGTGAAGAGTTTTTGGACCGCCTGAAGCCAAATGTGAGTTTTCTGGTACGACTAGTCGGTCTAACGCAGGCAAAGAACCTCAACGTAGTGAAAGCCCAAGCTGAGGAGCTAGAAGCCCTTCTACTGGCCAACAAGGGTGACGAATTCGGAAGGTGGCTGCAGTCCGTCAATGCTCTGCGAGACCAAAGTGCCACGGGACACTCAGAGCCGCAGGCCAGACACCCAGCTGAGAGCCAGGGAGCACCACCAACCGGCATGAATGTCAGAAGTTTCAGGCCATTCACCGCGGCGGACGCGCAACAACGTCAGTCGTTTGGACAGAGACGAGGAGGATTTCAGTCAAGGGGTCGCACGCCCCAGTGGCAGCAACAGCAATTCAGTCAAAGAAATTGGTCGAATGCCCCTGTCTGCTATCACTGCCGACGGACTGGACATTTTGCTCACGCTTGTCGTGAAAGGAGAGCGCAATTTCAGGGCAGTCGGTTTGCCAACTCCAACTGGTCCAACCCCCAAAATTCAGTTCCGGCTTTCCGACGAGCACCCACGCACCAGCCATCAACGGTAAATTCATTTCAAGAATTGTCGAACATTCAGGGCTCCTCCAACTCACAGCCGTCAACAGGCTTCCTGGAAGACCTGGTAAGGTCCCTGGTCAACATGAATCTGCGGAACCCACCGGCCCAGACGAATAGCGACCGGGAGAACACCAAACCCGGAGAAATGAATTCAATTCTCCGAGTCAGACCCGATTCAGACCCACTGGAGGCTACGACGGTCCCTCCGGTGGAGGCCGCAAAAATCGAGCAAAATCCTGCCTTTGGGCGGAACGAAAAGGAAGAGAACAAACCAAAAACTTCCAATTGGGAAAAAGGATCACCCAAACTGAGTCTCAAAGACTCCTTCTGGGGGATTTCACTAATTTGCATTTTGATGACTCTCAACACGGCGTTGGGGCAAGTGATCCCATCTCACCCTCTGATGTGTCAGACACAGCAAGCGGGGAAAATCTGGCAATTGCCTGGCATTACTGGGTGCTCGAATTTGACAATTGACCATTCAAAGACCCCCCTCTCACGAACACTCAGCATCTATGCCCCGTCCACCTACGAACATTCCATTGAAGCCTGGGCTTGCAGAAAGGTGAGAAAAAGTGTCAGAAAATTTACCACCATCTCCAATGTGCCGGTTCAGGAAGTGCTGGAGCCTGTTCACATGGAAGTGAGCACCGAAGAGTGCCGCCAGATGATTGAGCATGGTAAGTGCAGTTTAGGAATTTTGACAAACGAGTCGGGTCTGCTTCACACCGACAGAAAAATCGATCTGTCCCCAAGGATGTGGTTTTTGGGTTCTTTCAGTTGGGCAGTAGCAGAGAGCGAGAACTGCTACCTATTCAGGACCAAAGTTATGAAGAAGCACAAGGTTGCAGCTCTGCAGACCTCCCTCGGGGACTCAGAGTCTTGCCGCATTGAACAGGGTCGATGCGTGATGGAGGACAAAACAACGCTTCTGTGGGAGCCTAACGTCACCCGAAACTGTGAATACACGGCTATTGGCACATGGGAAGGAATTCAACTGGACAATATCTGGATCTCAGACGAGGCAAGCTTTCGTCTAACCCTTCGAAGCACGAGATCCAAGGTCTACTCATGCGGCAGTGGACTACAGAAATCTGAGGAGGGATTTGCGGTAAAGGATCTCTCCTTACAAGGGGAACAAAACATGAGAAGGAGGACAAGAAGTTTGGTAACCGAGTCGGAGATGAATGCCAAGCTCGGGTATCTCGACGACAAGCTGATGCAGGTGATGAAAGTTTCGTTCTCTCAAGCTCTAAAGTAAATCTGTGACTACATGTTGGAGACAAGAAGGTGGGCAGCTTCGGCATTGCTGCTGGACCCCACAAATTTCGCCAGGATTATTCTTAATTCGGGCAATTTGGTCGCAAAAGGGGTAGGCCCTGGGCTAATGAAAGTCTGGCCTTGCATCGAACTATCGAGCAAAGAATATGAATTCCTAGCTGTGGGTGGAGAGGCAAAACCTGAGTGCTTTGAACTCATTCCCATTAAATTCAGAGTAAAGGGCGGCATGCAGTCAGCATTCGTGGATCCTAAAACGATGATCATAAGCCTGACGTCACGGAATGCACCATGTGGTGAATTTCGGAAACAACTGATGTTCGTCGCCGGGACACTTCTCGAAATTGATCAGCTCACGGCGCAGGTCAGAAAGGTGAAGGCTATGGAACTCAGAAACTGGGAGAGGTCCCACTGGAACTTCCAAAATTTTCCCCCCACCACTTCCACTACATGGCCCTCACCAATGTGTCGGACTTTTTGGGTCAGGTATTCGACATTAATCTCGCCCGAGTCAGCGAAATGACATACGGGATTCACAGCTCAGATACTGTGGTGACGAAAACACTCTCGGACCAATGGYTGGAAGTCAGARATGAGGTCGAGGAAGCGGTTGCCGGCAAATGGATCAAATTAGGACAGATCACGCTAGCAGTCATGGTGGTCATTGTCTTCGCAGACTTCGTCATCCGCTTCGGCATAATGCTCCGCGACGAATACAGAGGAGCAGGGCGGTCAAAAAGAATGGCATTCGGCTACAGGAAATCGTGGACCGCTGACGAGGAATGCCCTGCCGAGAWAGGCAYGGCAGAAGATACACCMACCAAAACGAGAAACGATGCAACTCCGCCGGCGTTTGAACTCACGCCAATTAAGCTCATCCAACCMGTGCCGACCGACACATCGTCAGGAGGTCGGAGAATACGAAGGACTGCAAAGCGGCTCAGCGTCCGCTTTTCGCGACGCGCTGCTCTTCCATCGGTTCTCTTGCTGTTGGCAGTAAGTCTCACAYCCGCATCGGCATCGCCGGCCGAGGGATCTGACCTGGCCCCCGTTAGCTGGACGGTAATCCCAACACTGGTTGGCTTCATTCTCTGTCTCTTCCTACTTTTTGTGGGAACAATGGATGGCAATAAAAGATTGGCTGCGTGGGCCAAACATTTTTTGGGTTCGCTCTCGCCTCAAACGGCRGTGGTTGTGGCAAAAGTAAATTCCATCCCCGTCCGTTGCTTGCTTGACACAGGGGCTAGCCTAAGCGTCGCCCCGATTTCAATGGCCTCCAAACTGCGATGCCGAGTCACACCATCCTACTCGGAAGCAATGAGTGCCTCGCGGCACATTATCAAGCTCAGGCAATGTGCGAAAGTCAAGTTGGACMTAGCGGGKGTTGCAGTAGAAGCAACAATCAACTTCAGCGCGGACGACGATTTTGTCAGCACAGCAGACTATGACGCCATTATCGGCTGGGACGTTTTCAGAAAATTACCCCCATTCGGTTTTGACCCGGCTGGCAACAAATTTTCGATCGGCAACAACGTGATCGAGCTGTGTCGAAGTCCAAACTTTCTCGCCTGTGGGATCAGACTGGCCTCATCGGAGACCATAGTGATTCCACCGAACGTCCAATGTCTGGTAAAAATACAGCCCGAATCCGTGGACAAGCTGAGGAACCCAATCCTAATAGAAGAACCAGACTTAAATCTGGGAAAACTAGAATTAACCACAATCGCCTGCCTTCTGCCCTCGGGCGGAACACAAATAAGAATTCCAATTGTCAACTCAACGATGGAACCGAAAAGAATTTGGAAAGGAATGCATTTGGCCTACGCATGCGAAATTCGATGTGATGAAATCGGTCTTTTCCGACAGGAAAATCGGGAAAGCATCCACATTTTAGAAAAGAATCAAGTGGACGCAGACCCAACCTTTGTCGTGAATTATTCAAAAACAGCAGCGAATGAAGCAGAACTAAGGCAACTCAAGTCCCTAATCGAGGAATTCAGTGATACCTTCAGCAAAAGCCAGTATGATCTGGGCATGTTTTCTGAGGCGGAACACCATTTCTCAACCACCACGGAGGAGCCAGTTGCTTCAGCCCCACGGCGTGCCCCGTACCGATACAGAGAGGAGCTAAAGAAGCACATTGATCAGTTATTGAAATCAGGAGTCATGGTAGAGTCGGATACGCCCTGGGTAACCCCAATAGTAATTGTACAAAAGAAGGACGGCGGTATACGCCCGTGCCTGGATTTCAGGAAACTGAACGAAATCACTATTCCGGACAGATATCCGTTACCCCGGTTAGATGCAATAATGGAAAAGGTCGGCAACTGCAAATATTACTCCTCCCTGGACTTGGCGAGTGGATATCTGCAGATCAAGTTGAGCGAGGAAGCATCGCGGAAATGTGGCGTCATAACAGAGGACCGAATTTACCAAATGCTCACGATGCCATTTGGACTCAAAAATGCGACTGCAGCATTCTCGCGAGCCATGACAGTCGTTCTATCCGGTTTGGACGACCTGGCCTTAGCCTACGTTGACGACGTGTTAATCTTCACCAAGGAAGACGACTTTGAGAAGCACTTATCTGCAATAAGAGCAGTTCTGAAACGCTTCAGGCTCTACAATCTGAAACTCAGCCCGAAGAAGTGCATCTTCGCTACGCGTGAGATGAACTTTCTCGGATTCACACTAACACCGAGCGGATACAGGCCAAGTTTAAGCCGTATTGAAATAATCAAAGAAATGCCGGTTCCCACAAACGTGAGAGAAGTGAAAAGAGTCCTCGGAAAAGCAGGATTCTACAGACGCCACATAGAGAACTTTGCCACAATAGTGGAACCTCTGCTGAGCCTAGTGAGGCAGGAGAACAAATTTGTGTGGGGGTCGGAACAGCAAAAGACATTTGAGAAAATCAAGGAGCTGCTTTCGCAAGCCCCCAACCTGATTTTTCCAGATTATGAGAAGCCGTTCCACATTTTCACAGACGCCTCATCAGTTGGACAAGGCGGCGTGCTCATGCAACTGAACGAAGTCACCGGAGCATTCTCGGCGATTTCATATTGCAGCAGAACGCTATCGGCTTCGGAGCGAAAATGGCCAGCCGTCCAGGCAGAGTTGAGCGCCATAATCTACGCATTAAGAGAATTTAGGCCCTTCATATTCATGTCGGACATAGAACTTCACACTGATCACAAGCCGCTCGCGTACTTGTTGAAGAAATCGGACAGCAGCACTATGCACGCATGGCTGGGACGTTTTCAGAAATACCATTCGGTTTGCACCGGCTGGCACCAAATTTTCTCACTGGCTGACGCACTTTCCCGAGCCGCCGAAGACGTCCCACTCAAGGAAGTGGAAAATCTCAGGAAATCGAAGATTTGATCGACTTTCCCGTCTGCTTCGCCTTGTCTCACGTCCGAGAGTCGCACTCAACTCAAGCTCGCACCTTTGACATTGCGCCACAAGGACGGCTCTTCCCATCAGGTGGATTTGGCAGAAGAGCAGCGAGAAGACCCCGAAGCGGCAGCTTACATCGCCTTTATACGTGACGGGGAACTCCCCGAAGGTTTGGACGAAAGGGAAAAGGCAGAATTTGCCGCGGGGACATCCGACTTCAGGTTAGTCTCCGGAATTTGGCATATAAGGAGGAGGGGTCACCCCCAAGGATGTACGTCCCCACAACCCTCAGAGGCCTAATTTTCGAATCCTTTCACTCCTCGCTGCTAGGAGGCGGCATTTAAATTACAGGAAAACCCTAGCGAAATGCCGAAAATATTATTGGCCTAAAATGTATTCAGACATTATCACTGGGTCAAATTATGCATCACCTGCCAGTTAAGGCACTCCCCAACCCCGGCATACAGGGCTGAGATGATGATGGTCTCTTCGAAGACCCTTTTCGCAAAAGTCGGACTAGACTTAGCCGGTCCTCTCCCCGCCACTCAAAAGGGGAACAAACACATACTAAACATAGTCTGTTGGTTCACAAAATACGTGGTTTCGGTCCCGGTCCCAGACACCAAAGCCTACACAATTGCGCACGCCTTCTTCACGCAATGCTACCTGAAGTACGGTGGGTGCGTTGAACTGATAACGGACAACGCCACGGCATTCACATCCGAATTTTTCAGAGAATTCTGCGCTCTGCTGTACATCAACAAGAAGTACGCATGCCCGCATTGGAGCCAAGGCAACGCTGCGACGGAACGGACCTTCCGGACGTTCCATAACATTCTCGCGAAGTACATCACGAAGGACCAGCCAGACTTCGACGAGTTCCTTGAAGCCGCCTGCTTCTGTTACAACACTTCGGTGCATTCGTCCACGGGTGAGTCCCCCTTTTTCTTAATGTTCGGGCGCGACCCGATTTTCTGTGTCGACCAAATTCTGGACCCTAAAGTCCGGGAGCCCGTTGCCCTTTCAGATAGGACCGAGTTCAAACAGAAGCTGGTCACCTCGCTCAGAAGAGCCTGGCACGCAGCCGCCGAACAAAGCGAGAAGGCGCAACTCAAGATGAAGGAGCAGTACGACAAGAAGTTTCGGGCCTCCCCAATTCAGATAGGGGACAAGGTACTGATAAGGAATTATGAAAGTCGGGTCGGGTCCTCAAGGAAATTCAAATTGCCCTGGAAGGGAATTTTCAGGGTTATTGAAAAGGAAGGCGTACACATTACCATCGTAAGCTGTTCAGCCCCGAATTCAACCCCCAAAACCCTACACATTAATCAGGTTAAAAAGTGCTTCGAACTGCTCGGCCCGACCTGCACCATGCCCGCAATTCCGGAAGAAGAGCAGACGGCACTGGAGGCGGCGCAAAGCGAACGCCCACCCAATGCAAATCAAGAACCCCCGGCTGTCAGTGGTCAAACGGAGGAAGGATTAGCCTCCGACCCACCCACGCAAAGCCGGCCGGACGAACGCATGGAGCTCGAAGGAAATTCTGCCTTAGGGCGGAACACAAAAGACACAGAAACCAACGCTGCCACGGAGAGAGTAAGGGGCGGAAACACCGAGGAAACTAGGAGGTACAATCTTCGACCACGGACAACCACGTGGAAAGACCTAGTCAACTACTGAGGAACAACAGAACCATTTATTTCAACCAGCGGCCACAACCAATACAATTAACAGAGGTTAAAGGGAAGTCCGATCAATCGCACATCGGGCTCCGAGTTATGGTCTCCATCACGATGGCTCGGCTCGACGTCGCTGTACTGCATGGTCTCGAGCATCAGGGTAGTGGTCACTCGGCACTCCCGGCAGCAACACTGATATCGAAGTCCTCTCTCGTCCTTAGTCAGACCGATGCTCACGAACCACCGGCCACAAAGCAGCACTTATTTGGTTGGCACGACCCTGTGTAGCTGCGAGCGCGTCGGGCGTGCATCCGGGTAGATCGGATCGAAGCCATCGCGGTAATACACAAGGTCGTCGTGCGTCGCGTCCCACTCGATCTGGGCCTTCTCAACGTCTCTACCGCACCGCTTCAGCACCGCTAATTTGCACAGCTCGAAGACCTCGATGTGGGCGTAGGTGTACACGCCGGTGTAGGGCTTGGAGTCCAAGCCATAGGGGACCCATGCTGGCGTCCCGACGTTCCAGGCGACGGCCATGTTCACGCCCTAAAGGACTGCACTCACAAAGAACGGAACGGAAGCTTCGGAAGAAGGCAAGTTGGTCTTCTCCACACCCCAGCATAGCTACGACCCCACCAACTCACAGTGGAGAAACCGAAGTGAACGGCGCCAGGGAGGGTGATCACTCCCTCACCGGGCCGTTGCACGGTCCTCACACAGCGGACTCCATTGCGACGCAACACTGCGGGCTCAATCAGCACAGACTTCGCCCGCAGGAACTCCGAGTTGGCGGCGAATTCCTTCATGAAGAAAGTCGATGCCAAACTCTTAAACCGCATGAAGTCAGCAGCCGGCACCGAATACCTTCAGAAGCACAAAAGTAACCCAAATCAAAAAAAAAAGAAAAGAAAGGAAAACCCCAACAAAGTTAAGGCTACCAAATGGTCACGCCAGCCCAGGCTCCTGGCAGCAGAACGTTCACGGAGAACAGGTCGCTGTTCTCCGTGTGCGCCGGGAAGAAGGCGCCGGCTCGGCGCATGTAGGCGTACACAGAAGTCACGCCCTCAATCGACAGCCCAAGACCTCCCGCGCGCTTACTCAGAGCCTGCATCTCCAGGATGGACCCCAGGGCCGGCTTCCACGCCCTGTCCTGGACCGGGGGTTCTAGCTCCTGGGCATAGGCGAACGGCCGGCCCTTTTCAGAAGCACCGCGCCAAAAAGCCCTGAAACCCCAAACTACAAAAATTAAAAGCCGGCCTACTCTTCATATCCGTCGGCCGAAACGCCACCGGGCCAGTCGCCATCCTGCTGATACTCGCCGACAGTGCTGTCGGGCTCCGACGCCGTCACAACCTTGTAGACGCCTCGGGCYTGACGCGGCTCGAGCCGGTACGACCTGAGAGAGGARACGGTYGAGAGTTCACGACCGRAAGASAGGACACTCACTTGGTCKGGACTATATCCTCTGCGGAGTACTGACAACTCGGCAGAACGTAGTCGTCAGGAGYCCGGAACCTCAGCAGACCGACGCCWCGGCTCCACGGGTGCTGCTCCAGAAGGCCATCGAAGAACCCGTCAATGTCAGACGTCAAATGTCTGGCAGCAGGTTCGATCGTGTGAGCTCCGGCAATCTCGTCGTAAGTTGTCATTGCTCCCAGCAGAGCAGGGAATAAAAGCAAAATTGGGGTGGAAAAATCGCAGAAAAGGCTCTAAACAGGAAAGTTGCATAAACAAGGCCGGAATCCCGAAGATAAAGCCAAATCGCGGACCCCTACCCCCAGCAGAATGGCCAGCCATTCCGCTGGAGGGTAGGGGGCGGCTGGCGGACCCCTGCCCCCAGCAGAATGGCTGGCGGCAGACCCCTACCCCCCAGCAGAAAGGACAGCCATTCGCTGGAGGGGAGGGGGCGGCTGGCGGACCCCTGCCCCCAGCAGAATGGCTAGCCATTCCGCTGGAGGGGAGGGGGCGACTGGCGGACCCCTACCCCCCAGCAGAAAGGACAGCCATTCTGCTGGAGAGGAGGGGGCAGCCAGCAAAGGAAAGTCAGCAGAAACACAGGCCGACAAATCAGCAGGAAACTTCTGCCGGCAAATTATGAATGTGCCAGCTTCCAAAGGGAGGATTCAACAGATTTGGGGGCTGTCATCAACCCACTCTCCCACGATTTTTTTAAACTACTTCTCATAGGTCTTTACTCATCGCAAAGAATTCGGCCGGCAATTTGAAAATTCCAGCCGCCTAGACAAATCCATCACAATTTGACGGTCATTGTCGCATTACAACAATCACTCATTCGCAACATGACTCCAACGACCTTGATCACACCCCTTTTTTTCGGTCTCCTAACCAATTGCAACAAATCTCACTCTTCCAACTCCGGCCCTCACATCCCATGCCAAAACAGACCTTCSCCGAAAACCAAAACTTGCAAAAGTCGACCCTAGGGTTGAACAAAAATAAAAATAAGGCTTTGGGGCCMTCCACAATTCTCGCCCGCATGATCTGGCTACCCGTCTCAATGCTCACCCTCGGCTTTTCGGCCTCCCTATCACCGGATSAAGCGAATGGAGCAGCCTTTGACTGCTTTGAAACGGCGCCGCCGTCATCAAACCAAACGGGAGGCGCTTTTAGTCACTATGTGAACTGCTCCAAAAACTGTGAAGAAGAGTGTCATCCWATTTGCATWATCAACGGCACAAAGGAGGGTCCAGATCGACGGCAGATGGCCTGGCTATGCTATCAACTGAGAATCAAGCACAAGTCAATGCTCGAAAAGACCTATTCACTGCTGTCAGACCACTCAGTGACCCTAATCTGGCTAGCAGGMATTACCCTACTGATAGGACTCTGCGCCCTATGGGTCAGACACTGTTCAAAAGAGCCTCGGCACGTCACTGTCGAAATGCAAATGCCCCACTTACAGGCCCTGTGCGCCTAACCCAAATACCCTCGCTTTCCGTCTCACTATTCCAAGCCCTCACTCAACACGGTCTGGACAGACACAGGCCCATTATCATCTTCCCAGCCGCTTTACTGCGGAGCACAAAGTGCACCCGACCAGAATACCATTCCACAGCCTCGGGCGTCTCACACCCCGCAACATATTTTGCTGTGTAAGAGCCACCCCACCCACCCTTCAGTCACATCTCCGTCCTTCCGACCAGCCTCATTTCCATTCCTGACTGCATTTTTCCTTACCCCCTCATTTTCCCATCGGACCCAACCCATCCATCAACGCCGATGTTCAAAAGGGCAACATTTCAAAAAGAAAAAACCGGTCGGGCCGCCCTCGCCCTTACCCACCCACTAGGGGCAACCGACGCCGCGGAGTCCCCACCCCCATCATTCTATCCCAGAGTCAGACCAACCGCCGGGCAATCCTCTCTCTCACATTTGTGCCAGTGCTGACTTGACTCTCCTCTAAGTCAATTTTGTTCCCTTTCAGATATTCAAATGTCCAACACTATTCCTACTGAATCCCCAAACTCGACCCTCGGGTTGAACGAAAAAATGAGTACGGGCCCCGAGCCCGGACCAGGCGAAGGAGCCACGGATATGGAAACGGAATCCAGCGAAAACTCGGCCTTAGGGCTGAACGAAAATGAGAGAGAAATTGAGGGGCAGCAAGGCATGATGGCTCCGATCCACCGGAATCCCCGCGATCCGTTGGGTTTGGCAGAGTTGTCGGCCACGAGTGAAACATCGGCCTTCGGGCTGAACGAAAATGTGATGGAAGTTGTAGGGTTCGGAGATCCGGCCGTAGAAGGAGGTGGAAGCTTTGCCAATGGAGGATTTGACAACCCGAACCCGTCCGGCTCAAGCACGGGAGCAGGTCAGGTAAGGGGAGACAAAAAAAGGTTTTCCCTGTCAAGCCTAACGGCAGCACTCGATGCCGAAGATGAGCCTGAGTCCGGCGACGAGACGGCGGACAGCACGTCCCCGGCATGGTACCTCATCGCACAAGTACGGAATGACGGAGCGGTGGCGGCACGAATTCCGAGGAATTCGGCATGGCCAGTGTTAGTCCTCATTCCGCCGGGAATGGTGGAGACATCCCGGCCGTTCGAATGCGGAGACACTGTTCAAATCGAGGCGTACGAGCGAGTGCAAACCGCAAACGGTTGGGCAGACGTGAACGGATGGCAACACATCCCGGCAGCGAAATTAAGTCACCAAGCAGTGGCAGTCAAGGTAAGTGACTGGAAACAGCTTCAGTTCACGACCGCGCTGGGGCTCGTCACGCGTGTTCATCGGGACCCGCGCACCCGTCAACTGCGATCGGCGGACGTGGCAGCTCTGGAACTGCCGTGCGTGCTCAAGGTGTTTCGCCGGCATCTGCCAGCCGATYTGAAYCACACCACCATCCGYTACCGCGGGCTCGTTCGCCTCAATCTGTTGGCCATCAACCGTCCACAGCGCGTGCTKGTGCAYAACAGCTAYGTGTTGCCAAGCGGTTTCCCGCACAGGACTGGCGACGAGTTGTTGGCAACCAACCCGAAGGTGATCGCCGGAGTCGAGGGCGAGCAGGTCGGGTTTGAATTTCCATTCGGTAAAGAGCTCTCGTGGGAGGGCATTCAACTTGGAGAAAAAGCGATGGGGGCGGCTTTAGCCGCACAAATCGCGGATGTACAGGCGGAATTGCGCAAACACACGCTGCTRGTTGAACCRACGGTGGTGCGCATCGTGGAGGACTACCAAATCGTCCTGTCCTTCCGCCGTAACGTCCAGACGATCGAAGAGCTGACACAGCTAACCGAAAMGTGGGAAGAGGACACGGCAGTTTCGTGTCGAGTGGACCAGAGGGATGAACGGAGGCCGTGCGCTTCAGGGTTTGTGACAAGGGTAGAAAAGGACGTTGCARCCCCAGGATATGTGATGCGAGCGGAGGTTATCTTGGCCCATCAACCGGCAAAGAAGCAGAGCACCTGGGAGGAATTCCAGGCGTTGAGGGACGGCGAACTTCAGTACGTCGAGCTAAAGCCGATGGTGTCCACGAGAGCGCTCCAGGACAGAGCGGAACTGTTGGCAGGCAACAACTGCTCCAAGTGGGCGAAGAAAGGCGAACATCCAAACAGTTCGCTGGGAAAAATGATGGCAATACTGCTCGGCCGACCGATCGCGCAACCGCAACCGGCAATCACGTCAGGTATTATGGGATTTGGTCCATTACAGATGCTGCGCGGAGGTCAGCGCGACAGCGCTGAACTAATGCTCGACCCGGAAACACGGGTCCTCTTTCAACAGGCCGGGCCCGGAACGGGTAAGACATTCACAGCGGCAGCCATCATCGCGGGGATCCTGCAGGCCGATCCGCAGGCCAGAATTCTGGCGGTCGCACCGCCGAATGTGGCGGTGGTCAAATTCGTGCTCGAAATGCAAGGCGTCCTGGAAGTCAGCGGACAACAAGAGCGAATGGTTGCTCTCTTCAGCGGAGCGGGCAAGCAAAATTATGCACAGGAAGTCGAGCGCATTGCGCCGCACCTGCTGGCTACCGCCGTCGAACCGGAAGACTTCCAGGAGCTGCTGCAACCAGCGGCGAGGCGGAGCGTGGTGCGATACCTGCGGGCGTGCGCTCAGAACCCCCGACTTGCACAAGAAGCAGCYGTGGCTCGATTGGTTAAAGARCACAGCGARMGGCGCCTCTGCTTTGCYACACTGTCSTTCGCCGAACAGGTYGCAGGRYTGTTTTCAGARACAACGCACCTGCTGATYGACGAGGCAGGACAGGCACCATACGTTCAAGTGCTCTCGCTGGTCGCCCAGCTGCCSGCTYTGAAGAAGYTAATGATYACCGGGGATMGAAGACAGTTGAAGGTRCATCTGCCTTCGCTTCCGGTSGCGATTCGGGAGGACCTGGGCCTCGACACGGTKATACAGAATCTCGACGTGGCGGAAGGCACGGACGTCACAACGCTGACGGTRAGTTATCGGTCTCATCCCGCCATCGTCAGGTGCGTRGAAGCTGGATTCTATCGGCCRCACAACGAGCGACTCACACCCGGWCGCTGCGACGCGGAGCGAGCTCTGTTAACAGGGCAAGACGCYTTCAARTTGCCAATGCGAGGATCRCCACTGATCCTCATTCACCAGCGGGATCARGCGGAACGTGACGAAACGTCGCTGTCCTCCCTCAACCAACGGCAATCCGTCACGGCAATGGAAGTGCTCCGAATGCTGACCGAAGTCTTCTCGCCGGAAGTG
This sequence comes from Globodera ellingtonae, assembly GCA_001723225.1. Lineage (NCBI taxonomy): Eukaryota > Metazoa > Nematoda > Chromadorea > Rhabditida > Heteroderidae > Globodera > Globodera ellingtonae. The sequence goes on along the minus strand of MEIZ01000013.1, from coordinate 146,099 downwards.
ACGATTCGGTGCATATGCCTGTACGCGAGTCAGGCACAGGACATTGCGAGACGCGTGCGAGAGACRGAAGGACTCGACCACGTTCGAGTCACGACAGCCGACGCAACTCAGGGGCACGAGGCAATGCTGGCAGTCGTGGTGACCACGTGTTCGCAGATCAACCCGGACGCCGAAGGGAATCCGTTCTGGGCCAGCGCCGACCGCGTCGATGTCGCCCTGTCGCGAGCGAGTCACGGGCTGGTGCTGATCGGAGACCTTCTACTGCTCAGCAGAACGGCAACATGGCAGAGGTTCCTCCGACAGGCAACGAACGAAACCGTTGTTGTCGGGGACAACTACCTGCAGGCAATCCGTGACCCGCGCAGTGAGTACGCTGAAGACGGTCGCCTGATGTCGGGTGAGCGGCTGTCGGTGAGATCTGAGGAGTTCTACCGCCGGTTTGACGTGAGGGAAGTCGGCCAAGGCCAAAACAGGGGAGGAGGGGGAATGGACAGATATCAGCCCTACCTTTATCAGGGACGTCGTGGTGATCAACAACGACAACGCGGCGGCGACCGTGGCACGGCGCGATGCGGACCGATGCGCCGATAAGAAAGAGGAGAAGGAAGAGGACGGAGGATATCAATCGACATGGAAAGTCCCTGGAAAATTCCCTAACCCAAAAAAAGGCAGAGCAGTCACTCCACCCAACAAAAAACGGCCAGACCAAAAGTTTGGACCAGTGCCGAAAACCCACTCAGTTCTCCCGGACCCTTAAGTCGCCCCCCCCCTCACTCTCAAACACCTCATCACTTCCCCAAAATCGCCCCACTCACGACACGGAATGAATCCGGGGCGTGCTCCTCGGAGTCCCGGCCATCCATCTCGACGGTGGACGTGTTGCTCCCTTCGGGAGGCGCAACCTGGCCGAGGATCTCTGGATGGGAGCATCGATGGACGAAGCCAGTGCTCGGAGTCGGAAGGCACTCCCCCCTCTTCTGCATCAGCCGAAAGGCATCACACTCTTTTGAGGATCGGGGACGATCCTGAGGGAAAGGGGAGCTGTAAGGGAATTCGGCATCATTCAAATAAGGGAAGGGACTGCTCTTTGCCCTCCCCGCACATCGATCGGACATTTCCACTTTTCCATTTCCCTTTCGCCCCGCCCAACGCTTGTCGATGTTTCCCCTCCCCGCCAACGACGAGTCAGTCGACAGTCGATCGACCGCAGAGTTGTGGTGAATTGTTGTTCCTCAATATCGAGGAGAGTTGTGCACGGAAYAAAAGAGGAAAGTCGCGAGGCGCAATTTGGGGGACCAACATCAACCCAGGGCCCGGGTTCCCTCCAATTTACCCCTCCCTCTATTCCCTCACCGCCCCTCTCCGTTCTCGCACCATCCGGATTTCAACGGTGCTTGCCCGACTGGGGGCCACAACACGCGTCCCTCACTTTAAGTAAATTCGCTAAGAGTAAAAAATAAAAAATTTGAAGGTTACCTTAATATTTTTAAAATCTGAAATATCAAGGACTCGAACTTTAGACAAAATCGAATTTCGGTCGGTTCTTTTCGGTTAAAATACCGAAAAGTACCGGTATTGAAAAATCTCGATACTTTTCGAAAAAGTTCGGTCGGTACTATTCGGTAAAGTACTGATGCCTGAGTACCGAAAASTACCGAAAAAGCGTCGGTACTTTCCCGTACCCTTCCGATCTCTAATAAAAACCTTTTTCTTTACCCAAATTAAAAAAGTTTGGCATTTTACAATGAATATAAAAACAAATTTTTTATAAATATCGAAAAAAATTTGGCCAAACAATAACATGCGTYGCCCTGGTGCCGAGGCTAGCAAACTTCTACAATTTTGTGAACTCAGAGAGGCCAAATTTGCGCTTCCATCCAATAATTGTTCTTCTACAAACGCCCAATTATCAGTTGAGTTATTTTGATCAGACAAATGTTTTGCTTCCTTAGAATTGTCCTGATCCTCCAAATTTTCATCATCATCTCCAATTTTTTTGTGATGATCAGAAGTGTTGGGATCTTGTCCGTGTTGATCTTCTCCTTTAACGCGATCCCCCATTGTTCTTTAAATTCAACACTTTCCTCGTCACACCATTCAAGTTCATGTTTAATTTTAATTGTTCCTGAATGTGTTATTTTAAAAAGTATTAGATTAAACCAAAGTTTGACCCAAAATTCTTGTAGTATTTTTTCCAACATAATTTGTTTCAAAGTTTTGCTCCAAGTTTTACGTTTTGTTAAAAAATGTATTTTGGCCATAGTCCTATCGACGCCGGTTAGACATCACCCTGGCCCATTAAGGAAATTTTTGAAAATTCTAATGATGCTCCTCCCTGAAAGTCATAAAAAACATTTACATAGTCGGTTTTTCGAACCCGCACTGAAAAAGTCACGGCGCCCGACACTCACCACTACTCCACTCACTCAGACACAAATTTAATGTGTAAAATCTATGAAACCCTTTAAAATGCAAAAAATTTAGCCCGTGTTAACTCGTGTCAAAACACACGGGTAAGGGCTACACGGGCTATGTACCCCGTGAACCCGTGTAACCCCGTGTCGACCCAAAAAAACACGGGTTACGGGCCACGGGGTTCGTAAAAACCCGTACGGACCCCGGCCATAAGTTGCTTCAAAGTGGGTTTCACCAAAAAAAATTTTACGGATTCATCCTTTAGGCTTAGAGAGAGTTTGATAAAAAAATCGGAGATGTTTATCTCTTTCACTTTATCCACTGGTTAAAAAATGGGCAAAATCACTCATTTAAGCGTTCACAAGCTAGTAATGCGGAAATTACCAGCCAAGTACCGCACACTACACTCGACTACGGCGGCTAGTAGGTGGGGCAAGACTCCGGGCTCCGGACCCCCAATTCGAAAAATTCCCTCCTTGTTTTTGAGGGAGACTTCCCCCGAAATCGAGGGAGATTTACCCAGGGAATCTTCCACTAAAAAAAGAAAATTCCCGGGGAAAATTCCACAAATTTGGAGGGAAATTTCCCCCGAAAAGCTCCCCTACAAATAGCAGGGGAACACTGTCTTCCCCAAAATAATTTGTTTATATTCCATGCAAAAATTTGCATCAACACCATAACAAATGMAAATTGACTACTCTTCGAATTAAAARGCGCTGAGAATTAAATAACATACTTTCACACGATTTAAAAAGAAAAAACGGCGGACGACTAACTTTCTCGCGAAATTTAGGCGTCTGGAACATAAATCTTTTAAATAAAAGGACTAAAACACACTTCCAAAGATGCCGAAGAAGATTCTTCTCCCAATCCTCGGGGGCGTTTCGAAGATGACTCACTCTCCCCAAACAAATCACTTGCGATATCTCCCGGCGCTTTTTGAAAAGATTGCCCGAATGCATTGAGCATTATATTTTTAACTGTCTCCCGTGCCGGCGAATCAGAACGCTCTGGCGAACCACCTCCCGTGCGGTTATACGCTCTACCAAAATGAAAATTGCTTGAAGGGTAGAGGGCTAGGTATTAGGGAGTACCTTTTTTTCGGCAGAAATTGAATCGGCAGTCGTTTTTTCATGTATTTCACTCGTTCTTTCACTTGCTTAACCGTAACCGAAGATTTGGGAAATTGGACATTTAGGTGGTCAGTGATGGCCTGCAACGCCTTGACGGAAACTTGGTTATGCAGTTTTTTGCGTAAAACAAAGATGCAAAATAACTGACCTTCAATCATCAAAAACCACATGAAAGTTCCCTCATTTTTCAGTGGAAGGGAGTTTTCCCTCGATTTCTTGATTTCAGGGGAAATTCGCTAAATCCCCCGATTTTCTTTTTTACAGGAATTCCCTTGGAATTGGGGTAGAATCCGTAACTCGTAATAATCAAAAAAAATTCGTAACTCGTAATAATCCGAAAGTAAGTGACCCACGCCCGGACTTTTAACAAAAGCTCTTCTAATTGTGGCATTTTCAGCACATCTCCCATTATAAGATGTAAAAAATGGCAAGCACATTGGAAGCTTAATCAAAATGTTATTTTTAAAATGTTAAGATTTTAGTACCTATTTAACTCCAAAATGTTAGCAGAACGCTGCATGTTTTTTGCATTGTCTCGGACTAGGCAAATCACTTTTTCTCTAGTGAACCCATTCGTTCCCAATGACTCTTCAATTGCCGTCGCAATTTCTGCTCCAGTATGGCCTTCCATCGGTATGACATCCGAAGTCGCTCCTTTCAAAAGTTGCACTGATGTGGTGAACTGTTATGCTATAATACCAAAAAATTTTGGTTGATACGAACTAAATAAACCTCAAGAGTGACGGCGATTTTGTTATTTGTGACCACCCGTCAGACGTCACCGCAAAAAAATCATTTCCGATACGTTCTGTAATTTTTTGTTGAATATTGTTGGCCATATCGGGGATAACTTTTCGTCGAAAGTACGCTCTACGTCGCAGCTAAAAACGACTAAATCATGTTTAAAATGTAAAAAACCTCCAGTTTTGGATATGCCACCGAAAAAA
>MEIZ01000013.1:110488-129210 GCA_001723225.1 Globodera ellingtonae | reverse complement strand
TTTTTTAGCAAGAACATTGGGGCGTTTTTGGGGATATTATTCAGTTCCTCCATCATTGTTTGGGCTTCACTCGGGGTAATGTGTCCTTTCTTTTTAAGGAAACTAATAATTGCAAACCAACAAATTAAGAACACTGGAAACGCAATGAGGTAGTGGGAAAAAAGCATTAATATTTGTAACCAAATTTGCGGGTCATTTTCGGGTTCAACCAAAACTTGGAGCGGGGGGTTTGTAGTTGTGTTATTCATTTTTTTACAATGTTTGTTGGCAATGTTATTTATAAAATTTTTGAGTCTGATACAATGTGTCGATTATAATCGAACATGATCATTTRATCAAATTCACCCAAAACTATCATTTCCACTCCTCCTTTTGGTATAGGAGTGTTGAACGTGGCTCGAATGCATGTTGTTCCGCTTCTTAATAGTTCAAACCCGCAACTGTCGTCCAGCGTGGAAGTTAATGGATTACAAAAAATGTCCACCCATTTTTGAATTTTTCCATAGAAATATCAAATGATCTTTCAGAGTTTGTCATTCCCAATGCCTCATACGTATCGACAAATGCTCTAACAAAAAAGTTTTCTCCAAAATTTAGTTTGTAGGGTACAAGGGGGTATATCATTCCACCAGCATGCACAGAAATTTCTCGAACATCAAAAGGTTCAAATTTAAACGGGGTCAACTTGTAATCGCCGTTGAACGCCGCATTCCCAACCATTGCAATCGTCATTCGTCGCGGAATTGTTGCACTAAAAACATTGTATTCAAACTCATAGCGTCCAGCGCTTATATACGACGATTTGATTTCCGTTTTTCGAACAGAATAAGTGGCTGGCTGTTTTTCCAACGACTTGTACAAGCTCATATTAAAGGACGGCTGCACTTCAATCATTTTTGCGTAAATTTTTACGTCATGAACCGCCACCCGGTATTTGTTTGTATCGTTTCCCAAAAGTGTTTGCAAGAGAAATGAATCTTTGGTCTTGTAAATGGTGAACAACAAATCCAAATTGTTTAGAAGGTATAGTTCCTGATTTCCCATGTCAAAGTCTAAGCGCGAAAGGAATTGGGCCTTTTTCCCACCTTGAAATATTTTGTAACGTTCTTTGAATCCTTCATCATTCTCATTGTTATGTGTCTTGCTATGACGATATGCGACGGATCCAAGAAAATGTTTTTTTGCATTGCTTGTAAAGCTCAGTTCATTAGTGATGTATGCTTTGAAGGGATATAAATTGCCACTGTCATAAACCTCAGTGTTCCCAACAGTGACTTTGAGCTGTTGAACAAAAGTTTGCCCAATTCCTTGAATGGCACTTACATTTAAGTCTGTATTTTCAATTGCAACCCATTTGTCATTTTCTCCTAGTTTTTCAATGGACAGTTCAAGATAAAGATAAATTCGGGATAAATCCGTCCATAAATTGTCACTATAAAGACGAAAGAGGTAGGGAGATTCCTGGGTAATTGTGGCAAGCGGGAGCACTTGGCGAAAGAAAGAACGGACAACAGATACATTAGTTGGGGGTACAGAAAAAATGTTTAATACTGTTTATTGCAATTGGACTGTTTTCACTAATTTTTTGAGGACACGCCATTTTCAATATGTTCCCAAGAAGTCAACACGAAGTTTTTTATTCTTGGGTTTTCCAACCACTGGTGGACCAATTGTTGATTGGATCTTATTTATATTTTTTCGTTTGCCCTTTCCAAATTGTCCAGTAGAGGCATCCTTGCGATATCGTTTAAAGTCAAATCCTTGCCCTTTCTGGGTATTGAGATTGCTAGCCGCTTTTTCGAGGAGATTTGCAAGACCCGATTTGCTTTCGGTGATAAGAGATTCTTTTATATCTTTGCCTTCCAGCACATTTGTTAGGACCCGATTCCCACTTTCAAGTCCCTGTCGACCAATAGCGGCACCAATTTGCTTTCCAATAGGCAGCAGATATCGCATGAGGCTTCTAAACAGAGAGCCCACTCCACCACCTCGCTGATATGGAATGCCGCGAAAGACGTTGTAGCCACCAAACTGGACCAACAACTCGGGCGACGCTTCTGCAAATGTGGACCAATCCACCTGGAGGGGATCAAAATCAACATGCATTTTTATRCATTGATAAAAAAATTATTTGTTTATTTATAATGTTTAAAGATTACSCTTTTCACAAAGGTGTTGACAATAGTATCTGGTGATGTTTTTKTAAAGTGTAAAAAGTGGACCAATTTTTCAAAGGGTACCCCCAGACATCGGKTATACAAAAAGAAAATCACATGACGACCACACGCGTTTGATTTCACAGACTGCAACGAAAGTTTATTGTAACGAATTTGGCCAAACTGGCTCAAATAATCTACAATGAACACACTGGGTGGTGGCCAAATCCCCAGCGAATCATAATATTCCAAGCTGTTTTGGGACGCACAATAAACACCAACCCAGTGTGAACCCCGGGAATTGCTTGGATCAATGTTCAAAACCATGCAATGGGGAAATTTTGCAATTGAACCAGCTGGTGGTATCTGATCTGCAGCAAAACAGCCAATATATGAGGGACGTGTGACTGGGTTTCCGTACAAAGTTTTGTCAACCTCAATAGTGTTCATCATTGTTYAAAAATAGGACAATTTTCGAAAGTGCAATGTTAAAGTACATGTACCATATTGGAATGGCATCAAGATTCCGCTATTTGTACGAATTTCAATAAACAATTCAGCAATTTCCTTTAACAACAGTTTATGATATTGAATGGCTAAAAATTGTTCCTCGACATTTTCATCAGGCTTTCCGCRGATTGTGACAWTACGCAAATTGGCGTGGTTTTGGCATCATTTTTGTTTGTTTGGGCAAAATCTCCTCCAAATTTTGTAGACGAACGTCAACAGGTCGCTCACAGAATCTCCTCATCCGGGGCGCACACGTGGTGCAGTTTGAAGTGCTCCGTCCTCCCGCCCCTGAGCGCGTCATTTCGCGGGTCCAAAGGACAAGGCACAAACACGGTGTCGTAGCGCTGCTTCAGCTGTTGGTCTCGACGCAGCGAATCTTTCCAACGACAAGCCCACACGGCGTGAATCTCACAGCCGTGCACGTGCTCCAGTTCCCACAGGCGTCGCTTGAACGTGATGCGGCGTTGATTGTTTCCGGACAGGCGCATTGAGTAGATCTTCAGCCCCGTTGTGCACAGGCGTTTTGGCGGCAAACTTCGTCGGTGTAAGGCTTCCAATACGAGATGGAAGTCGTATTTGCCTCCATTGTGTGCAATGCACACCGTGTGTGCTTTTTTTGGCCCCGTCTGGGTCAAAAAATCCAAAAACTGGTCCACCGGATTTGTTTCCTCGTTATCAAAGGAGTGGAAGAAGAAGCGCCGTGRGTTGTAAGTTGGAGCTCCAGCTGGGGCTGGTTGCGGAAAAAACGGCGGTGATGACCATTGCCTCATTTGGGGACCCCTCGCTGAACCACACACACAGCTTGGAGCTCGTCGACCCTGCCCATCATGAACGCTGATCCCCGCTCGGATGCAGCGCTCACAGATGACCTCCGCAACAATGAGCAGTGGCACGTGCTTTTGCACAACTTGCGAGTATAATTGCAATGGTCGATCCTGTGAAGTCTCTGCATCAAATATGCAGAGTCGGATCGGCATGTTGTCATCGTTGTCGTCATCGTCCGAGCTCTCATTGTCGCCGGAATAGTTAGTCGAAACCGGTGACAGGGCCCGTTGAGCTGGCACCGATCTAATTGGCTGGTTGAAGCAAGGGTGGTCGGTTGTGTGTGGTCCACCACATCTTCGACAATTGCCACCCACGACGGGGTGGCGAGGGGGGCATTGATGTGCCCCGGCGTAAGCGATACACCCACACACACGGCAAACTCGACGCCACTCGCAAATTGGACGTCTTTGGCGTTGCCCGCGTCCATCCATCGGCGCTGCTGCTTGGCGGGCCAAATGGTGTCATAGAAGTTATTGTTTGGAAAGATGAAGCGGCACTCGGGGCAAAGCCGAGCACTGTTGTYCCCATTTTGCAACTAAAGATTGTGTAAAAATGTAAATTCCATCAAAACACCTGTTCTGTCTGGCACGGAAATCCCGGCCCAAATCTCAAGCACAGGCGGCATACGACAGTGCACCCGGACGGATGGTAGAGCCTATCCACCCCCCGCTCACAGTCAATGCAGTACTTTGCCACCTTGAAGAGCTGCTCAATTCTGCCAATGTAGTTAAAGTGCTCTCGTTCCAACAACAAGCACAGGTCAAATTGTGCCACCCTTTAAATTTGCACTTTGTTGATTAATACTCTGAAACTTACCCCCCTCCTTTGAATGAAATCCGATACTCCATCTCCTTTTCAAAGATTGTCAGCCGAACTTCGCCGTGGCCATAAATGTTGTTCAACCATGTTTGTAGCCGGTCCACGTCCTCCAAGCGGTATAGGCGTTTGTGTCGAGAAATACCGGCCCTGCGGAGTAAATTTCGTGCCGCTGGACCGTGTCGATGTTGTTGACCAGCATACAAATTGAAGGCCGCACGCCCGCCACCACCAGGCATTTGGCAAAGGCGATCACGAAGCCCAAGCAGCACCGCCCGCGCCAGACACAAGCGATCCCCGGGGTTTTGAACCCGCACGAGCGATTGCACACTGTGTGACACGTGATGCTCCTGATCCAAGTCACATGCACCTAATTTTTTGGTTTAACAAACGTTGGCAAGGTTAAACAACCTCCTCTTTGGGAGTCGGCCCGAACTTGCTCCAGCGGCCACACCGCCAGCACTTTGGCGACTGTGGTCCCAGAGAGCAGGTCAATGCCCGCTGCGGACTGCTCGTTCAATCGCTCAATTGCTGCTGCCAATGTAGCGGCGTTATTCTGCTCCGGTGGCCGGAGTCGCACAACAAAGGGCCGCTCTAGCCCCGGCGCCTGCAGCTGAAGGCCGACCATGAGTGCTGGGGGGCGGTCCTGCAAAACCCGGTCCAGTAACTGCTGGATCAGCGTTGGTAACAGCAGATCCGGGCGGTCGGCATCCTCCAGAGGAAGAAAGCGGATTTCCGCAATTTCCCCCCGAGTGTTGCGAGATACGTTTCGCATTGGCGTTGAACGCTCAATGACGAACAGTCTGTCACTCGCTATCTTAACAAACGGACCAAGCTTAGTTCTATAATTAAATTTATCAGCATTAAAAACAAGCAAAAAAAAAATCAGGGCAAAATGATTTGACAAACGGGACAAACACGTCGAATWTTTAGCCATGGAGATATGCAGGAAAAGTGAAAAAGATGAAAACAATGAAGCGAGGTCGCGTGTTCCCCAATTAGAAAAGAGCTTTTACATATTGAACACTCTTGCAAATTATTAACATGGGTCTGGGTTATTTCCAGCTCGGGTAACAAAAGAATTTTACTGGCCGGATATGGTTTTTGCGCTAGACTATAAGTTCCCCTGTTGCGCGGGCGGTTAAATGATATATCCTCGATGATCCAATCATCCCAGGGTTGTGGTATGGGAGTGCTGAGAGACTCAAGCGCCACTCGAACTCTTTCACGAACCGGTTCTGCTGCTCGACGCTGAGGTGGTCTGTCTTTCAGTCCGAATAAAAAGTCCTATTAACAATAAAATAAATTTGACCAATTTATAACAAAACAAATAAATTAGAAATAGCAATGAAAATAAGTTTGTAAACAAATCATTACAAATCCTTTTCCTCATCCAAAACAAATAATTAGAAATAGCATTAACAATTTCAATTTTTTAATTATTTCAAAACAAATCAATAACAAATATCATTAAAATTAAGTTTGACCAGTTTTTTTAATAATTGCAAAAACAAATAAATTACAAATCATTTTCCAATACCAAGCAAATAAATTAGAAATAGCATTAACAAAGTCAAAGTTTTCAATTACAAATATCTTTGAAAATAAGTTTGACCAATTTTTAAGCATTTCAAAACAAATCCATTACAAATATCAATGAAAATATGACCAATTTTTAATAATTGCAAAAAATAAAAATAAATTACAAATCATTTTCCTCATCCAAAAGAAATAAATTTAAGTTTGACCATTTTTAATCTTTCAACAAATCAATTACAAAAAAAATCAATCAGATGAATGGCCGATTTTTTTTAAATAATTGCAAAATCAAAGGTTTTAAATAGCAGTTGAACGTTTTTTTTAATAATTGAAAATCCCAAAAAGAATTTATTATTTACACTAAATCAATTATACAAAAAAATAACATTGAAACACAAGTGAGGGCTCAAAAATGTGGTATGGAAAAAACTTGTTCAYCAAATTAAAAAGTTTGACATTTTACAATGAATATAAAAAATTCGCTCAAACAATAACATCTGTCGCCGTGCTGCCGAGACTGGGCAACCTTCTATAATTTGAAGATCTCAGAGATGCTTAATTTCTTCTATAAATTGAGCTTTCCATCTAGATAGATTGCTTTTTGAGATTTTCAACAAATCAGCAATGTCACAATCACTCATTTTCGGATTCTTTCTTTTTATTTTGGCATATTTCTTCAAAATTTCAATTTTTGTTGCATCAGAAAACTTTTCTTTGACAGAAAGGCCAAATTCCCACTTCCAATTAAAAATTGTGCTTGCGCGTACACCTAATTTTTTTGCAATTTTTTCATCAAGTTCATGTTTTGAACTGTTTTTAAGTTTTGCTTTCTTGCATTTGCTTTTTATTTCATCAAATTGTTTCAAAATTTCACGTTTTTCTAACTCAGAAATTTTTTTGATGACAGAAAGGCGAAATTCGCGCTTCCATACAATAATTGTAGCTCTACAAACGCCCAATTTTTTTGCAATTTTCTCATCGAGTTCATTCATTAAAATGTTTTTTAGTTTTGCCTTCATACATTTGCTTTTTATTTTATCAAATTGTTTCAAAATTTGACGTTTTTCAAACTCAGAAAACTTTTCTCGACTTAGACCCAATTCTTTGATCCATTTATACACTTTTGTGCGATTCACACTTAGACTTTTCGCGATTTTTCTCTCAATTTGAGCCCATTCATTTGTGGAATATTTTCTGTTTTTCTTATAATTTACTTTCATTTCATGGAATTTTTGAATAATTTCGCGTTTTTGCTGATTTGATTCAATTTTTTCACATTCATTGGACTCATTTTGCTGTTCATCAACACTCTCATCTTGATCAGTTGAGTTATTTTGATCAGACAAATGTTTATTAGAATTATCTCTAATCTTTTTGTGATCAGAAGTGTTGCGCGCTTGTCCGTGTTGATCTTCTTTTTTAATGTTATCCTCCAATTGTTCTTTAAACTCAGCACTTTCCTCGTCACACCATTCAAATTCATGCTTAACTTTTCCTGAATGTTTTATTGTAAAATATAAATTAAATAAATATTTTTGAATAATTTCGAGCTTATGAATATTGAACCAAATTTATAATCATTTAATTGTTTTAAAACTTAAATTATCTTCTCTCTCATGAAGTGGCTCACCTTCCACTTTAACTGCTCCAAAATGTGGTTTATGCTCAACTTTTACGATTCCTTTTAGTGCAGATTCGTCCTGCCATCTTCCATCAAATTGCTCCTCGTGCGGTTCAACCTTAAATTAGTTAATTTAGATTCCCGGATGAAAAAGCAAAACCCCAAAAATAAAAACAAAATTTTCAGAAAATTTATTTATTTTTTTATTCCAAACTTTGATTTTTGGCTGAGATTCAATCGGATTGTTGTTTGCTTGAGGCTCCGGTTGATTTGTCTCCCAAAGTTCGTCAAATAAATCATTTGGAAATGTAAAAACATAATTTATTGAACAAATTATTTGTAGAATGTGCAATTTCATAATAAATTTATCTTAATAAAAAGCATTTTATTAATATTATAATTTAATTATTTAAGATCAGCAAAATATTTCACATTTTTATGAATTGCTCATCTTAAAAATAAAACGTTGCAAACTTCCTACATGCGAAGAATACTTACGTAMTCGGATGAAATAGAAAATAAAAAATATAATACAATCAATTTCCTTTTCTATATGTTATTGATTTGTTTTCATCTGGCAATTAAATTACAAAAATCTATTCGAAAACTATAATTACCATAGTTTGAAATTTTTATGAAAATTTTTGAAAAGATTAGTGATCTTAGCAAGAAAAATTGGAAAAGTATACAAAATCTTAAAATAGGCTCAAGATTAAAAGTCTCGAAATAATCAGTCATTCTTAGTCTCGTTAAAACGACGAACTTTCCTTTTCCGAATTGGGGGTTGGAAATTGCTCTCATGGATTTTCGAAAATGTTGCCGATTTTTGATTTTCAAAAATGCAATTTTTTTTTGCGTTTCTTCAAAAAGCTCCAGAAATCTCAAATAAAGGACAAAAAAGACGTGGACCCCAAATAAAGGACAAATCTTTTAAAAAAGGACATTTCAAATTTTAAAGATTGGGATACCCCAAAAAAGTACAAATCTTTAAAAAAAGGACAGATGCTACCTCTGCCTTAGTGTAAGTGATCATCTGGTGTGCGAGATTTACGTTGTGTCACGTCTGGTTGACCGGGTCCCAAGTGTTGCGTCCAGTGTCGCCAACAGACCTTCCTTTAAAACATATATCTATCTGCTCGGCTTAGCAGCTTCTTCTGGATGCAGTAACAAATAGCGCGCGCTACAACCGAACTTCGATGTGTCGGATGCAGGGCGCTCAAAATKCCTTATTTTTAAGGCAAATGCCATAATTTTGGAAATTTGCCTTATTGTTTGCCATATTTTCACACTTGCCATAATTTTGCCATATTTTTGACTTTGGTAAAAATTCTCATTTTTTAATAGAAGAATATGAGAATTCCCGAAAAAAGTGCTCTTTGATTCTTACAATTTGAATATTTAAATTGCTTTTTGGCGTTCTGTTTGTTATTTTTATGCTTTTCTTGCGGGAATGGCTCGGATTTTTGGCGGAATATGAAGATTTTGGCTGGATCGCTTTTGAAGAAATCAGTTTCGACAAAATTTGCAGAGTTTTCAAAAAGTTTTGCACGGATGCACCGGACGAGCTGGACAACTTGTTTGACGAGGTGGTAGAATTGAAAGATGTAATCAGAGAATTAGAAGCAACGGAGRGGTTTTCCAAAAAGAATTTGGAGAAGAAATGGGGTGAAGTGCTGAAGGACAAAAATCTCAAACACATCAAATCATTGGTGTCAATTTTTCTCTCAATATTCCCTTCAAATTCATTCTGCGAATCGGTTTTTTCTGTTGTCAATCATATTTGGACTGATCAATCTAATTCCTTTTCCCCGGGAACAGTCAATGCCTTTGTTTGTGTCAAACTGAACTCTGATCTGGACTGTAACTCAGCGCATGATTTTTTTTGTCGCAAAAAAATGAGCTTTTGAACGCGGCGAAAGGTTTTGAAAAGTACGGACGCACGAAATAAATCAGATTTTTAATGTTTTCTACGTTTTAGTTGCGAAAAACGGATGCCATAAAAATGCCATTTTTTTGACCGTTCGATGCCATAAAAATGCCATATTTTTGGAGCCGGTTGCCATATTTTCTCGACGATGAGTTGAGAGCCCTGGTCGGATGACGGTTAAGATATTTCTATAAATAAAAAAGCATTAGCGGTTAAAACTAAATAAAATAAGGTAACCTAAAGTTGTTCGACTTTTCGATATCAGTCTTGCACGGTCATGGACATTCTAAAAGTTTGGCTCATATCGTGGCAAAACGACAATCGATAAATCCCAGCGGTCGACGATTGGTTGACTCGACGAAATTCGAATATGGCCCCGGGTTCGAAAGCTGTCTCGCCCAACTCTCTCCAAAATTCGCTCATACCAGCGCTGAAAATACGCAGACAATCTTCCATTCTTTGCGGCGCAACACTGATGCACTGATAAAACGCATTCCTGACGAGTTCAACCGGTATGAGCGCAAGTGTCATCAAATCCCTTAAAATAATAGTAATAGACTAYAGAAATTAAYTATTTACCGTCGTTAATAATTCATTGTTATCGTCGMRCCGGCGCTCAATTGCTATACTCATCAGATCAGAAGTGTTGSGMGCTTGTCCGTGTTGATCTTCTTTTTTAATGTTATCCTCCAATTKTTCTTTRAACTCAGCATTCTCCTCGTCACACCATTCAAATTCATGCTTAACTTTTCCTGAATGTTTTATTGTAAAAAAAAACTATTAAGGGGCTCACATTCCACTTTAACTGCTCCATAATGTCGTTCATGCTCATCTTTTACGTTTCCTTTTAGTGCAGATTCGTCCCGCCATCTTCCATCAAATTGTTCCACGTTCGATTCAACCTTAAATTAAAAATTTCGATCCCCGGATGAAAAAGCAAAGCGCATAATGAAAACAAAATTTTTGGGGAAATTATACGGCAAACTTTGATTTTTGGCTGAGATTCAATTGGATTGTTGTTTGCTTGAGGCTCCGATTGATTTGTCTCCCAAAGTTCGTCAAATATTGGTTCGATAAGGTTTAGGTTAATTAGATTATTTTTAAGTTTTATGTTCCTAGGGCCTGTTTAAGTTTTAATTTAATTTTTGAGGTTTTCGCTCGTTATTTTATCCATTTTCAATACGAGAAAAAACCTTGAAAAAATTATACAAAAATCAAATTTTTTCTTTTTTATTTGAATTTGTTTAAACTTTTCATTCATGAGGGGGAAAAATTTTCTTTTGATTTAGTCTATTTTTTTAGTTTTGCATTTTAAAGAAAAAATTGGAAATTTATAAAAGTTTTTATTTATTTTATTTTTTTCTGGGGTTCTTGCATTTCTGTTCCCCCGGGTAGTTTTGCCCAGGGGCTTTCACTCCGCGTGCTCGATATTCGCTCTCACGCTAGCGGGTGAGCGAATAGCGAGCACGCGGAGTGAAGACTTCTTTTTTTTTGATTTTTCAATTCTTTTGTTTCAAATTTGTGTAGCTTTAGGAATAGGAGGGGTCAACCGCAGGGATGCGAGGATTCTCGATCACCTTTTAATTTCGCTTTCGAAGAAATCTCTCTAAAATCCACTAGCGTAGTGTTCAGCATACGCCGAACTTGTCCAACACGAACAGTGATCGGGCCAATTCTCTGCAACAATCTGGGCCCTGATCAGATTGTCGTTGAGCCCATCTATTCCGATCATCAAATTCTTGCAAAATTGAGAAATTTTCAAAGAATGGTGCGCAATTAATGGCTNCAAAATTGAGAAATTTTCAAAGAATGGTGCGCAATTAATGGCTTCAACAAATTGGTCTGATGTCTTTTCATTATTTTTTTGGCCAATTTTGAAGCTTTTTGTTCCACTTTTTTCACTTTTTCAATGATCAATGCTTTTTCCCCATCAATGGGAGTCTGGGCCAATTCAACGATCAATTTGTGCATATTTTTAACCAAATTTGTGCAGTTTGTTTTCCACTTGGCCACAATTCTATGAGTGTAAAAGTTGCAGTTGCTGAATAACAAAAAAAAACATTTTTAGTAGGGTAGGACGGGACCGGGACCAGTACTGAAATGTCTTTCTGGGTGAAATTTAGTCCCGGTTTTTTTCAAGCTCCGTTATAAATGGTCTCGRATTTTTCAAAACGTTTTTTTGTCCAGTAGTCTCGTTTTTTAGACCGGGACTAATTTAGTCCCGGCCACGTTCAAAAGTCCCGGTCCCGGCCTGCCCTAATTTTTAGCTTGCAGTCTGGCGGTGGTGTAGTGCGCGTGGTCCCGAGGTAACATTTTTCCCTGTTTCTCTGAAACAATCCTAAAACAAAAATCATTTACTTTACCCAACCCACAAATTTGATGAGAAACTGAGCAAATCAATGGCATACATGAAACGTTCCAATTAGAATAGGGCTGTCACCCCGTCCCCGACCTCGTAAATTTTTCCATTTTTCGGGGTATACCTTGCTTGACCCCGACAGTTCCCCCCGAACCCAGTCGGGGCCGGGGGGTAACATACACCCCCTAATGAGACAGTATCGAGTGACTAAATTCATTTTTGCCGAGGACAGTGCTGTGGACATACGACTTTTTATGCTTCATAAATAAACCCGCTTCTTTTGGAGGTCCGAAGCTTTGTTAACTATTGTAATTATAATTTTCGAAGGGTTTTTTGTAATTTAATTGCCAAATAAAACAAATCAATAACATATAGAAAAGGAAATTGATTGTATTATATTTTTTATTTTCTATTTCATCCGATTACGTAAGTATTCTTCGCATGTAGGAAGTTTGCAACGTTTCATTTATTTGTTGCATTTAAGCATAAATTATTATATTTTCCTGACACATAAATAATAATAATAATAATAATAAGATAAAGCTTTTTATTAAGATAAATTGAATTATGAAGTTGAACGTTCTACAAATAATTTATTTTTGTTTGATAAATTATGTTGTTACATTTCCAAACGATTTATTTGATGAACTTTGGGAGACAAATCAATCGAAGCCTCAAGCAAACAACAATCCAATTGAATCTCAGCCTAAAATCAAAGTTTGTCATATAAATTCTCCAAGAATTTTGTTTTTATTTTTTGCTTATTCATCCGGGAATCGAAATTAATTAATTTAAGGTTGAACCGAACGAGGAACAATTTGATGGAAGATGGCAGGACGAATCTGCACTAAAAAGAATCCTTAAAATTGAGCATGAACCACATTTTGGAGCAGTTAAAGTGGAAGGTGAGCCAAATATTCAAAGGATCAAAATATTCAAAATTGCCTAATTGTCTATTTTTTACAATAACACATTCAGAAACAGACAAAATTAAACATGAATTTGAATGGCGGGACGAGGAAAGTGCTGAGTTCAAAGAACAATTGGAGGATAACATTAAAAAAGAATATCAACACGGACAAGCTCCCAACACATCTGATCACAAAAAGATTGGAGATGATGATCTTGATCAGGAAAATTCTAAGGAAGTTAAATATTTGTCTGATCAAAATAACTCAACTTATCAAGATGAAAGTGTTGATGAACAGCAAAATGAGTCCAATGAATGTGAAAAAATTGAGTCTGATCAGCAAAAACGAGAAATTATYCAAAAATTCCGAGAAATGAAAGATAATTATCGGGGAAAAAACAAACGCCCACACTCAGCCAAAGAATGGGTTCAAAGTGAGACAAAAATATCAAAAGGTTTGGGAGTTTGTCGCACAACGATTTATAAATGGAGAAAAGAATTGGGCTTAAGTCGAGAAAAGTTTTCTGATTTAGAAAAACGTGAAATTTGCAAACAATTTGATCAGATTAAAAGCAAATGTAAGAAGGCCAAACTCAAAAACATTTCAATGCGTGAACTCGATGAAAAAATTGCAAAAAAATTGGGCGTTTGTAGAACTACAATTATTGGATGGAATCGCAAATTTGGCCTTTCTGTCATCAAAAAAATTTCTGATGCAACAAAAATTGGAATTTTGAAGAAATATGCCAAAATAAAAGAGGAAAATCCGAAAATGACTTATTGTGACATTGCTAATTTTTTGAAAATCTCAATAAGCAGTTTAAAAAAATGGAAAGCCCAATTTAGTGATGAAAATAAGCATCTTTGAATGCACAAAATTATAAAAGTTTGCAAGCCTCGGMACCAGGGATGCCAAACTGCCTCATTTTTGCGATTGATGTTATTGTTTAGGTCGGATTTTTTTCAATTTTCTTATTTATAAATGTCTTTTGCTTTTTGTTACTAATTATGCTAATCTGAATTATTTTTGCCACTGTTTATATGTATGCCATTGAGTTGTTACTGCCTGCCAGTGTTTTGCTGTTCCAACAATTTTGAACCTGTTCCTGTTCCTGTTATGTTCTGAAATCTTAGTACAGCCTATCTGTTCTGTTCCGACCTCGAGAACAGGAACAGAACAGAGTAAACTGTTCTTAGACTCTTCCAAATCAAAAATTTTCCAAGTGAAATTCAGTTAAAATTTTAATCGATGATGCATTGGACAAAGTGTTCAATCACTTCCTAGTGATGCTCGAGACCTAACTTTACCAAGACTTGACCCCGAGACTCGAGATTGACCCTCAAAAACACGAAACTTTTAAGAAAATATTTTAATTTAGGTTCAAAATAGGGTTGTTCCCGACTCCTTGGGGCGGGAAAAGGAGGTTGGGGTGGTCTTGTCGAGGGTCGGGGGCGACCCAATTTTGAGAATGGGGAGCAGCCCTAATTCAAATTTTTTTGAGAATTCTGCTTTACATCAGGGGGGGTCGGCGGTGCCGATAGGCGCCGCCGAGAAAATTTTGAATTTTTGACTTAATTTGTTAAKGGATTTGCAAAGATTTTGATGGAATTGTTAAAAAAATTGGTCTTGATTTTTAAAAACAAAACAAAAGGGTCCCCCTATGATTTTGTTCTCATTAATGAAACAAATAAAAAATTTTTATGTCTTCAAAAAATATTAAATCTAAATCAAAGTTCATAAAGAGAGGAAAAAAATCATTTACAAAGTCGGAGGTTCGAACCCACAGCACCCGACATCACATATGACTTTCTCATCAAATTTATGGATTGGGTAAAGAAATGATTTTTGGGTGTTGATATGTCAATAAAAACTGTAAATTACCCAAATGCAAAAAAGGGAACTTTCCCCCAAGATGTAAAAAAAGAAAATCAAGGATTTTCGCAATTTCCCCCCAAAATCAAGAAATGAGGAAAAGGAATTTCGGTAATACTGTAGCTGGTGCTCCCCATTTGCAAAACAAACAAAAAAAAATTTTAAAGTCGAGAAAAAGTGTTATAATTTAATCAGAATCTCAATTTTGAGAAGTACCAAACTCTGTCAAAATGTATTCCGTTGGATAACATTTTAATAGCCTTTATACTTAAAATTTGAAATTCCAAATATCATTTGTAGAACTCATCGATGATTCCATGTCAATGCTTTTCTCCAATTCTTCGGTTCTCAAGCAGCTTAAAATGGCGTCAGAAATCTGCATTTCATCATCAGATGAATCAATTTTCAAACTTTTCAATATGTTCTCCATCACATCCAACTTTGCTCTCATCATTTTGCATGAATCAATTAAATCCATCATTTCCAACTCGTCGTACACATTTGCAAACACATTTTGAATTTGCAGAAGATTGTCGATCAGTTGCTTGCGCTTTATTGTGACCCCAACTAAATTTTGAAAATAAAATTAGGTTTTTATTTGAATATTAAAGGATTTCTCTTTTTCTATGAGTGTAAAAGTTGCAGTTGCTGAATAACAAAAAAAAACATTTTTAGTAGGGTAGGACGGGACCGGGACCAGTACTGAAATGTCTTTCTGGGTGAAATTTAGTCCCGGTTTTTTTCAAGCTCCGTTATAAATGGTCTCGGATTTTTCAAAACGTTTTTTTGTCCAGTAGTCTCGTTTTTTAGACCGGGACTAATTTAGTCCCGGCCACGTTCAAAAGTCCCGGTCCCGGCCTGCCCTAATTTTTAGCTTGCAGTCTGGCGGTGGTGTAGTGCGCGTGGTCCCGAGGTAACATTTTTCCCTGTTTCTCTGAAACAATCCTAAAACAAAAATCATTTACTTTACCCAACCCACAAATTTGATGAGAAACTGAGCAAATCAATGGCATACATGAAACGTTCCAATTAGAATAGGGCTGTCACCCCGTCCCCGACCTCGTAAATTTTTCCATTTTTCGGGGTATACCTTGCTTGACCCCGACAGTTCCCCCCGAACCCAGTCGGGGCCGGGGGGTAACATACACCCCCTAATGAGACAGTATCGAGTGACTAAATTCATTTTTGCCGAGGACAGTGCTGTGGACATACGACTTTTTATGCTTCATAAATAAACCCGCTTCTTTTGGAGGTCCGAAGCTTTGTTAACTATTGTAATTATAATTTTCGAAGGGTTTTTTGTAATTTAATTGCCAAATAAAACAAATCAATAACATATAGAAAAGGAAATTGATTGTATTATATTTTTTATTTTCTATTTCATCCGATTACGTAAGTATTCTTCGCATGTAGGAAGTTTGCAACGTTTCATTTATTTGTTGCATTTAAGCATAAATTATTATATTTTCCTGACACATAAATAATAATAATAATAAGATAAAGCTTTTTATTAAGATAAATTGAATTATGAAGTTGAACGTTCTACAAATAATTTATTTTTGTTTGATAAATTATGTTGTTACATTTCCAAACGATTTATTTGATGAACTTTGGGAGACAAATCAATCGAAGCCTCAAGCAAACAACAATCCAATTGAATCTCAGCCTAAAATCAAAGTTTGTCATATAAATTCCAAGAATTTTGTTTTTATTTTTTGCTTATTCATCCGGGAATGTAAATTAATTAATTTAAGGTTGAACCGAACGAGGAACAATTTGATGGAAGATGGCAGGACGAATCTGCACTAAAAAGAATCCTTAAAATTGAGCATGAACCACATTTTGGAGCAGTTAAAGTGGAAGGTTGAGAAATTTTCAAAGAATGGTGCGCAATTAATGGCTTCAACAAATTGGTCTGATGTCTTTTCATTATTTTTTTGGCCAATTTTGAAGCCTTTTGTTCCACTTTTTTCACTTTTTCAATGATCAATGCTGTTTCCCCATCAATGGGAGTCTGGGCCAATTCAATGATCAATTTGTGCATATTTTTAACCAAATTTGTGCAGTTTGTTTTCCACTTGGCCACAATTTCTGTAAGTGCAAAACTTTGTTTTAGTGAATTTTATAATTATTAAAAATTGAATTAATTTGTTTGTTTTGCAATACATTTTTACTGCCTTTATTTTTAAAATAAATTTAATAAACGCATATTTTCAAATTTATGTATTACTTTAATTTTTAGGTACCTGGTGTTTCGTTGCAGAACCCAACATTAATGAATAATAATAAAAACAAAAGGAAGAATAAAACTTTCATTTTACACTGACAAATGAGAAAATTTAGGCTTGGAAATTACTTTTTTTGTTTTATATTTAAAATAAATGAATGTAAAAATTGGGCTTACAAGGAAGAAATGTTACGTTTTTATTATACAATGCCCAAATTTTTGCCTGTGAATTTTTCTGGCAATTTTTGGCGTAATTTAATGTGCCTGCCCATTGTTCTTTCTCCAACAAATTTGTGATTGAAAATCAATATATATATATATATATATATATATAATATTTTAAATATTATTTTACTAATTTTTAAGGTTTTTGTATGTTTTGGTTAGCCAATTAATAGTAAAAACGGTTAGACACCAGATAAAACAGTTCGGATTTGAACAAAAAATTGTACCCGCGTTTTAGTAAAATGCGATAAATGCCTTTTTCGGGTGCATATTTGGTATTTTATTTGCTTTTTTTGCATATTTGCTGGCCAATTTGTTCTATGGAATTGTAATGTTTGTTTTATCGGACTTTTTGTGACTCTTGAGAATCTCACAACTCCCCGCCGGTCACACATATCCGTTCCGCGCTCACCGACGGGACTGGCACCGATTGGCACCCAGGGCACCACACCTAAGGGGAAAAAAGCAATTGAACGCCGCCCAGTTGAGTCTCGCGCGCATTTGCCAATGCAAAATAAAAACAAAATATTTTATTTATTTAGTTTAAATTTACTCTATTGCTTTTCTTAAGAATACGACGTTTTTAATGCATGCATACAGAAAGCGGTCGGTTGGTGCTGTGGGAAGCAAATTCTGGCACTTTTTTTGAAAGATTAATGATTTCTCTCAAGAAAATTTTATAATGCCATTGGACAAAAATTTCAAATTTCTGATCAACTAGGGCCTAAATAGCTTGATGTCGTGTCCTTAATTAAGCATTATTAGAAAATGATAAAATCTTTATTTTTAATAATTAAAAATACAAAATGCACTAATCACATTGTCGAATATTCTAAGGAATGGCATTTGATCAGTCCGGTACTCCAATGGATGATCTTTTTGTGTCCCTTGTGATCTGAAAATGGAAACGAGGTGAAATGTTGTTGACCTCCGCCATAAATTTCCCATTTCTTTTTGCCGATATGCAAATATTCCGCCACCGATCTTTTGAAGACGCGCAAATGGGCCAAATTTGTAGGCAAAAACATTGGCCAAACTGCGCAAAAAACTTTGAGAGCCTTCAAAAATTTGCATTTTGCCCTTATGAAATAAAATTGTTGGTAATTGGACATTCGTCTCATTATGATCTTTTTAGACAATAATTATTAATTTAATGAAAATTCGATTTTGTAGTTTATTGTCAGGCTACTTCAAAACAATGATATTCAAACATTTTCTGGGTACCAATTTTTGGCCATTTTTCTTATTTTGAGATTTTTGTGCCTAAATCAGYAAGCTTACCCAATTTTTAATTCGGTCTATCGAATTTTTGATTTTTCTTTTTTAAATTACTATTTTTAACAAGCTGAAAATTGTTTTAAGGAAAATGGATTAAGAAGTTCAGTTATCGATCAAGATTTAAGAAAACCCTTTAAAAGGTGGACTTAAATCACGTAAAACAAAACCTTTTAAGCACTTGTCTGGGATTTTAATTAATTTAAATAGATGGGTTTATAATAAAAATTTGAAAATATAGAAAATTAGAAAATCCAAAACCCATAGAAAAATTATACTTATATTTTTAAACTAAAAGAACAAAAAAGTCTTTTTATTGAGTCTCGAAAAATTCAGGGCATAGGTCGGTCTTTAATCCAAGCCACTTTTACACCAAACCAATGTGCCTCCAATTGGCCTCGATGGCCCAAAAGTGTGGCGTATCGTTATGGCGATGAATGAAGTGGCACACCAAACCAC
>MEIZ01000013.1:85319-99975 GCA_001723225.1 Globodera ellingtonae | reverse complement strand
CTCGGCCGAGAGGCTGATAAGAAGGGCCCTCTTTTTGTTATGTCCTTTTGATCTTGTCAATATGGTTCTGATAAAATTCGACCAAAATTGGATACGAAAATTGTGAAAAAATGTAAAAAAAAATCTCGTAAATTCATCAAAAAAAAATTTTTCTAAAAAATACAACGCCTCGTATTTTGCAGAAGTGTCTGGCCATGAAATGCACAAACTGCTTGGACTTCTGCTAGGCGCCGCTGTCCAGTCCCCACAACGTGAACATTTCATTGAACGCATCAAACGGATGCGTCCCGAAGTTCAGAGCGAACTTGCGGAAGAAATTCAACGGGTTTGTTGATCTGATCACATTAGATTATTTGAATCATCTCATGATAAGTCTGATTCTGTCATTTTATACATTCGATCATTTGTACTAATCGGGTCTTCAAATTACCTTATTTTTGATCATCAAATCAAACTTTCAATTTTTGTGGATTTTTTACTTTTGTTAAAGGTCACTTCGGGTGCTGGCACGCCAAACTCGCCAGTGCTCAATTTGGACATGCTTTTGGCCGAGTTGGAGGACGTTAGAGTAGCATCAGTTGATGAAGATGGAGCAGTCCCTGCAACACAACCACACCAGCAGCAGCAGCAGCAACACATTGTTGCCATGTTGGAGCGGGCACTGCGCGAACGTGATGAATACGCGAACGGCATGCTGGAGATGGCGCAGGAAATGGTGTGCAGCATTTATTTTGTTTAAGCATTGTTTTAGTTCAGCAAACTGAAAAAAGATAGGTATGCTAAAAAAGAAAAACTTGATAATGGGCCTTTAATTGGCAAATTCGACATTCGGACAGAACGCGTTACATTTTTATGGGTTTTAATTTACAAAAAAATAAATAAAATTTGACAGGACCATGACGAAAACGGTGGCGGTGGTGGCTCATCATCAGCACTTACCACATGTTCATCATCGTGTAATGGCGACATTGGGCCAGCATCGGGGGGCAAAACTTGCAAACAACATAATGGGACAACGTTTGGTCCGTTTTTTATTTATTTTTAATTTTTGTGCCAAAATCAAAATATTTTAACATTTCATTTTTTTACACAATGAATTGTTGTTGTAAAAAGAGAATTAAAATATTATTTAAATAATTTTTTTTACTTTTGGGTTTGGCACTCCGACCCCGAACTCCGACATTTTTGGTAGAGGTTCTTGTCCCCATTCTCGAAGATTTTAATCCCGACGTCGGGGTGCGCTAATCCTACACTTTTTTAGTTTAAAAATTTTTTAGATGGACGAAGTCCATCACCAAATGCGAATGATCGACATGCCAATGTGGAGTTAGCTGCAACCAAGGCTGAGCTGCGCAAGTTGAGAAATGAAAAGTGAGAATAAGTTTAATTTAAAGTTAACTTTTTAAAGAATTTTGCTATCTAATGCCGTTAAAATGTTATATTTTAATTGAGTCTAGTGACGAAAAAGAGGAGATGTTGCTGGAACTGCAGGACGAGTTGGAACGCCAACGAGCGGAGATTGGACGCCTGCAGGCCGAGCGGTTGGAGTTGGTCAAGGACGCGCGTGCAGCCAAAGACCTGCGTGATGAAATGGACTGCATGCAGCACAAGGTTAGCCGTCTGGAACGGCTGGAGACGGACGCGGAGAAGATGCGCACCAAGCTGGGCGAGCTGGACTTCTACAGGAGCCGTGTGAACGTAATTTTTTGGTTTTTGATTTTTTTTTTTGAAAAATCAAAATTATAAAAATTAATGTTGCAGAATCTGAAGGAGGACAATCGATTGATGCAGGAAACATGCCGTGTTATGGAGGAACAGCTTGAGCAATGCCAGCGAAAACTGTCTGCACACCTTGAAGTAATTCCAAAAAGATTCAATTATTTAAAAAAAATTGTATTTAAAATCTTATAAAAATAATTTTAAATGGATAAAAATAATTATTAAACATGGAATTAGGTGGAAACAAAGCTGATTGAGTCACAGGCCAACAACAAATCCTTGCAACTTGACCTTACCAAGGTAAGCGTAGAAATTTTAATTATTTTTTTAATTCAAAAATTTTATATTTTAATTTCAAAATAATTATTATTCGTTTTTTTTCAAAAAATTTAAATAAATTTACCAACACTTAGTTACGTCTGATTTTGTAATATATAGTTTTTAAAGAAATTGATTTATAAATAATTAGAAATAAAAATGTTTGTAATATTAATTAAATAAATAAGAAATAATATTTATAATTAAATTTATAAAAAAATATATGAGCTTTTTTAAGACACGAGCACACGTGGAGGACCTGCTTGTTGAGAATGGTCGGCTGGAGCGAGAGCTGAAGGCGAACGTGCAGCGGCACGCGGAACTCGAGCGTGCCATGCAGCACTGCAATGTTGCGGACGAGTCGCACGCTTGCGCGTCTTCACCGCGCGGTGACACACTGCACGACGCGTCTCTACTGGCGCAGTTAGACGCTTACAACCAGTCACAGATCAGCATTTTTGAAATAAAATTTAAAAATAGATATTTATTTTTTTAATCTTTTTATTTTTAAATTATCGAATTGCGTCTGGAGAACAGCAAGCTGAAGGCTCGCCTTTCAAGCGGAGAAAGGTCAGATAGTTTAGTCAATTTGCCTGATGCCATTTTTTTCTGATCGGTGAATCAAATTAATTTTCTGATCAATAAATCAAAAAATCAATTTTCTCATCAGTAAATCAATCAATTTTGATCATTGATTCAAAATTAATTTTATGATCATGAATGGTCCATGAGCATTCAAGTAAGCTGTGCACAAAACCAAATATTATGATCGAAATTTATCTTGCATCATTGGTCTAATCGTCCATTTCTTTAGACCAAAAGATTTTTGATCAAAATTGAACCTTTAAACTGGTCTGATCTGACTCAGTTCTCTCATAAGACTGATCAAGTAGTATTGACACACTAACATTTTAAAAATATTTATAATAGCCGGAATGAACCCAATATTGAATTAATGAATAATTAATTTTTACAATGATTATTTGTCAAACGAAGCTTAATTGCTCTTAAAAATGGGATCTTTTTTGTGTATATTATGAGCCTTTTAATGACTCGTAATTGGGGGGTAATAAATTTGTCGGCAAGAACAAAGCGTTTTATGTGTTCGGCGAATGCTTTCTTTTTTTCCTACATCCATAAAATATTGCTATTCGTTTGCATGCAATATTAGTGCTCATTGTCATTTTTTCATTAAAAAATAATTAAAAATAAATAAGATTTTATTAATTAGGGTTAAGTGTTGCGCATTTAAAAACCCGCAAATAATTTTAACATTAATAAATTCAGTGTGCCGAACCCGGCCGAAATGTTTGAGCTGAAGGCGGAGCTGAACGCGCACGAGAAGTTGGCGGAGGAGAAAATCACAGAATGCCAACATTTGCGTGCCAATTTGGAATTGGGACGAAAAGAGGTCAGAGAAGCAGAGGAGCGGGAGCATGAGTTGCGTGCAGAGATCGACAAAATGGAAAGACAGTTGGCGGACCAGAGACGCACAACTGTGCCCATTCAGACACATCAACTGGTTGTGGAGAGATTAGAGAGCACAGAACGAAAGGTCAGAGATGGAAAAAAGTGATCGGGACAAGTATTTTTGTGATATACAGTGCGATCCTCTGCTTTTTTTTGTTGTTGATCAGATCAAAACTACTGATCAATAATCACCGCCAAATGGATTTGTTCAGAGCCAAGAATTGGAACAGCGTGTTGCCGCACAGTTGGACGCGCTGCAGAGCGAAAAATGTGAAGTGGAAGCGCAACTGCAGCGCCTGTGCGTTCAGCAGCGGGACAACCGAGCGGAGCTGGACACGTTGCGCGAGCGCGCCGCTTGCGATGCAGACCAGTGGGACCGGCAACGCAAAGTGCTGGAAGCGGAACGGAACGCACTACGCACGCGGCTCGATGCTGCGGAGGAGGCAAGTGTGCGTGAGATGCACGCAGCGCAGTGCACCACTGAGCATGCGGCGCGTTATGCAGCAGACAGTGAGCGTCAGCTGCGCGAGCAGGAAGAGCGTGTCCGCAAGCTGGAGACGGAGCTGGCTCAGCAACGACAGCAGGTGAAAAATAGTTTTGTTGTTATGAGGCCGTTTTTGAGAATTATGATATTTATTTATATTATTTTTTTACTCTTATTTATATTTAAATTTTAAATTTAAATTTAAAACTTTTGAAGACGGATGCCGAATGCAAAAAAGCCCAACGCTTTCGAGAGGATCTGAACATCGAGCAGAACAGACTCAGCGATCTGTTGGCTCGTCTTCGATCCGGTACAAAATTACAGTATGCCTGAATTAGAATAGGCGCATCTTGTTTCTACAAAAAAAATGTGTACAGTACACCTTGGTTCAAACCAAATCTGGTCTAGTAGTCTGTTTTGTACAGTATCCTTTGATCAATCTAAACTCTGATCTAATAGTGTGTTTTGTACAGTTTGCCTAATGGCGTTACGCACCGATGTCGATGAGGCTGACAAGTGCTGCCTGGAGTCGAACTGCTTGCAGGACGACCTGCAGTTGATCGCCATCATTGACGACCTGCTGATGAAGGCGTTGTCCGACGCGCGCCGAGAAGCTGACGCATTGCGTGTGCAGCAACAGAAACAAATCCGCGAATTGGGTAAGCACTAAACAGTCTAATTCAGTACCATCAAATTTTAGTATAACTCAAGCGCTTTGTACAGTAGAGAAATATGGAAAATCCGATTTTATATTAGCAAAATTTCCCAACTAGGGACAGTAATCCAAATTACAGTATGCGCAAAATTGATAAATATGCCAATTTACACATTGCAGATGATCTGAAACGGGACATACAAAGTTTGCGCAAGACTGGCCACGAGCTGAACGCCAGCGATGATCAGCTGCTTGTCGAGAATCGAAATATTAAGGAACAAGTAAGTAAACAATTAATTTAAAATTAAATAATTCTTATTTTGTTAATGCTATTTTTTTTAATTTGAATGTTTTCATTATAAGTCATTTTCATTTTTCTTGCCTCAGGTAATTTTGTTGCAAGAGCGCCTACAGCGTGCACAAAATGAGGAGAGCACGCGCACTGCTGAACTGCAAGCGGCCAAGCGAGAAATTGATGAGCTGCAACAAAAGGCGGTAGGTATAACAAAGGATTTTATACGGAACCGGGCACAGTACTGAAGTGGCCACCCTGGGACTGAAATTTGGGTTCCGGTTTTTTTCAAGCTCTGTTATAAATGATCCCGGTTTTTGCAAGTCTTTGAAAATCTTTATTTTGTCCCTTATAGTTAGTCCAGGTTTTTTTGAAAGAGACTAAAATAGAATTTGAATTTTGGCATTATGTTTTTTCGCGAGTTCTCGGTATTTTTTTTTAAATTTTTCAGTTTGCCCACAGTCGCACTGCGGCGGAATTGGTCAACGCGCAGCTGTCAATACGCAATCGTCAGCTGCAAGAGGATCAGTTACGTGTTGAACAGTCCAATCTGCGTGTACAGCTTGAGGCCGCACTGAAGTGCAGCACCGACACGCAGAAGAGGCTCGACTCGTTGGAATTGATCCATAGGTTGGATATAAAAAAGTGTCTTTAACCAATTAATTACGGTACTTTACCAATACGATACAAAATGGTAATGTTATTGAATCGATACAGTACACCGATGCTAGCAGTTTATTGAAGACTAATGACAAGTTTTGTTGCAGTGCACTTGCATCTGATCATGATCGACTACAGAATCTGCATCAAATGCTCAGCAGTGACTACGGTAATCTTTTTAGTAAAATATTTTACCTTTTTTATTGTTTTTTCATTAGATCGCATTAAGCGGGAGAAGGAAGTGCTGCGTCAAAAGATGAAAGGCGAAAAGGTGTGTGTTAATTATTTTTAGTTTTTATACCTTGAGGCAAGCTTTTGTCAACCTTAATAAGCATGATTTTAATTTTCCCGAATAAATTATCGGATCTATAAAATATGTTTTTTTACATATTTTTTAATTTGAATTTTTGTTTAATTTTCTTTCTTCTCCCATAAGGACTTTAACAGGCATAATTTAATTTATTTAAGAACTGGATTTTTCCCCAATAATTTTATTTCAGTAAATTTATTGGACCTATAAAAATATGTTTTTAGTTTAAATTAAATTTTTAATACCAGATGACCACCGAACAAATTCTTCGTGCTGAATTCACGCGAGAGCGAAATCAGTTGGAGCAGGCACTGGAGGAAGAACGCGTGGAACGGCAACGCGAAATGCGTCGTGTGGCCGAATTGGAGGCCGAAATGGCCAGTTTGGACAAGGAGTTGGTCGAATTAAAGTAATAACTTKGGCCCACAGAATTTAACAAATTTTAGGCTAATTAAAAATGCTCACAAAATAAACAAAAAATTAGTATTCCGACCGAGCATTTTTTTTTGTTGAATTGTTTGCTATTGATCGGGATCGGGAATTGATCGGGATCCCGACCGAGCACTCGTCAATAAAACAATCACATACAAAGTTTAAACAATTTTCTCGACGGCGCCTCAGGCAATTTTTGAGAATTTTCTCAATCCTGAAAACCCCCCAAGTGATCCCGAAAAAAAATCTTTGTGATTGACCGGGACCAGATTTGTTGAGATCCCGACCAACCATTTTAGGAGGATTTTTGAGTTTGGGCGGGATCGGGATTAGAGCTAGGATCTCGGTTTCGATCACGAAAAATCACTCTGCCCGATCTCTAATGTACTTAGAGCCGTCTCTAAAAGTTTTATCAAAACATTTTGGACTTTTAGACGCGAACGGGGCTCGACAATGTTCCGCAACGCGGCCGACAGTGCGGACGAGTTACGGCGTCTACGTATGTCGGAATGTGCACAAAAGTCCAGCATCAACAGCTTGAACGTGATCATCCTGCAGCTGAACAACGCGCTGACCGAGAAGGACCTCGAGCTGGGCAATTTGAGACGACAAGTCGAGGTGACTTTTTTGTTGTTTGTTTAAATTTAATAAATTAGAAAATTCATTTTCAGATGCTTCGTCAGTACAATGGAGAAGAAAATCGTACGCTGATCAAACAAATTGAACTGTTGCTGATCCAAAATCAGCAGCTTCACAACCGATCGGACGCCTTCTACGCGGAGCAGAAAGAGCTGCAAGTGAGCAAGCTCACGTTTAATTATTTTGCAATTTAATTTTAAAAAATGTTTAAAATTCCGCCAGGAAAAATTGATGACCCTTCGACGGCATAAGGAGAAGCTGGAGGAGAAGATTATGGAGCAGTACAAGCAGATGGATTCCCGAAAATCAACAGAACGCCCAACATTCATGAAACGAGCTGCCAAACTGATCTCAAAAGTGCGCCAAAAATTTTGAATTCAAAAATATTGACATGAACATATACGGACGGGTTCAGAGTCCAAGCCGGAAGCCCAAAGAGTTGACGTTGACGACGGGTAACTCGGCAAGCGATCGCTCCGAGGACAGCAGCATTTATTCAACGGATGAGCTGACCACAACCACAACGCCAACGAGCCGGAACACAACAGCGCTGGCCAACAGTCCACCACCGCCTCCGCCATGTCCAACGACGGCACCAATGGCAACGCAAATGCCAGTGCCAGGGCCGTTGCGCGACAATTGCCAAAGCGTCGTCGGCCAATTTGCAAACGGCGGCGGCGGCGGCGGCGGCGGCAACAATTCGCGTGGCATTTATGGTGGGTGCAATTTAAGCGCCAGGATTAAGCCATAAAAGTGCCGTTGTTATTCAAATGTTTTTGGGCGTAATTTCATCCAAATTATGGCCATTTTGTGATTCGGAACGATTAATCAAATAAAAAATATTCTAAAAGTTTTAAATTTTTAAAAACCCAAAATATTCAACATATAAATGTGATTATATTTAAATTTTAAAAATTTGTTTGAATTAACTACTGCTAAATGGCACAATCTCAATTTTGTCCGTTGCACCTTTTTTGTGTAAATTGTTTTTGTCTGTTTTGTTGCAGCAAAATGCACAACCAATGGTGGACGAGGAACTGCTACAGCAGGCCTGTCCACAAAAAGCTTAGGTGAGCCACAACTCGCTACAAGTTTTGTTCAATTTAAAAAAATTTATTTTTGAATATTTTGGCATGAAAATGAAAATTAGAATTTTCAAAAAAGTCAAAAATTGTCAAAATTCCAATTTAAAATTCGTTAATGCACCTCAGCTTCTTCGTCCACCCTGAACAACAACCAGCACCCACCCCCACCAATTCCACCGCACTACCCACCGAACACCACCACTAACATGGCGCTGCTGCCACCTGTTGCTGTTATGTCGCTGTCTTCGTCGTCGTCCTCGTCGCCGTCGTCGTCGTCACCAAACAGCACCACCAGAACTCGTAGCAGTACAACCATTCCGGACAACATCATGCCATCGCCGCCATTGCCGCCATCACTGCTGCAACGTCAGCGTCGTCAGCACAGCACTGACGACTGCTCCAGCGGCAGCGGTGGCTCATTGGAGAAGCCGGCCTCCGTTGTGCAACGCTTCTTCAGTCGTACAACGCTGCTGCGACGTTCAACACCGGTTGGCAGCCGTGTGCCACCAACAGCGGAGCGCAAGAACTCGCTGA
The DNA here is from genome assembly GCA_001723225.1 of Globodera ellingtonae. Lineage (NCBI taxonomy): Eukaryota > Metazoa > Nematoda > Chromadorea > Rhabditida > Heteroderidae > Globodera > Globodera ellingtonae. Next base: position 91,377 of record MEIZ01000013.1, on the reverse strand, counting down.
TCAGCGCGAGCAGACGACGCATTCCGCCACCGCCAACGCCAACGATGGCAAAAGTGCAGGTTCCGTTCGGCCAGTGCTTCCTTTAGTGATTTTAAGTGGGACAAAAATGATCTGATCTGATCTGAATTCTTGATCATATAAAATATCTGATCATTTTAAACACTGTCCACGGCTCTTCCGTTCAGCAGTCGGTGCATAATCAGCAACACTTTCGTGATGCAACTGCACGGCGAAGCACGTGCAGTACCTATGACAATGTTTGACAAGGAACAGACCAATTTGGCACACTGTTACCGTACCCGGAGTGGTTTGAATCCGTAATCGGAGGCCATCATTAACTTACCTACCTAAATGACTATCAAAATTTGAACTAACTACCTACCTAATCTTAATGTCAAAATGTCTCTTGGCTTGTGGTGTTTGTAAATATTTGGCAACTGTGTTTTTGTGATCCAAAAAAAAACTTGTGGATTATGATCTCTGATCAGGTTTTTGGGGAAAAAACGGGCGCTATTGCTAGGGTTGTCGATTTTGGCACTTCTTCGGGAAACCGGATTCCGAACGATTTGGTTAACCGAACCGAAATTTTTTGGTTTGGTTTGGTGTTTGAAACAGACAAACCCTCTAGCTATGGCACCTGAGACCGGACTGATCGGATGGACTTTGATTGAGAGTTTTTTTCTGATCTAATTAAGATGCTCTGATCGGATCATTGGATCATTGTCAATTTGCTTGAAAAATTGTTGATCAACCATTATCGTAATGTGTGTATTAATTGGTTCACAATCCCCGCACTCCTATCGCGATCAATGATCAATTAACAACATTTACAGATTTATACTAACAAAAAACCAAAGTTGTGTAAAATGTAAATAAACAAAAAATGTACACAGATAAACAATTACACGAATAATTTATCACGTAGAATCTGATATAATTTTAATGTTAAAGCTAAATAGTATATAGGTATAATGAAAAGAGCTCATCACATTTTATCAAATCTTAAAAACATTTAATTGAAAAGTTCAAAAACAATTTAAATAAAAGTACAAATATGTTCATTTTCAAGTACATAACAGTAAATGAAGAGAAATTCAAGTACACCCAATAGCATCTCGCCAAATGTGTTTAGGGGAGTCCAGCGGTGCCAAAAGGCGCCATCGAAAGAAAAATGAAAATTACAACAAATGGGAGCGCTGATTTAATAACCTTCTAATGTAACAAAAAGCTGAAATATTAACGTAATTATTCAAAAATAATAATAAAAATTAATTAGAGAAAATTGCCGTTTAGAGCAATTGCCCATCAGATCCAGCAACAAAACGTCACGTTGTTCGACATCACTGTACAGCTCGATCAACTCCGTGTACAGCAACCAGCACCAAAAAGCATCATGTTTAGGTCAAGAACACCAAACACTAAAAATATTTTTTGTAAGATTAATTTAAAACATGGCATAGTTATAAAATTGTTAATAAAGACTTTTTTTAAAAATAATTTTATACATTTTTCTTACCGGAATTCATAATTTTTTATTCAGGTGGATGCAGCATTGAACGATGCGTTGCAAACGATGCATTTGCTGAGCATCCACTGCCGCACGTCCGTCATCCGCTGAACGCGCTGCGCGCGCGCAATGGTCGCCTGGGGGGATCACTTCGTTCGCCGCCGGGGGCGCTAATTCGCTCCTTCCCGGCTCCAACCGCGCAAGGGTTTATCCGTCCGCAGCAGCAGCAGAAACAGCAACAGTTGCCGGCCTGTTGCAAGGTCATGCAGAAGGATGTCGGCATAGCGGAAGAACGAGGCGAGTTTGGGTGCCATGCCAAAACCATGCTTTCATTGCCTTAAAACATTTCATTGCTTTATCAGGGCTCTCCCAAGTGCACTTCTTTAAAAAGAAATGTACTCTGTTTTTGAGAGAAAGAGCGACTGTTGTTAGGATGATTTTTTTTGTGGAGAATTATTAATAAAAACGTTTTTTTGCGAAGTTTACTAAATTTCAGGCGTGGGCACGGATACGAATTTTCGTATCCGTATCCGTCCGTCCTCAAAATCTCATATCCGTTACGTCCGTATCCGGATATATCCGCGGATATCCGCATATCCGGATATACGTGCCCACGCCAGCAAATTTGGTCAAAATTTTGTCTAATTTCTTCGAAATCCGTAGTAAATTCAAGCGCCGTTGAATGCAAAGTGCTGCGAAATGTACAATTTTTTCTATTTTTTATGACTTTTTTGGACCCCAAAATCTTTTTTAGGCGTTGATTACTTTTTTAACAAATTTTTTTGGGTCATAATGATCAAAAATTGACCTCTCAATTATTGTAATCATTGAAATAGAAAAACAATCATTTAAGATGTAATGATGATATTCGGACCATCTGTCCAATCGCCTCCTTCTTCAACAGTCCAACCTCCAAAAATCATTCATCGTGCCGAATTGCCTCCGAAAATGCCATCGACCACGACGGCACCCCAGCAACAGCTGATCAGACCGCCTCCGCCACCGTATCCGGGCATGGCGACCACTAAAATGGGCACGGTAGCGTTGCGAGGATCACCGTCATCGATCAGCACCAACAGCTGTCGATCACTGCCGCCTTCGCCTTATTTGGGGGGAGGACGCACAAATGTAAAATTTAAAAAAAATCTTAAACAAAATAAACATAAAAATTTATTATTTAAATAACATTTGAAATGCATTTACAAATTTTACTAATTTTTAGGCAAATGTTTGCCAACAGCACTTCCCGAATCCACGCGACACTTCTACACCAAAATCAACAAATTCTTCACCGTCCTCCAATCTTTGCAATAATTCGTCATCATCTAAACCATTTTCACTCTCAAATTGTCTTGGCAACATTAATTGTAATTAATATGTGCAAGTTTCTACGGGATGGGATTTTTTTCTATCAAAATTAACAATTTTATCCATAAAAAAAGTATTTAAAATTTTTTATTAAATCTATCAGTGACCAAAAAGAGTTGGATTTAAATTTTCATAACCTAAAATAGACCCCCCCCCTGAAATAGAACTCCCCCTTTTTTTTGGGGGGGGGGTGAAAAAGAGAACTCCCGGGGGTTCTATTTTAGGTTATACGGTATGCGGGCAAATTTAAATGAGCAATATTGCTGTTACAGACTCTACGCATGCGGGTGCTGCAGAATGCAGCACACAACAATCGGCAAGCTGCAGTACCGCATGTTTACGAGAAGCAAATGTCAATTTGTGTTGTGGCGGTGCGGCACTCGTCGAAGAGGGCCAAATGCGCGAGTGCGTGCGCGACCCGGCCGAGCGAACAGAGAAGGCGGCAAGCGTGTACGAGAACGTGGCCGAGAAGCGTGACATTGAAGCAGTGCCCGCAACTGCTGAAGATGCACATGAGCAACAGCACGGAGCGGCAGTTGGACGTGATGGTGGTGAACGAAGGGAGGGACCAAAGGGCGAGATTTGGTACGAGTTCGGATGTGTCTGATCAAAAATGCCAACAATNGTGAACGAAGGGAGGGACCAAAGGGCGAGATTTGGTACGAGTTCGGATGTGTCTGATCAAAAATGCCAACAATTGACCTTATAACATGTGCAAGAGATTAGAGACAAACCCATTTTTTTGCACCGCATTTTATCACAGAATTTTAATGAAAAAATGAAACATTTTTCACTTTTATTTGGCACAAAGTTTCTCAAAGACTCCCTTTTTGATTCATGTGAATATTTGATTAAAATGGTGGTATTTTTTGAAGCTTTTTAGGAATGGAAGGAGTCCGCGGTGCCGATAGGCGCTGCCGGAATTTTTTTTTGAAGATTTTAACAATATTTGTTAAGAAAATTGCTCTGAAATTTGAAATTTTGGATAAATTAGAGCAAATATTGTTACTTTTTGAACATTTTTTAAGCGAAAATTCAAAAATTAATGAGAAAACAAGCTTGAGAATTAACTAATTTGGCCATCTGTCTTAAGATTTATTCAAAATTTAAACAAAAATTCTTTAAAAAAATTCAAAACCCTCAAATAAAGGACGAATCTTTAAAAAAAGGACATTTCAAATTATAAAGATTGTGCCCGAAAAAGGACATAAAACCCTGTTTAGGTGGTTTTGGCTTTAAACCAAAAGGTTTGGGATGGTTTTGTGCTTGAGGCAAAAGGGTTTGGGAGTTTCTGGTTTGAGCCCGAAGGGTTTGGGAGGGTTTTGGGTATTTCGTAAAAAAGAGTTTTTCATTTCCTAATTAATTTTTTTCCGCGATACTAAATATCTTGTTTTTGAACAAGTTTCTATTTGATTATTTAAATTAAAAACAAACCACATTTTAACTATCGTTATTAAATATAATTCTAATTGTTTTATCCACTTTAGATATTCTCAATTTCGCTCTCTATTATTATTTCCTTTATTTAAATATTTAAATCTTTCTTTTTAAATGGTCCACTTCAAACCTCTCGTCGAGATTAATAAGCTGGGCCGTCTTAATTGATACACATGGATAAAAGAATTTTCAAAAAATGCAAATGTCCAATGGACTGTTGATTAATTGATTGAGTCTAGAATTCAAACAAGCGCTCTTTGTTTATCCAAACTTACATAACGATTAAAATCTAGGTCTTCCATAAAAATTTTGGTCATCAAAAAATTACACAGAAATTTTATGGTTTAAATTCCACGGGGTTTTAGCCCGTGTAGCCCTTGCCCATGTCAGCTAAAATTGATGCCTTTTCACATGTTTTTATGCTTTTGCCTTTCTGTGCTTGAAACGTGCATTAATTAACTGATATTAACATTCATATCATTGTTTTATACGCAGAAATATAATTCGATAATAATAATAATAATAAATGCTAGCGGTTTGATGAAAACAGTGAAGGATCGGGGAAATCAAATTATAACAACAATTTTCAAATAATCCAAACAAAAATATTGAGTCAAGGGCCTACAAAGCCGGTATATTTTCAAAGGTCCTTAATTTCTTCTCTAAATTGAACTTTCCATTTAGTTATACTGCTTCTTGCGATTTTCAACAAATCAGTAATTCACAATCACTCATTTTCGGGTTCTTTTCTTTTATTTTGGCATATTTCTTCAAAATTTGTTGCATCAGAAATTTTTTTGCTGACAGAAAGGCCAAATTTGCGCTTCCATTCATAAATTGTGCTGGCACTTACGCCCAATTTTTTTGCAATTTTATCATCGAGTTCATTCATTGAAATTTGGAGTTTTGCCTTTTTACATTTGCTTTTTATCTCATCAAATTGTTTTAAAATTTGACGTTTTTCTAAATCAGAAAACTTTGGTTTAAACTTTATTTTTCGGCTTAGACCCAATTCTTTCATCCATTTATAAATTGTTGTGCGACCAATCCCCAAACTATTTGCGGTTTTTCTCTCAATTTGAGTCCATTCATTTTTTACACCTAAACTATTAGCAATTTTGTTTTCACTTTTTATCCATTCTTTGGTGTTTTTGTTTTGCTTTATTTCACGGAATTTTTGAACAATTTCAAGCTTTTGCTGATCAGAGTAAACTTGGAGTTCTGAAAATTTATTTTGTAAAGAAAAATCATTCTCATCTTTGACATCATTTTTAAATTCCTTTTTCCACTGAATCAGTGTCCTTTTTCCAATATTTAAAATTTTCGATGCAAATTGGTCGGAAGACGACAATGAATTTATTGAAGAAGATGAAGCTGATTCAACTGATCAAAATGATTGCATTGATGGACAAAAATGTCAAAAAGTGCAAGAAAATGGCGATTGGCACAAAACCCATAAAAAGACGCAAAAATGTTATTCTGATCGAGCAAAAGCGTGAAATTGTTGAAGAATTTATTTCATTGAAGAAAAATATAAGCAACAAGGAAAACATTGCAGAAAAGAATGGCATAAAATTTATGCAAAAATTTCAAAGTGTATCGGTGTCGGCCATAAAACAATTTTAAAATGGAAAAAAGAGTTTGGACTAAGTCAAAAATTGCATTCAAAACAAGAAAAAAGGGAACAGCTCAAGTATTATTGTGAAATTAAAAAAAACAACCCAAAAATTAAAGATTTCGAAATAG